>BDMB01000047.1:514679-693131 GCA_016859785.1 Macrotyloma uniflorum
ACATAATCGATTATGAGCAATTTGGAAAATATGACATGCGGTGATAATCGATTACATAATCGATTATGAGCAATTTGGAAAATATGACATGCGGTGATAATCGATTATTTGTGTTTTTAAAAAACTTATCAACGCAGTGATAATCGATTATGTATTTAATATAATCGATTATGTTCGTGAATTTTCGAAAATTATAAACGTTGCACAGAATCCTCTGAAAATCTTGAAAAATCTTTTCTACAATATTCTAAACGTTGGAGATGATTCTGTGTATCAAATTTCGAATTAAGAATATTTTTATATTTTCTTATTTAAAGCTTTTGAATGACATCAGAGTTGGAATCGATCTCTTTCATATTTTTTTCTTCTCTTTGAGTCACAAGAATTATTTTTTGAAAAGAAGAATATTGCTTTCAGAAAGAAGTGATCTTTACAGCTTTTGAGAAATCCTGAGCAGAGCAATGCCACAACTTTGATATCCTCACATACAGGTGATATTTATCTTTTGTTTTCTGACTTTCCTCTGAGGCTGTTCAGAGGAGACAAGTCTTCTTCCTTGTGTGATTCAAGGAAGGTTTTCACTTCCTTGTGGGACTCAAGGAAGTGTGGGTATTCTCTTGTGGATTCAAGAGATTGTGAGTATTTTAATTTTCTCTTTTTACATGTTTCACTGGTAATTGGTGGTTGTAATTTGTGAAGAATTAAAATATAAAGAGTGGGAAATCATCTCTGGTTTGAGGTGATTTGGGAACTGGAGTAGGGTTAAGGTATAACCCGAACCAGTATAAATTTTGGGTGTCTCTTCTTTCCCTTATCTGCTAAGACAATTAATAATCAAGAGGATTAATTTTTGGTGAAAATAAATTAAAAGGTTTTATTTTTAACATCAATTCACCCCCCCTCTTGATGCCACTTGACAACAAATTTATACAAAGCTCAATAATTTATGACAAAGTATGCTAAAAAAAGAGGTTGCTTGAAATTAGTTTTAATATCATATTTTTAGTGAAGTTACAACCTTCTAGACTATACTCAATTTTATTGGGAGAATTAAAACTTAGGCTCATATATTTTGTTTGTTAAGCGTATATCTAAAATCTTTGGCGCTCAGTGCAAGTAATTCTTTATAGAAACCACTTCTCTCATACTTGATTTTTGTTAAATATTTCTTTAGACGTTTAACAATTTGCACTGAGCACAAATATGTTACGCTTAATGGTTTATAGATATTACGAAGGTGTGTTAAAAAATGTAAGTGTATGCTCATATTTATATCATATTCATATTTTGTTCTTTTTCTTGTAATTGAGAAAATTCGACTGTTTGCCTATATGTCTTAGAAAAGGTTCTCTTCCTTTTCTTTTTTATTATCTTTTTTCTGTTAGATTTTCTTTACAATTAAAATTATGCTTATCTAAATAAAATCAAAATTATAGCATAATTATGAATTAATCTTTATAAACTCATATCTTATTCATGATGAAAGAAAAGCGGGAGCGTACCTAAATTTGCTATTGGGAATAATGAAGGAAAGTGAAATTGACAATGGGTGTGTGGTCTTCCAAATATAGAGAGCTGTATGTTTTCCTTCTATATTTTTCTCTTCTGATGGGATGACAAGAAAAATAGAAAACTGTATGTTTGTATTCTCTCTCTTCATTGGGGGACCATAACCCTTTACATAACTTTGTGAGTTACGTTCCAAATTTTAATTATTCTGAATTTGACCCCTCATCAAAAATAGAATAACCACTTATAATTTTGACAAATTAAATAATGACCCTAACACATTTAAATAATAAATATGTGGCCCATAAAAATGCTAATAATCTCCCATTGGTCACATATATATTCTTACAAATGTGTCAAACTTTATGAGCTCAAAATTGTCATTATATACCTTGGGCATATCCACATAATCTTGTCCATTAGTTAGGTTAATACATAAAATCAAAATAATTTTCGTTATATCAATCATAACTTAACCCATCAATCTTTATATACTTTGTTATATAAAGTGTAATGATAGAACTTCAAACTTTATAACTGATAAAAAAAATATATCCAAATGTATGCATACATAATTCCAAATATAAAACATAAATGACAAACTCCCACTAAACCAAAGATTCCTCAAACTGTAAAACACCCATATGGTGGTGTACTTATGAAAGACCTTGGATGAAAAACCCTTCATAAGAGGATCCACTATCAAGGAGTTTGTCCCGAAGTGTTCTATGGCTTTCCACTTTGTACCATTTCCTTAACAACAAGGAACTTGATGTCAATGTGTTTTGACTTGATTGGACTCCACTTCTTATTGGAATATAAGACAACTAATTTATTGTCGTAGTATAACTTAAGAAGTGGTCTTTCAATTTCTTCCACAATTTGCAGCCCAATGACAAATTCCTCAGCTAAATCCCATGATTAGATGTCTCATAGCATACTAAAAATTCTACTAATATGGTGGATGAAACTATAAGAGTTTGTTTGGTATTGCGCCAAGAAGTTGCACCACCAGCTAGCAGATAAATGAAGTCTGAAGTGAATCTCAAAATATTTTGACATCTAGCAAAATCCGAGTTAGAATACCCATTGATCTCCCACTACTCAAAACTCCAGTATATGAGCATGTAATATTCTTGTGTTCTCTTTATATACCTCATAATCTTCTTGTTGTTTTCTAATTATCCATTTTTGTATTGCTTAAATATCTATCCAACACCCAACTATATGACCGAATGCGTACATACTTGAGCATACATCAAACTCCCTATGACTTATGCATAGAGAATCTTCTATATTTCCTAAATTTCTAAGTTTCTTTTGGGTATTGATTGAGACTAAATTTGTCTCCCTTAGCAATTGAAGTATCCCAAGTCCCATGTTTACAGTCGTGTATGCCAAACCTTTTAAGTACTTTTTGATATAGCTCCTCTGTGATCATCCAAGAATATCCTGAGATTGATCTCTGTCTATCTGAATTCCTAATACAAAGGAAGCATCACCAAGATCTTTCATTTCAAAATTTCTTAACAAAAACCTCTTGGTTTCATGCAACATGCCTATATCATTAGTGGCCAGCAGTATATCATCAACATATAAGACCAAGAAAATATACTTGCTCCTACTGAATTTGTGATACACACAATCGTCAACAAGATTTATCGCAAAAACAAATGAATTACTTGATGAAATTTGTGATACCATTAAGAGAAAGTCTCTTTAAAGTCAATCCCTTCCTTCTAGGTATAGCCCTTAGCTACAAGACGAGCCTTATATCTCTCCACATTACCTTTACATTTGGTTTTAAATATCCATTTGTAACCAATGGGTTTCACACCTTTTGGTAATATGACAAGTTCCTAAACTTTATTGTCTTGCATGGACTTATACTCCTCATTCATTGCTTCAATCCATTTTCTAAGTTGGAATTTTGCATGGTTTAACAGAAGTTAATTGAGTCATTTTTCATCATACCATTATTTTCCTAATGTTATCGGAGAAATACCATGTAATCATTTGAATTAACACTATTAACACTTCTTCTTTCTCTAGTGTATCTCCGCAAAAGGTATTGGCTCATGAAGCACAAGTTCTTGAGGATCTTGAGTTTGCTCTTCCTGAACAACCAAATTATCTTGAATAGGAGAATCATTTACAATGTCTTATAGAGGTTCTAAACTTGTTTTTATAAAAAACAACTATATGAATCGGTTCAAGAATTGATTCCAATTCTTCCTCTAAGACAAAGTCTCTAACTTTATTCTTCCCCAAACTCAATATCCTAAAAAATTGTCTTTAGGGTGTGATCCTAAAATTTATAACCCTTTAATTTTTTAGAATAACCAATAAAGTAACGGCTCAATATTCAGGAGTCCAATTTCTTTACATGACTTATATGACCTTTCTTTAGCTGGACATCCCAATACATTAAAATATTTCAGACTAGACTTTTGCCCAACCCAAACTCACAAGGTATTTTGGAAGCTACCTTAGTTGGTGCTATATTTCAAATATAAGTTGTAGTCTTCAGAGCCTTTACCTAGAGTGACTCTGATAAGGTAGAATGACAAATCATACTCCTTACCATATCCTTAAGAGTTCGGTTTCGTGTTTCAACCACACCATTCATGCTAGGTGATCCTGGCATGGTGTACTGTGGGATGATTCCACATTCCTCTAGGTACTTAGTAAAAGGTCTTGGACATTGTTCACCTGAACCGTCATATCTACCATAGTACTCACCACTGCGATTAGATCTGACACTCTTGATTCGTTCATTGAGTTGATTTTTAACTTCAACTTTAAATGATTTGAACACATCCAAAGATTTTGACTTTTCATGTATAAGATATAAGTATGCATATCTCGAGTAATAATTTATGAATGATATAAAATATTGTTGACCATTCCAAGAAGGTGTAGGAAATGACTCACAAATGTCTGTATGTAGCAATTCTAAGATGTCTATAGCTCTATACGCACCTAATTTCTTTGCTTTGGTCTGCTTGCCTTTAACGCATTCAACACAAACATCAAAGTTTATGAAGTAAATGGAATCCAAGATCCCATTTGACACAAGTCGTTCAACTCTATTTTTAGAGATGTGACCTAAGTTCTTGTGCCATAATGCTTCTGAATTAGTATTAACAATTTTATGCTTAGTACCACGTGATTCCGCATTTAAGGATTCATTATAGGTAGCTACAATGTCAAACAAATATAGATTATCATAAGACAAAAGTGAACCAGTTCCAACAATATTTGAATTAAAAGACAAACTAAATACATTGTTCCCAAATGCACATAAATAACCTGATTGGTCCAAATAAGAAACTAAAACCAAATTTCGTCTAAATGACGGTACTACGAAAGTGTCTTTTAAATCCAAATAAAACCCAGTACATAACAATAATCTAAAATGTCCTATAGCTTCCACCCCTAGCGATTTGCCATCTCCAACATATATTCATCTTTTAGCATCAATCGGCTTTTGGTAGCTCAGGCAACCCTGTAATGAAACACTAATGTTAGTAGTGGCACTAGAATCTAACCACCAAGTGTTTCTTGGTACTGAAGCTAAATTGACCTCAAAACAAAACAAAGTAAGAAACATACCTTTCTTTGCACGCCAAACATGATATTTGATACATTTCTTCTTTACATGTCCAGGCTTATTGCAAAAGAAACCGATGTCACCCTGATTTTGTTTCTTTTGTGTTGGACCCTTAGTAGCTTCATTCTTGGGATCCTCAGTTTTCTTTCTTTTGCCCTTATCTTTATAGGTGCTTACAACATGAACACTTTCTATCTTTTCTTGCTTTAGCCTTTCCTCTTGCACACAATATGAAATGAGCTCATTAAGAGTCCATTTTTCCTTTTGACAGTTATAGGATATCTTAAACTGACTGAATTGTGAAGGAAGAGAAATTAACACTAAATGTATGAGCAAGTCTTCCGACAACTCAAGCTTTAGTGCCCTAAGTTTTGAAGCAATATTAGACATGCCCATAATGTATTCCCTAATAATTCCTTCACCCTGATATTTCATGGAAATCAAATTCTGAAGAAGTGTACTTATTTCTGCCTTATCACTCTTTGTTTTTGCCTTATCGCTTTTTGCAAAGCGCTTCTCAATTTCAGCAAGGAATTCTTTGGCATTTGTTAACTTTTCAGAAACAGTGCCCCTAAACACCTCAGGAATGCCACGCTTAATGATCATAAGACTCATGCGATTTGAGCGATCCCACTTCTCATAATCTTTTCTCTGTTCAGAGGTGCTAGAGTCCGTAAGAGAAGGGGGTTGTTCAATCCTTAATGCAAGGTCTAGATCCATGCAGCCAAGAACAATCTCAATGTTCTCTTTCCAATCCTTAAAATTTGTACCATTAAGAACCAGAACCGAATTTACGTTAGTAGATATTGAAGCAATAGTAGCTGAATTAAGAGAAAAAAAAATTATGAATAACAATAACAATAACATGTTCAAATAATGACACAACCCATTACAAGATACCTAGTGTACCATCAATATCAAGTCTTTGGATGTCTATAAAAAAATAATAAAAAAATAATTCAAATGTTGATTTCAAATTACCTAAATGAGAATTCCTACTTAATTTGAATTTTATAATATATGTCTCGTATAGTAAAATCAACAAGGAATATTGAGTGTATAATCCCAAACTGAATTAAAAAAAACATAAATAGTATAGGGATAACAATATATACATGCGTTCACATACAAAATTAAATATCAATAAATTAATAAAATTGCAAACACTCATCCCTTGATTAAGCAATTATGAAAAATCAATAAATCCCAAATTTAGAATCCTAATTTCAAAATTCCCAAATCCTAATTTGGGAACCCTACTTTCAAAATTTCCAAACCGTAATTTTGAAACGCTAATTTCAAAATTCCCACGTCCTAATTTTGAAACCCTAATTTCAAAATTCTCAAAATCATACATAAATTAATTATAGGTGCTCTGATACCAATTGTTGAGATTTTCTTTATAATTAATAATTATGCTTATCCAAATAAAACCAAAATTACAACATAATTATGAATTAATCTTTATAAACTCATAAGTCATTCATGATGAAGCGGAAGCGTACCTGAATTTGCCATTGAGAATATTGAAGGAGAGTGAAATTGATAGTGGTGTGTGGTCTTCCAAACTATATTTTCTTTCTGAATTTTTCTTGTCTGATGGGGATGACAAGAAAAATAGAAAACAGTATATCTGTATTCTCTCTCTTCACTAGGGACTATATGTTAGAATAAATAAATAAATAAATTAATTAAATGATGTGACTCATGTAAAATATATTTATGGGCCTAAATGTAATGTAATAAAATTAAAGGACCTAAAGGTTATTATGGGAAGTTACTAAAAGTTAAACCTACTGTAACCAACTTGATGGATGTTGGTTATATAAGAGAAAACTAGGGTTCTGCCTCATCCGTAAAAAAAAAACCGTACAAATCTGTGCATAAAAGAGAGTCTCACGTAAACCATCAAGAAAGAGAAGTGAGAAAAAAAAATACGGAAAAAGGTAGACTGGAAAAAGATAGTCAATACAAATTTGCTCTCATGGATCAAGGTTAGTATCCCAATTATTTTAACATGTAAAAATCATGAATTCAAGGATCCTTTATGTTTGAAATATATATAATTGATTTTTACAGTATAATTCTTTGAGTTACATTCCAAATTTTAATTATTTTGAATTCAGCCTTTCATAAAAAAAAACAAAATATTACCTAAATATCTACCCAATAATTTTTCATGATGATTATATCCTTAATTAAATAATTATTCTAACACATTTAAATAATAAATATGTAACCTATAAAAATGCTAACATTTTTCCCTTACGTCTTCCCTTTTCTATTTATTTTTATTCTTCTTCTATACAAGGTTCAATGATGCCTTTCATTTTCACCTTCTTTGTACATTTTTGTTACTAATCAATGGTAAAGGATTTTTGAGGTTGTATGAAAAATAGGGAACGTTAGATAGAAAGAGCTTTAATAGATGTACACCCGTATAACTCTTGACACCCACTCGATAAATGGAATAAGAAAAGTTATGTGACATTTTTTTTCTTTGTCATCATTTAATTTGTGTTTTTATGTATTGATTTTTTTTTTTTTTTTTTAAATTTGATTCAAAGTTTTTGGTGGTTACGAAAAGAGAGAAGCATAACCGATTCTTGGCTCTGTCCTTCCTCCGTCATTGTTAAAATAGAATTTCAATTGATTTTCATCACTTATTATAATGAAGGTTTGTTTTTGCACATATGAACATTTTCTCTATATGATAATGAGATATGTGACTAGAAAAAAGAATTATAATTGTAGTATCAATAAATCTATTTTACTATGTTTTACTATGTTTTTAAACATGGTTAACTTTTTTTTTAGGATTGATTAAATGAGAATCTCTCTGAAAAATTGATTAAGATGAATTAGATGTTGGTTCTTTCAATTTTTTTATTTTTTATTATAAAGACAATTTTAAGAACAAATAACCACTCGAATTACTTACTTTGTTAATTTTTTGTTGTTCTTTTGGAATTGAATAAGTCTCAAAATGACTATTTGTAATAAATATTTTCAGTACCTTTTTCACTATTTTGATCTCCTTAAAAGAATTTTTCCAAGACTTTCAACCTTTAACATGCTAAAGAATACAAAGGAGTAAAGGAGTAATGCATTTAAGATAGCAATGCAAAGAAATTCTATAGCTCATAATAGATTTTGGTGGCAAAATATTAACATATAATATCAAAGATGGTCGTTATGATATGGTTCCAATAGCTATAATTTAATTAAATGAATTTATGGACTTTGTTAGGCAGCTTATTTTGGTAGCCCTTGAAATATGAAAATATCAAGTAATTTCACTTCCTAGACAAGTGAGAAAGGTGGTAGATTCGTTTTTATTTTGTCATATCTCAAATCTTTAACATTTTCGTTATCAGAAGTCAATTTTAAATTTAACTTATCCCCACAAAACTGATTCATGAGGTGAAATTTGTACTTACTTAATATACTTTAAATTGGTTTTATTTTTAGGTGATGTATGATTTTCAACGCACCCCCCACATCGAAATCTTCTCAACTTGAACATGAGACTAGACAATTATAGATTGTCCGATAGCGGTTAAGATAAATTCTGATATTATAATAGTAGTGAACTTTAAATTCAATTCATTCTCACAAAACTGGTTCATGAGATGAGGTTTGTACTCACTTAATATATTTTAAATTAACCTTATTTTTAGATAATGTGGAATCTCATATAGAGAACCAAATCTAAAGTTCTTAATTACTAAAGTCAATACCTGTTGAAGCTTCAAACACTTTCAATTTTGTTCTTGCATTAAAATTCACAAAGCTTTAATAAATAAGCATGTTGTTTATTTAATTTATTGAGTTTGCCTTCAATTGATTACCCAATACTACTACTACTTTCAGTTGACTAAATGAAACTCTCTACCCAATATGTGAACAATTGATTTCTTATCTCAAGTATGTTAAAACTTACTTTTGGTTAAATAATATGCTAACCCATATTTATTGGGAGTTACGTACTTTAAGTACTAGACAACACTAACCTAACCTAAATGATAGTACAACCAAAATTGTCTTAGAATTAATCCTATAAATTATAATTTTTAAGGTAAAGCATGCATCTAATCTTATATTTTGATGATCAAATAAGTGGTTAACTAATTAATAGAAGTTGGATAATTTTATTCATAGTTGGTTATATGATACTTTGAGCAATAATACTCCAACTCAATGGCCTGAACAACTATAAAAGAGATAGAATTAATCTAGTCCATTGATTTTCTTAGGTCAACCTCAGACTTAGGCTTGTATTTATGTTTTAAAAAAAATTGGTTAAAAACATATTGAACGTTGGTTAACCCTCTTCCTATTTAGTTATATATTTTTATCTATCTTTCATGCAAATTATGTTTATGTATTTACATTTTATTTGTGCTTCTAAGTATGTCTACACGAAGTTATCCTCTCTATTTCATAAAGAATTACATTTTACTTTGCTAAATAAGTTATTATTGAATCACATGCAATAAAAAAACACAGTCGAATAGAACAATGTTATGGTTGATAACTTAAGAGAAGAAACAACGGAAAGAGAAAAAAAAAAAGAGAAATAGAGTTTTTATAATAACATATGAAAAAAAATATAGATTATAATATAAATATAAATAGAATAATATATAATAATATAAGATTAAATTACCCTCAATTAATAAATATTAATAAATATATAATATTTATATGATATTTTAACAATTTCAGTGGATGAAGAACGAACTAATATATGTTAAGGTAGAGTTACTTTGTTTCCCGCTTCTTAAACCATAATAAAATGCTAGCTTAAATTTCCTCAATAGTTTTAATGTTTGATTATAACTTTTATGCTTCTTACATAGGCCTTGCAAAAGATGAAGGCCCTTTCTTCAACGAGTAGATTACATAATTTTTACATTTATTCGTTGGGCAAAATTATTCTTGCTGAGAGGATTCAATTCATTGCTTCAATAATTCAACACTGACATGATTTACTTGATGGAAAAATATAATCCAAAACTTTCCAAACAATCAAAAGTTTAGGTATATGATAATTTTCCCCTTATTTACTCAAAACATGATAAATATTAATTATAAGAATTGATTATCAGGTCAAAACTTATCAAATAACATAAATTATTGTGCAATAAAACTTACAAAAATAATTGATGAAAACAATTAATTACTCAACACAAAATTTTTAAAATTTGAAATCCCTTTCCCTGACTTGAATTTTGCATTGTTTTTAATGTAAAAAACGAAAAATAAAATAAAAATAAAGAATAAAAGTAAAAAAATACTTACAAATTTAAGGAATATAAGATAATAATTTAATAATATCTAATGATTTGTTTTTAACGAGAAATTCATAAAAATAATAACAAATAAAAAATATACCTATTTTACATTTATAAAGGAATAATAATTTACTTATTGATATTCAAAATATCATAAAATAATATCTATAAAATATGAAATGTCTAAACATATAAAATATTCATTGTATATAAATAAGGTTTATCACTTGAAAATAATTTTTTTTACAAACCTCATAATAAATCAAAAGTTGTAGAATTATTCATTAACACATAATTAATTCTCCTCTAACAAAACTTGAAGTTATTTTTTAGCTTTTACCTACATTATTATATGCTTCCATTTCAAAACACGATAATCATAGTATCAATAAAATAAAAAATACAAACAGTAAGAGTAAGATAATGTAAAAAAAAAAGCAATCAAAATAATAATAATAATAATAATAATAATTTATATAATCCACATTCTCATCATCTCAATCATATATTCAAGCAAAGCCAAGTAATTAAATAATCACAATAAAGCAATTCAGTCACATACCTTCATCACATACATTCTTTCACATCATGCACCTAAAATATTAAACAAACTCTTTTAGAAAATTATATGGAATCCTTAATCTCAGAGGTCAACATCTGTTCATGCATACTGGTTACCAGGCCATAGACACAATCCTTTTAGAGTCTTTTTCACCTCAAGATTGGTAATCCCTTCAAAGTTTTTTTTATCTCAAAATTATATATCTATCCTCATTTTGGAAACCGCATGTTAAGGTGATTCCCATACACCTATCAAAGAACTAATGGCTCAACCCACTCAATTGTAAGTGCAGTTGCAACCTTCATCAACTTCTCACCACATAGTACCCCTATCTATATGACTAGAATATCATTGAAGTCTGGATACCTTCTTTAAAAACATTTAACATTCTATATGTACACTAAAACTATACCAAATAGTACCCCTTGGTAGATATCCGACTCACACAAACAACACATAATCATTCATACATAATAAATCATAAAATCCAGTCTCACAAGCACATAATCCAATTCACAATCCATCACAATCTCATAAGCACACAACCATCTTATCTCATTTGCATCATTTTCGTCATCACAATTCCTTGACACCATTGTCATAAATTTTCATAATTCTTATGACCTCAATCACAATTCACAAACATAATTCACATTATCATCACCAATCTCATTTCATAATCCATCACAAATCATAATACATAAATTTCAATAGATCAGTATAACTTAGTTTCACATTATATTCCATAAATTTTATAATTATATAGAATCCACAATTCAATACTCAATAAATTTTACAATATTTCATAATCTAATTTATAATCATATAATTTTAATGATTCATCACAATAGGCTTTATGATTATATAATACCAAAAACCACAATACAATATCAACCCTAATCTTTATTTCATCATATTACATAATTATTTATATAATTATTTCATTTAATTCATTTTAAAACTTAACTTATTTTCCAGATATAAGTATTCTCGTTCAAGCAAGATATTTTCGTTCAAATAAAAATATTTCTTATAGAAATGTTTCAAGTCTGAAGCTTTTCGCTAAAATTAAAAAAGTCTCACTCAAGCGAAGATTTTCTCCTTCAAGTGGAAATGATCCCCAAAGCTACTAAAAAAAATTCTCACTCAAGTGAAAATAATCCAAAGAATAATCTTGAAGGTATTACTCAAGTGAATCAAAAATCAAGATTAAAACCTAAATCCTATTTAATTATGGAGATTCTTGTGATTATAAACATAAATCATACACTATTCACCCATTATGCATCATCAAATTATCATATAATCATATAATTTTCATCAATTTCACATAAAAACACATTAGGACACATAATCATCCAATCAATCATGAATAATTTTTCTTAATTAACTTTCCTTAATTTTAATAAATTTTTTTTCCACATTGAGATGGATGAAAGATACTCTTACTCTAAAGGATCTGAATACAAGACTATATATATTACTAAAAATCTAAAACAAACTTTTCTTTAATTTCCATCATTATTTTAAGCATTTTAATAAAAGTGCTTTAAAAATTAAGGAACTTAAAACTTATTCAAAACGAAATTCTATTATGAGATCTTAATAGAGATAAGAATTGAATGAAAATTGTTGGAGAGAATTGAGAGAAATTTGAAAGAAGTTTAGAGAAAAGGGATAGAGTTTTCTAAAAATAAGAGTAAAAAGTGAGAGGATTAGAAAAAATCAAACTACTTATAATTTCTTCCCTTCCTAAACAAGTGAATTTAGAATTTACCTAATACTTGTCTCTTATAAAAATGTTTATCAACTTCATCAAAATATGAATTACATGCTTTAATTGTTGGAATTTTTCTTTATAATCAATAATTATGCTTATTCAAATAAACCAAAAAAACAGCATAATCATGAAATAATCTTAGAAGCCTATACCTCATTCATGATGAAACAAGATGCGGAAGCGTACTTGTATTGGACGCCATTGGGAGAGTGAAAACAATGATAGTGACAGTGGGTATGTGTGGTCTTCCAAAAAAGAGAGCCGTATGTTTTCCTTCTGTGTTTTTCTCGTCTGATGGGGATGACTTGAAAAATAGAAAACCCTAATTCTTATAGAGTATTTTCTCTCTCCTTTGGGGACCATAATCCTACGTAATTAATTTTGAGATTACGTACATTATTATGATTATTCTGAATTCGGCCCCTCATCAAAAATAGAATATTCTTCGGTATCCACACAATTAATTTTTCATGACAATTATACCCTTAGCCATAAAGTTAATATTAAGTATACCACTTTATAATTTTGACAAATTAAATAATGATCCTAACATATTTAAATAATACATATGTAACCCAAAAATTCTATCATTAATATCCTAATAAATTTTTTATTCAATTTCAATAAATAAATGACATAGTTTTCCATAAACAATTGTAAAAGGAAACCTACTAGTGGTATTTTAAATGTAGTTCTATAAGCCACAGTGCATCATCTAATTTAAAACTTCAATATAGTTGTAAAATATTTATACATTCTTTAATACCCTTATTAAAAATATTTTAGCTTGATATTTTTTTTTTTATGATAATAGAAATTCTATAGTTAACTCCAATTTTCCTCAATAAGTAAATATTTTATTTAAAAAATGTATTTTTTTATCACTAATTATTATTGTAGGTGATCCAAAACAATAAAATATGTTAATTTTAATAAAATCACAAACAACTTTATTATCATTAATTCTTATAGCTTTAACTTTTAACATAATTTATTATAAATATAATTGTAAGTCAAATAAGGTTGAAAGGTCCCATAAAATAAATTTCCCAAATATATAACATTTCACATAATAATTATGGAGGTATTCGGTGCTTATTAGATATATTAGCTCTTGTTTTTTTTTTAAAACTTCATAGAATTTGCATGTTTGCCAAAAATATTTAAATATGGAAGATTAATAAATACCTACATCAAATACTTTACAAATAGTTCAATAGTTGATTGTGAACATAAATACCCTCTTATATAAGCAATAACAAAAATTTAAAATAAATTTAATTTAATCATAAATAATACATCTTCTAATAACATTATCACGATAAAATTTTCATAAATATAAATTATTCTAAATAAAATATTTAAAATATTTGTTAACTTTTTTTTTATACTTTACACAGGATAAGGATAAGTAGATGCAACAATAAAATTAAATATATTAATAAATCAAAATCTATAATTTAAATTAACATCAACATTATTTTAAAATTATAAAAATGTTCATAAGAAAAAAATATTAGAAATTAAATCAATATTATTTTATTATATTCAATTCTATTTAAATAATTTGTTATTAAATTTTAATTTTTTTTATGTTAAATAATTAAATCAAATTCTTATAATAAAAACATTCATCTAATTAGATAAAGTCACATTGCACTTTGGCAATCATCTAGGTTTATTTTCATTCCCATACTTTAAATATAAAGAAAAAAAAAAAAAAGCTGTACCAGCATATGACCTGTCATGTGAGTTAAAACATGAGAAATGTGAGGTAAATGGGAATAAAAATATTTAAAAAATTGAAAGTAATGACTACTCAAAACATTCACTAATAGACATGAAAAAAATGTAATATAAAACAAAATGCATCCTTCTAAACTAAGAACCACGTATAGAAGGCATAAAGTAGAACACAAGAGTTCAAACTCTAAAACATACAAAATTACAAACTTAAAAAAGAAAAATTAAAATAGTCATAAAAAATTCTTAGTTATTAAGAATAATTTACCAAGTTCAAGTAACATTTTATAATAAAAATCAAGCCTAATCCGTTACATGAAGTTGGATACATGAATAAAACAATGTCATTGAACTCTATAAAATAATTTGTTTTGCGATAAGTAAGAATATAAATGTTTGTTCTTGATGCAATACAATAGACTAATCTAAATATCAATAATAGCATTAAATAATACAATATACCAATGTAAATACCAATAATACCATTACAAAATATAATAGAGCAATCTAAATAATTAAACAAACCTGTCCAGTTTGAGTTTGAGATTACCAAACTGACCATCCAAGACAATTTAGGTATAGTAACTAAAAACATACAAGTCAACAATTAAACGAAATAACAATTACATTCTTCGTTTCTTATGGAGATGAACATTTCTTTCCAGTATGATCAAAAGCTCTAATGCGAAGAACACACTCAATGCTCAATGCCAAAGAATTAACTCAATGTCGATGTCCCTACAATTAATACCAACATTTAAACATTAATGTACAGTTTCACCAAACCCAATAACTTGAGGGTAATAAATTACGTCATGTAAAATAAATATATCAATTAATATTTCTTAAATTTATTGTCACTATAAATAGAAATTATATTTCCGAACAAATTTGTGAATAATACTTAAAATCAGTGAAAAATATAATTTTTCTCAAAAACCTATCACAAACTTTCCACCACCATAAATTTGTAGATAAAAAATTAGTAGAAAATTATTTTCCACAAAAAATTTATGGAAAATCTCGAACAAACAAATTCATAGAAATTTTTTTCATAGATAAAGTTATGAAAAATTTTCTACAAACAAATTTATGAAATATTTTCATAAAAATAAATTTGTGAAAAATATTTAATGGATAATTATTTTTTTTCCATAAAAAAAATATGTGGAAAATATTACATGAATAAATAAACTTATTTTTATAATGTGTTAATTAATATCCACAAGTTCTTTGAAATAAACTAAGGTAATATGTTACCAAATTATATTATATATAAGTGATACTTATAAAGTATAATCTATTTCTCTAATTATATATTAAATTTTTCTTATATTTTTTATTGACTTGAACTATAATTATAGGTACACTTTCAATATAATCCAAGGGAGTCACGAAAAGCAACTTACTAGGAAGATTGAATGTAATTTAATGTATTATAAGTACAATTATTTAGAAAATAAAGACATTTTAATAACAACAAATACAAGATATGTTTCTGACCTAAAAAAGTAAGAATAAAAAACTCATCAACGTTCCAAGTAATACTAGAATTATTCTTTTGTCATTCCATGATAGACTTTATTTTTTCATAAAAAAAAAAAATTTCATGTAGATAAAGAATATATTACAATGAGAATGGAGATAAGGAATCTTCCAAAATATAAAAACAAAATAGAAAATAATGAAGAAAAAATAAATTCAAAAGGAACAAAATACAAGATTACTCAATCGCTTAACATACATAAAAATAATTCCATACAAAAAATAGTTGAACATGATTTCTTCCAAAAACAATTCAACATGATCATTTACAAAAATTCCACGTGGTTACGACTAGACAATGTATTATTTTCGAGAAGCATTTCTTTCAACAACTCTAACAATTCTGTAAAACTTTTATCACCCCACCTATTTCTTGCCTTCAAATTGAACAATCTCAATATTGCTGATAATTTTGTGAATTTTGTGCAATTTGAATACAATGGCTTTTCTGAATCATTACACAAAGATTCATACATATGTGCTCGCTTGAATGATTCTGGACCCACATCACGAATCATCTCCTCTAGTTGATCATCCATATCTACTTCTTGTGTAAAAGTTTGGGTTGAAGTTTCGACTGACACATTTGGAATGTCAACATTTTCACCATGCCATCTCCA
The DNA here is from genome assembly GCA_016859785.1 of Macrotyloma uniflorum. NCBI lineage: Eukaryota > Viridiplantae > Streptophyta > Magnoliopsida > Fabales > Fabaceae > Macrotyloma > Macrotyloma uniflorum. The sequence continues at coordinate 531,349 of BDMB01000047.1, forward strand.
ACATGTATAATTTTTAAGAAAACCATCACACAGAAAATGTTCCCTTATAACATCAAGTTCTAGACGATTTCCATTGCAACAGTTAACACAAGGATAAAAAAACTTTCCATTCATATCATTATTAGCATTTCGTATTACATATTCAATAAAATATTCCACATGTGTTTCATACTTCCAACTTAAGCGTGACATGTGTATCCAACTTCGATTCAATAACCAACTTCGATCCATGACTTCTATTCTCCATTAAAAAAACATAGATCATGCATGTCATTCTCACTACTTTATACAAGGTGTGACCTTGTCCCATTCAAGTAATGAATAAGACATTGTGATTAAAGCTCTAAGCTCTGGAAAATCGGTGGAATGAATAAAGAAATTGGAGGATTATGAGATGCGAGATCGGTTACCTTCAGCGGCCTTGAGTCACAAATCCATTGCGAGCGAGTGGAGATTTAAATCGCGGTGAGTTCAGAGATCCAACACTTGAGGTGATTCCATCGCCGAAAGGCGTCGTTTCGGTTTGGCGTGAAGGAACGAATCGCACGAGAAATATAGAATCGAATTTCTTTCTCACTAATGCCTTCAACCACCACCCCTCCAAACAAAATGCACCCCTATTACGCTAACGCATATTTTTTCTTCTTTATCAAACACATTACCATCAAATCAAAGTAAATATAATATAAATATGTGTCACACTCTAATTAAAAATTCAAATGCAACATTTTAGGGTTTGAACGAATGAATGAGAATTGAAAACTTGAAAATGCAAAGAGTGTACAGTACCATATTGATGAAGTGAAAGCAAAGAGGGAGATTAGGGAATTTTTGGGGCTGTTTGAAGGAAGTACAATGGAGCCCAAATGAGAGAATGATTCGATGCTGAATGCTTAAGAGAAATTGCGGTTCGAGAGAATGAAAGTGTTTGAGACAGTGAAAGCATTAGCATACAAGAGATGGAGAACAAAATGCGAATATAAAAAATGTTAAAATTAAAATAAAATAAGTTTTATAATCAGTGATATAAAAGCGATTTTGTATATAAGATTTTAAATCGATCTTAAAAGACCTGATTTTATAACTATTATAATTATTTACAACTTTGCCACTGTGCAAATTTTTAAAATCGTATATTAAACAACCGATTTTAAAACGATTGTAAATATTTACAAAATTGTCACTGCTTAATTTTTAAAATCGTATATTAAACAACCCAATTTTAAAAGTACGATTTTAAATCCAATTTTTTCACTAGTGCACACATATGAAGCATATCAATGTCCTATTATGTTCATAGAGTTTTATTTTATCTTATAAATAATTTATATTTTTGATTATTTATATTTTCTTACTTTTTTTTATCCTTTATAATAATTTAGATTTATATTTCATATATGTATTTTTAAATTGACATTTGTCTTCTCTTTTAGTCATAATTTTCTTTATAAATATCCTTTTTGTTTGATTTTAATTTTATTGGATTCCTTATTTTCAGAGCTTAAATTTTCATATATGAATAATTGGATTTGGAAGTTGGAGTTATTTTCTATGAACATTTGAAGTACGGATAAAAATTTTGAATTTGTATATAACATTATATTATGTAATTGGATTTGCAAGGACAACTTTGATCCATCGTTAGGCCCATTTAATTTCATCTTTTAAAATATATAAATACACATTTGAGACTTTGAAAAGAAACAAGTTATGTTCTTAATGGAACCGAATATCTCAAGATAGTTTTCGATCTTCCGTGATGTTTCTTATCTTTAAAGAGCCCGAATCACATAGGGGGTGTACTTGCGATTGCAATCCAACGCTGAAGTCAATAATATAATATAAATATTATTTATTATGTGACTAAGGATAGATGATTATACCTGGCTAAACCCTATAATGTTATTTAGTAATAAATTACCTTAATAGATTTGAACTATAAGATTTAGTGGATGTAGTGTATCATAACCATGAAAGTGAATTTTAACTTACGAAGTAGATCTTAACCAACAGATTAGTGGGTTATTGGGCTAATTATTGGGCTTAACCCGTTAGGCCTAGCTTATTGGGTTTTGTTGTAATGAGACTGAGTACTCTTCAGATATGATCGAGATGTTCTCAGCCATGTATATTTTAACTTAGTCTCTAGGACAAGTTACATTTCGAAAATTTATATTTTACAATTTCAGAGAAAATTTTCATATTTAAGCTTTACCTTTTAGAATTCTCTTTTATCTCTTCTCTTTACCTTTTCATTTTCCCTCTACATTTTTCTGTTTCTTTATATTTTCTTGCACTTAGAAGAGCATTTTCATGGAAGACTAATTATTTCCTTCAATTTACAAATGGAAAATTATATGAATTGTGAAATTGAGTTTCATACGAGTCAATCTAAACATGCTTTGAATTTGTTCTTTCTTTTTCTAAGTCGTAAAATTGTATATTATGATTATGATTTATTTTGTTGTAATTTAGAACTTAAATTAAATTTAAATTAAAATTTAATTCGATAACTAATTGCAAATTAGATTGATGTTTCAATTTTATTTTCTTTTTACAAATTGGTACAAACCTCACCTCATTGAGCTGGTTTTATGAGGTTGAGTTAGGCTTTAATCCACTATTAATATTGGTACTAATATTACTAATATGGTATCAGAGCCAATCCTAGCGAGATTCTCGGACCATTCTCGGTCCACTTTCTCAGGTCGATATCGGACCACTTAAAAATTTCTCAGGCCAATATCGGACCACTTCTTTCAGACCACCCATAATTTCTAGTCTCACGTCGAGTTTAGGGACGCTCGACGTGAGGAGGGTGTGTTGGAGATCCCACATCAACTAGAGATAAGGCCAAAGTAAGCTTTATATAGTGGTGCAAACCTCACTTCATTGAGCCGGTTTTATGAGGTTGAGTTAGGCTTTAATCCACTACTAATATTAGTACTAATATTACTAATATTGCATTTTAATTTCTATGCGCTTTACATTTTATGCGTTTTCAATTCATATATTTTATATTGCAAACGTTTAAATTCCTAATTTAATTTAAATAAGAAGAACATTAAAGATGTAATGGAAATTGATATGTGTCCTTATAAAATGATATGATATAAGTAATACTCTATATTACAAAATTTTAAAAAAATATAGAACATTTGGTTGTTATTTGACCGTGGATAAAGTCACATATGAAACAAAAACATTACAAACAATATAAATCTATCGCGACAAACCCTTTCTTCTATGAACACCCCTTAGCAACAAATTCATACAAAGGAAAAGATTTTTCTAAAACCTAAGTTTGCAAATTCTCTTCATAAACGAAAAACAAAAACTTCACATTTTCAAGTCTCCTCAAATTTTCAATCACGTTGCATTTACTCTTAATACTGCATAACGTAAAAAATGCTAGATCAACAAACATGAAAAAGAAAACAAATACCAACATTTTAAAAATTCAAAATTTTGGAATTTGAAGGTGCATTTTCCACTCAAAAAAGCCTGAAAACAAAAAAAGGCGTTAGCATGATTGTTACTATTGGGACCAAGGGAAGTACAAATGATAATGGAAAGTTGTTTGTAGACATCAATGTTCTTTAAAACCGCCTCGTTAAAACAAGAAAGGTGGTTGTGGCCTTCCTTAAGCATAGATTGGATCCCATGACCAAGATATTTTTGAAGTAAAAAATAAACTTTAAAATTGAGGGTTCTAAAGTATTTACTTTAAAATAACATAGATTGAGTTATTTTAAGATGAGTAAAGCCTAGAAGAATTAGGTTGGTTTGGGTTAGGCTAGACTTTGTAAAGTTAGAATTTATCAAGTTAGGGTATGTTAGGATAAACTAAAGTGGTTCAAGACGAGTTAGGTTAAGTTGGGTTCGAGCAAGTCAAGATAGATTAAGTCTGGTTAGGGTAAGTCAAGTCGATTCAATGCAAGTTGAGTAAGGTTGGGTTAAGTTGAGTTAGGCTAATTAAGGGTGGGGTCAAACAAAGTTAGGGTTGGTTGGACCACGTTGGGTTAGGATAGGTTGGAACAAGTTCGTCTAGATTGGATAAGGATAGGTTGGGTCAAATTAGGTTGGACTAGACTAGGATAAGTTAGGCCCAATCGAGATGGGATAGGTTGGGCCCAATCGAGATGAGATAGGTCTAGCTGCTTCAAGTTGAGTCGGGTCAAGTTAGGTTGAGTTGACCCAAGTTAGATCAAGTTGGGCTGAGTTAAGTCGAGATAGATCAAGTTAGATTGAGTCAACTAAGTTAGGTTGGCTAGGACGGGTCAAACCGAATTGGGCTTAATCAAGTTAAGTCAGGTTAGGACAAGTCAAAACGAGTTGGATTGGGATAGGTTAGACCGAGACATGTTAGATTGAGTCTGGTTAATATAGGTTGAGACGAGTTGGGCAATGATAATCCGGTCAAGTCAAATCAGTGTGACTACTTGATGAACACTTATTTAAAGTGTAATATTTCATTTAAATTAATCAACTTACACCATTTTTTAAAATTTTAGATCCATGAAATGAAATATTTTTATTATTATATTTTTATAAATATTAAAAAAATGATATTATTATGAAAAAAATATTTATCATGAAATATAAATAATTGTTTATAATGGGTCAAACCCATTTTTTTTATCCTAACCCTATCTATTTTATGTGGTGAATTTTGTCCGTTGGAGCTTTTTAGTCCCTTATTTTGGTAGTTTACTAAAAAGAGGGCTAACTTAGAAGGTAACCAAGACCATCCATTAGTCATAGGTCAAATTGACAATAACCGTTTATTACAAGTATTACAGAAAAATAAAAATAAAAATGCCATATATGTATTTTGTTTGTGTTAGAAGGGTGTCTTCCCAAATATGAACGTACGTTTTTATCTGCCCTCATTTATTTATAAGTCTTTTATTGATAAAATAACACTTCACCAATAATATCTGTGTTATTCTTAAATTAAAACATAGGTTTAGCAAGTATCATTTAAAACTTAGATTTATTAGTTTTTTAGACAAAATTTTGAATTGTTTTTCCTGTCTTTTATGGATTCTTAAATTTAACACCACTTAACCCTAAATATGTTTTTTTTTTTCAACAAGATGGAAGGAAATAACTTGCTTTAGAGTGAAGGTTTTAACAGAGGAACAACAACATTTAGTTATAGAAGCATGGTTTGTTAGTTTTTAGGCTTAACAAACTTTTACGAAAACATGTATTTCCATCTTATTTGTAAGAATTTTACCAAATAGCTCTGGCTTTGATTGTCTTTACTTTAAATTTAGATTCGTAAAACAGAACATTGTAAAACTGGTTTTGCTTCTTAAGTTTAACACCACTTATCTCCAAATTGATATTTCTGTCCAACAAGTTGGAAGTTTAAATAGCACGATTAAAGATATTGCAATGAATATAATCATGGAGGTTGAGAATCCAATCTTTAAATAGGTGTTTGGCTGTTAATATTAACTAAAGCTTAGGTTTGTTTTTGTTGTGTTTTTTTAGGAAAAGGAGTATTTTTATTTGAAAATTATCTAAAAGGGTTAAGTTAATTTATTATTATTTTTTGGGGTCAAATCGTACTTTTGAAGCACGACTTCATTCAGTATAAATTGTGTTTTCTAACATGTTTTTGTAGTTTTTAATTTTTTTTTTTCTGAAAATGAACTGAAATCGTGCTTGATAGCACGACTTGACCATTTTCTAAAAAATAAAAAATAAAAATTGAAGAAATCGTGCTATCAAACACGATTTCACCTTTTTTTTTAAATAAAGAAGTCGTGCTATCAAACACGACTTCACCTTTTAAAAAAAAATTCATTGAAATTAAAATTGTGACTATTTAGGGTTTGTGTGAAGAAAAAAATTAATAATTAATGTATTTAATTGTTATTTGTAAAAATTGTTATGATTACTTTTGAATGGTAATGTATGTCGTTTGATTTATTTTATTTTCAATTAATTTATTTATCTTTAGTCTCATCCTTCTCAATTTTTTTTAATGATGAATTAAATAATTAAATCATAACTAAAAATGATAAATTAACAAAATTCAAATCCTAATTAAATAAATACAAAAATAAAGATAATTTTTTTTTGAAAAAAATTACAAAGTAAAGTCGTGCTTAATAGCACGGCTTCTTTATTTAAAAAATAAAAATAAAAAGTGAAATCGTGTTTCATAACACGACTTCTTCAACTTCATTTTTTAAAAAAAAAAGTAAAGTCGAGTTTGATATCACGATTTCTTTAATTATTAAAAAAAAAAGTGAACTCGTGCTTGATAGCATGACTTCAGTCCATTTTCAGAAAAAAAAAATTAAAAATTACAAAGTCATATTATGAAACACAACTTTTATAGAATGAAGTCGTGTTTCAAAGCACGACTTGACCCAAAAAAATAAAAATAGATCAATTTAATTTTTTTAAATAATTTTTGAATAAAAATACTTATTTTCCGTACAAAATGTCATCATCAAAGCTTAGAATGATAAATATACTTTCTAATTCATGCTTTAAACTTAATCTACCAATTCATACCTCTTACACTCTCAAGATCTGCTACATAAAACACAAATCACACTTTAATTTAAAACCATTTCTCAGAACAATGGAAACTTTGTTGTCCATAAATATACTAGCTTCATCAATAACGTTCCTTCTCACACCATACCTAGCCATTTCATTTTGTTATTTATCCTTGTAGTTTTGAATCTCTCCATGTGGTGCAGTGTTGGGCATGTCTAAGGTAAGATTGAAGAACTATTTTTTTGTATACAATTTTAGATTTAAGCAGATTTCTCTTTATGTTTTCGTAGCTAGAATGCATCAATTCCTACTACATTCTATTATGCAGTCACTTTTTTTAAATAACTTTATTTGAAATAATGTCTGGATGTTAGTATTATTTTTATAATTCGGTTTTCATGTTTTATAATCACATCCTATAGTTTTCTTTAAATTCAATACATATATGTATGTAATTATGGGCATCACCAATGCATACGCTCAAGTTTCGTACTGGTTTAATTTTATCAAGGACAAGTAGTTTTTCTTCTTGATTTTATTTTCTCGATTCATATTCTAATTGATTTATAGACATATTGTGATGATGAACAGTTCACAAACATCAAGACTCATCGAACAAGCTGCTGCTAGCAAACTCCACTGCTTGTTCATTTCATTCTTTTACATTTTTCCTTTTAAAGCATTTAGGGAATCACACTGTTCGAATTGACCAATCACTTATTGATGATGGTTGATACTATATACACACATTTTTTTTATAACTCCTTAGTCAATTTTGGAGGCAGAATTGTCAAATGTAAACAGTCACCATAAGCCATTCACTGACTCTTAACACTTGCCCATGAGACAAGGGCTCTGTCTTAGGGATCTGCATATCTTCTTGTAATTTATTTTCTTGTATTCTACTTCTTATAGCATATAACCATATAGAAGGTTTCAAATTATAGCTCAGAACTAAAACATAAATAAATAAATTCTAAAGTACACGAAAAACTAATATGTTGAGAAATCTAATATTAATTACAAATGAGACCGAATTATAATACATAAGTGAGGTATAAATCTTACATTTTTATACAGTTTTGGCATGAATTAGATTCATAATCACTTTATACATAATACTTTATCTCTCTCGTACATTCCAATACTAACAAATTTTATACAATAATATTTAATATTAATAAATCCTATACTAGAAATGGTTCAATGTTTTGTAGTTATTTTTATTAATTCTGATCAGTTTTTCAAAATAAGATAATCTTAATATAAAAATTAAATATCCCGAATACATATTTAGGTTTGAATATGATTGTACTTTGAATAAGGATGTTTATATTTGAAAGAGGATGTAAAAAAAACATTAAAAAAGTGAGTTCAAGGCAGTTTAGTATGATTAATGCATAACAATGTACCAAGTGATAAGATTTCTTATTATAAGAAAAATAGGATTTATCAACAGACAAATTTTGTTAACAAATATAAAATTTGTTGATAATTTCAGTATTAGTAAACATAACTGATTGATATTTTATGATCATTGATTATTATCAGCAGTTTAACATCAGTTAATTACAGATGGATTGTTTCCGATGGATTTTTTTATATCTATCGGTAATTATTACTAGCTTAACGTATGTAATAATTATTAATGCCTTCATTAATTTCCTATGAATTCACATGGATAGTTACAATGAATAATTTGTTGGTAGTGTTTTTATATTTTTATAATAAAATATGTATTTATTGACAAATATTTTCTTCCATAATTTCTAATATATTAATCCATAAAAAATTATTGGCAAAAATATTCCTTAATGAGTACATGCAATTATGAATAGATATACATGGATAATACAAAAATAAAATTAATGAAATATTTTTCACAATTTTTTTTTGAGAAAAATTAATTATTTATTAAATATTTTTTACAAATTTATTTTTATAAAAAATTTTCATAAATTTGTTTGTGAAAATTTTTCATAAATTTGTTTATCAAAATTTTTTTTAATGATTTGTTTGTGAGAAATTTCTCATGAATTTATTTGTAAAAATTTTGTTATAAAAAATAATTTCTTATTAATCTTTTACCTACAAATTTACGATGGTGAAAAATTTGTGGTAAATTTATAAAAAAAATTATATTTTTTACTAATTTTAAATACTACCCACAAACATTATTTCATAAAAAAATAAGACTTTTTTTTTTGTAGCGTGAGATTTGAAACAATACCATAGTTAACTTGATTTGTATAATTTTTATATAAAAGAAAACATGATAACAAATGAACAATAATTTTTTCATAAGAGAGAAATATAATACTAAAGCAATTATAAAAAAAATGATAAAATTAATAATAATGAGAAGGAAGAGTCGTTCTACAAGGTCATGATAAACTATAATTGTGTCTTTTTCTAGTTCAACTTTTTATCATGAATAACATTTTTGCTAATAGGTATACTTTTTTATATCATAAACAACTAAAACATATTGAGAAAATGTTGCTGCATATATACGGTCCATGATTAAGAACTTACAAAAATTATTGAAAGATTACAATATAAGTTTATTAAAAATTTTGTACATTGTTTGTGCTAGCCAATATTATTTAAATACACAAAAATAATTTAATAATACCAAACAATTTCAATTAATTATATACATGATAAGTTATACTATTCATTTCATTCATCATAAAGCATAAGCAGGGGAATATATAGGGTTCTTTGTTTGTGTACTAACCACTAATTTCTCAAACCCAACACTCGTTATCTTACTTATATGAAATAAATTAATTAACATTAGTTAAATATTTTTGGCCTAAATAAAAACTAATTAATATCCAAAAACTAGATTAAAAAGAATACAACTTCATTTGAAGTTTTATGTTCTAGATCTTTTGCTCTTTTATTCTCAATATTGACTACTTATTATTCAAGAGTTATGCATCTATGGTTGTTAATAGCTATTAAACACATAATTTTATGCCACCATTCAGGTGATTGCAAATTGGGTAAATAAAATGTTGTTGCTAATTCCTCATGTAGCACATTTCTGTTTGGCATGGTCCCAAAACAATTTCAACTCTTGCCTCAATTGAAAATAACTATAACTATTGACCCAAAGCTAAAGGCTATTTTAGTTGTAACATATGGGAGGTGAGTATTTTACTTGTATCTACAAGCATTAACAGAGATAAATCAACATAATACTATCTAACAGCCTTGACTTGAGTAGGTGATTAGTCCATTATACCATTTTTCAAACCCAAATATTCATTCTCAATCTACCTATAATGAGAAAAGTAACATTTAAGAGGATGAACGGATGAAGATCTAATTCCTTTTAAACTTTGATGGCAACGTTTTAAAATTTGGTGGCAAATGGGAACATTTTAGAAGATTTTTCTTTTCCAACATGGTGACCAACCGACTTGCAAAGAGAAACACGAGGGTAAGTAACTGAGATTGAATAAATTTTTAAAAGTAAATTTTAAATCTAACTCATTCTCATAAAATCGGTTCATGAAGTGAGATTTGCGTTCATGCGAGATTAGACAATTATGGGTGGTTTGATAGTGGCCCGATAGCAGGTGGTCCGATAAATCCAACAACCTTACTAGGATAGGTTCTAATACCATATTAGAAGTGAACTTTAAGCTTAATTCATCCCCACAAAAGCAACTCACTTCCTAGGAGGTCACCCATCCTAGTACTATTCTCGCTTAAGTATGTTTAACTGTAGAGTTATAATGGGATTCGATGCATTAGTGCTAGTATGATCCCGGTGTATCAGTGTGTTGGAGATCCCACATTACATAAAGATAACTAGGGCTGTTCAGAACTGAACCGATCCAAAAAAATAACCGAAAATCGATCCAAAAAACTGAAAACCGATTAAAATCATAAACTTTTGGATCACTTTGGATTTTTTTTTCTAAAATCACGCAATTTGATTCGAATTACAGTTTGACATTTCAAAATCGATCCAAACCAAACTGAACTGCAATACTTTATTAAAATATAATTATATTTTTAATTTTACTTTAAAAAAAATCTAACATTTCCTATTACAACTTTCGTTTTAAAATCCATTTTCTTGAGAAATCTTATCACTATGATTTTACTATCACATCATCAACTTTTATTCCAATTCATCTTCACCACAATATTCTCACATTCTATTTAAATCATTATACATATTCTTACCTTCTATTATTCTTTTCATTCCAAGTGATATGATTTTCTTAATTTAATTTACCTTTTATTTGTTTCTATTTTATCTTTCATTTAATTCCATACTTATTGTTTGTCTTATTATGTATTTCAATAGTCATTGGATAAATGTTCTATTATTTATCTGTTTTGATTTGAGATTTAAGTTCATTTTAATTAATTTTAATTAATTTTATTTTTATTAAGGTTATTTTTATTTTATTTTTTATATTTTTACAGAGTTGAAATTTTTCTTTATAACTGTGTTCATCTAGGTTTCTAAATGAATCAAATTTTATTGATGAACAAATGGTGAGATATAAGAATTTTAGTATTTTATCTTAAAATAATATATGATTTCAATTTTTAATAACATTGAAAATTTAAGTAATGAAATAACAATTTTAAAAGATTTTAAACTATTAAAATTACTTGACTTACACTCATTCTTATATAATATTATTATTTTCGATTTATAATTTTTTATTTTTTTATTAGTATAACATAATGTTATACTTATATAACATTTAGTAATAATTATATTTTTAATAATTTATTATTCAATATATTTTTTAATTTCTAAGTAAACATATTTACTATAATTATATTTTAATTTTAAAATTAAAAATAAGTTCACCTTTTATAATAAAATAAAATAAAATAAAAAATTAAAAATCGTAAAAATCTATCCAAACCAAACCGTTAAAATTTGTTTGGATTGGTTCGGAATTTTTTTTTCAAACAGAACCGCGTAAATTTTTTATATTTGATTTGAATGTATTGTTAGTAAAAAACCGAATCAAACTATACCGCGAACACCCCTCTAGAGATAATTCTAAATTAGAGTATATTAATGGATGCAAACCTCAATTCAAACCAATTTTGTGGGGTTAAGTTAGGTTTAACGTTCATTTCTAATAAAAATATACTGTCTTTTTCTAACGTACAAAAGCCAATTCACATCACTCTAGTTAAAGTTGAGATTTGTTAAGGGTTTTAAGTAATGGTTCTACTAGGAAAAAAAATTCTAAGATTCTATTGAATTTACAATTTAGCTTCGCAATTCTATTAATTGTATTTATTTATAATTTTGAGCACTCACGAAATTTCTCAAGCATAGAAGGAGTGAACAATCATGTAATTTTACAATTCAACATGTCATTTAGACTAACTTTAATGATAAAAGAAGTGCAAAGGAAAATATAAACAATTTGGAAAGGGGTCTAAAACATCATAAGAAAATTTTCATAGTTTCAAAGGAACTATTTTAAAGAACAACTTGCTGGCTAACATAAAAAGGTCACATAAGAAAATCACCTGTTTCCATGATTGTATATTACACAAGGTAGAGGCTTTCCTTTAAGGCTAACCATAGGCATGTAATGGTTGCATCGAAAAATACCAACTCAACTATTCTTTTGTTAAGGAAATCCTACATCGACTGTTTCAATTTGTAATGCTTACTAGAATATGATTGTCTGGTTCGGTAAGTATTTGTAGAAGAGGGATGTTGGGAGAAGACCCACATCGTCCATCGTGTGGTTTATATATTGGTTAGACAACTTCACTTAGTACCAATTGGTTTTAGGATGAAATCTGACATAGTATCAGAGTTTGTGTCTCACCTTTGTTTCCTATTCTAGTAAGTTGTTTACCTAGTTCAGCAGACATCCGTGGAGGGGCGATTTTAAGGAAGTCCTATGTTGATTGCCTCAATTTGAAATGCTTACTAGAATAAGGTCGCCTGGTTTGGCAGGTATTTATAGAGGAGGGATGTTGGGAGAAAACCCACATCGCCTACCTTAGTTTGAAGAGTGCGACTTATATATTGGTTAGGTAACTTTAATTAGTACCAATTGGTTTTAGGATGAAATCTAACATGATATCAAAGTTTGTATCTCACCTTTGTTTCCTATTCTAGTAAGTTCGCCTGGTTCGGCAGGTATCCGTGAAGGGGTGATGTTAAGGAAGTTCTACATCAATTGCCTTGATTTGCAATGCTTACTAGAATAGGGTCGCTTGATTCGCCTAGTTCGCCAGGTATTTGTGAAGGAGAGATGCAGCTTATGTATCTATTGGAAAACTTCAGTTAATACCAATTGATTTTAAGATGAAATTTAACATCTATGTCTACTGAATAAAAAGTTGTTTATAATGGTGAAAAAGTGAAATCAACAATGATATAAGTTTTGGAACATCATATGAATTACAAGTTTAGTTGAAATATAATTCTTCTGAAGTAGAATTTTACTTTTGATATTTTTCTCATGCTACTATACTCTTAGCTTTTAAATGGTAACTAATACATGTATTCATGTTCACATTATAGGTACGAGAAACTTTTGGTGGCAATTTTCCATAAGAGAAATAAGACTAAAGGGCAAAAAAGTTTATGAAAACTTTATTTTTTTTTCAACATAAAATATTGATACTTTATGGAAATTTTAAGAAATTCTCGCAATTCTCCGTTTTTTACAATTTTTAATAGAAAATTTGTAAAAATTCACATGATATATATAGAATCATGTTTGAGTATATTATTGACATGTCTTTTTCTATATTTTTCAATATTATTTTTACTCTAAAATTTAATCAATTTACACCAATTTTATAGAGTCATAATCTTCGTTGGAGTCAACATGATCTCTACTAAACTCACTCAGATGATAAGATAGTTTAAATCTATTAAAGATAATTAGTTATTAGAACATATTATAAATGTTCGTCTAACTCAAATAAAATAATCATTTAATCATTCTCTAATCCTGTTCATTATACTCTTACTGACTTGAACGTCAAAGTTTAATCGTAAATACACACCCATTCTGTCCTACACGACCAAGGAATATATGAGTCACTTGGAGCATGAAGAGTATATTGGGGTACTCTCCGACCTTGTATGTACATTTTGGCACCCATTGTGGGGCCAAGGTATTCCCGATATTAATGACAATAACCAAGAACATGACAAGTCAGGAGGAGGTAAGGAGGTCGGCTAAAGCTCCCCCTCCTGACCCCATGCACCTGATGAAGATAGTGTTGAAGGAATTGGAGGAGATAAAAAGAGGGTAGAAGAGAAGTGTTGACGAAATGGATCAGTTGAGAGAGGAGAACACTCGGATGAGACGAAAGCTGGAGGAATATGAAGGACTTTTTCTTACATATGAAGGACTTTTTTCTTACATAGGTGGCAACTTCCCAGCCACAGCTAGAATTACTTATGGCGACCAGTAACCAGGTAGACTCTCAGCCTATGACTCTCTTGTCAGCTTCCCAACCCCCTAAAGGCGAAGAGCGACTCCATCCCTTCATAGATGAGATAATGGAAGCCCCTCGTCCAACCTCTTGGAAGGGACTAATCATGAAAAGCTATGATGGCACCTTGTGTCCTGACGCTCACTTGCACACCTTCCATATCCACATGAACCTATATTCTACGTACGATGCAATATTGTGTTGGGTCTTCTCAACATCATTGGAAGGGGCAACATTGAGTTGGTTTTACGCTCTCCCCACCAACTCGATAGATTGCTATCCTACCTTGCGGACAACCTTTACCACCAAGTTTACAACAAGCCGGCCACACCTGCTGACCGAACTTGCTCTCGTTGATGTCAAGGAAGAAGAAGGGGGAGTCCTTGAGAGCATTCATGGACAGGTACTCCAAAATATGCTTGCAAATTCGAGAACTTGAAGTGCTCATAGCCTGTTACCACTTAGTCACAACTCTCAAACCAGGACCTTTCCTTGACAACCTCTCTAAGCGTCCTGCCAAATATTAGATGAGGTGAGAATTAGAACCACCAAGTACATGCATATGGAAGAGATAAATGAGTACTGAAAGTAACCCGCTCAACCATTTAAACCCCTTCAAAGCAAAAAGGAGGCAAAGAGGATAAACCACGAGAAATATAGGGGGAGGGGAAAGCGCCAGTTCCAACCAAGACCATGAGAAGGCCGAGTATCTCGATTCTCTCACTATATCCCACTTACAGTAAACCATGGACGAGCTCTCGAGAAAGCGTTAAACGCCCACCTCATTCAAATGCTGAGAAAGGTGTCCACACCACCTAATGTCAACCTCCACAAACACTATCGGTACCACAAAAATTATGGACACTCTATAGGTGAATGCATGACCTTAAGGGATAAAATCGAAGAATTAATACAAGTTGGACACTTGAAGAAACTGGTGAAGAGGGATGAAAGAAGGTATGTAGAGCAGAATGAGGATAGTCAACCCAACCGCCGAGATGGTTAAATCAGGTTCAAACCAAAGAGCACAAATAGAAGGGATGAGAATCGAGAAGAAGAATGATGCCTGGAGCCAATTCGACAATTGTCGGGGGCTTCGTAGGTGGAATAGCCTCCAACTTGGCTAGAAAGCTCCATCTCAGGAACATACAGTTCGTTAATGCCACAACTAGCCAGGTATGGTTGAGAATGTTCCCCATCACCTTTATTGATGCTAATTTCAAGGGAATCGACCCCGAACAAGATGATCCCATGGTCATCACAATAGAGATAATGAACTTTGTAGTGAGCAACACGTGACTTATGTAAGTTCTTTAGCCAGTTAGGAAGAGGTAAAAGAAATCATGCACGTGCTAAGGTAAAAGAAATTCTACTTGTTTGCATGGTTGGCCACCAACATGCCAGATATCAACCCGAAAATAATATTACAAGAGGCCAAACCAATGACTTAGAAAAAAGAGGAGATGAACGAAGAAAAACGAAAATAAAAAAGGAGATGGAAAATCTTTTAGATGTAAGTTTCATTTGGAAAAGTCAACTACACTACCAATATTATCTTGGTGAAAAAATCAAATGGATCCAAAATTTAGTAAATATGTGGTAATTCAACAATGAAGATTTAGCAAATATAATTTTATCATTTTAAGTGTAGAACAGTATATTCATGATACATTCTATATCATAGATAAGGTTTACGTTGAATATGAATTTATCCTACTAAAAAAAGAAAATAATAATAATATTATCCTAGAAAGATTTAATCTTATTAAAAAAAGAATTCTATTAAGAAAATAGTTTATCTCATTAAAAAAAGTTTGAAATCTAAGAGTTTGTTTGAAATATAAGGGTCTGTGTGATCATCACAAGGATAAATCATGTATACGACTTGAGATAACCAAGATAGTTACTAAGATGTCGAAACCTTACATGACGAAAACTCTGATCGAAGTTTGAACTTTAAATAATACGCGGCATGGCATGTACACGGACAACCAACAAATTTAATTCTCAATGCTGCGAAACTGCGTTTTTATTTGTAATTATATCTATATGTAATTAATTAACTATACGTTTAACTATAATTTAAAATTAATACATATATATAAATTAATTTGTAAAATTTCTTTGCATAGCTTTTGTAATTTTTCATCCTTTATATAATTTTAGTTTATAGAGAAATTTAATTACTTTCTTCTTTCAATATTTTTCTTCTAGAAGTGAGTGGGGGAGATGTTTCCCTAAGCATGTACTTAGAGCATAATCGGTTGTAATGAACTGTAATATTTTTTTGTTTCATAGATATATTTTTATTTTATATAATAATTAGGAAAATCCAACAATTAAAGAACTTATCTGATGGGGGAATTGATGTATGATCCCATAGATTTATTACAATTTATAAAAAAAAAATCAAACAAATAATATAGGAAAGACAATATCATAATGCTTAACACTTTCTTATGAGTACAATAATATTTATGTTGTGATGGAATAAATTAAGTATTCCAATAAAAAGGTTTTGTCTGCTGTAATACTTAAAGAAATAACATATTAAATGATTTCAGCATTAAAATGATGGATGGTGAAACTCAAAATTTTTCGATAATGATGTATTTTATGTAAGATTTCTGTACAATCAATCGGTTCAATCCTATATTTTCGAAATTATCAGTCTATCGATCGTGCAATTTTTAATATCATACAAATTCTAGTGTCTCACTTGGAGTTTAAGAATCAATAAAAATTTCAAAAAATATTTTAAGTTAAACTGATATTAATTGATATATAACTGACCACAATATAAATACACAACTCATTAATCTTAAATCATAAATCCAAGAAACTATATGACTAATTCATCTGACACCAGATTAATGTTAACTGAAAGTACATTAACAAATACAATAAACAAGTTAACTAGCTCTAGCTGAGTTGATATATTTGCTGCACCCTAAATACACGAACTTGCTTCCTTTCATCTTCAATAATACACCAATCTGCAACATACCATGATAAATACAATAAGTATATCCATAACCAACAAAGTCATCTTTATTTGGTTTATATATAACTAAAGGGGCTTGAAATCATTCTGGCCTTCTTGCAAAAGCCTGTTGCATGGTGGGCAATTTCAGTCCTAGCGATTGGAGGTACTCTTAGAGGGTGGCCTTGTTGTAGGGGTAAGATCTTTCTGAATGCTTATGCCTCCACTGGTTGATGTTTTGGACTTGCTACTCTGAGGGGCTGGCCTTGTTGTAGGGGCAAGATTATTCTGAATGCTTCTCTTCTCGGAACTCATTCTGCCAAACTCTGCTTCTGTTTGCTGTTGCTTTTATTTTGGCTATGGACAATTAACACTTGACTGATCGATTTTGATGAAACATGGGAACGAGGATGATGCATTTATAGCCATTAGGGGAACCTGCCTTCGTTATTCAATTAAGGCATAGAACTTACTAAGTCATTGATGGTAATATACGCAGAAAATCCTGTTGTTTTTCATGTTTAATTTACAAACTTTGAAATAGAAGGGTTTATGTGATGACATATATGTAGTAGCTTGCTCCACAAGGTGAATGGTTAGTAATTAAGTAATTAATAGGTATATATTTGTTTATGTGATAACTTCAGATAACAAGTTAGCCTATAAGTTGTAGAAACTGTGATGAAAACTCTCGTTGTGAAATGTTCAAAGTGTTGAACTTTGAACACGCGGCATGCATAGATGCACAGAAACCTACAATTTCTGCGCATTTCCCCGGTCGTGTGTGGCCTCGTATATCTCTCTGCATTTACATCTTCATTTCGCATTATTTTAACTTTCACTTAAGTTTTAAGTCATGTTGTCGTTGTTTATCTTTCTCATACAATTTCTTTATAGTTTGTAAAATTCTTATACAAAATTAAAAAGTAATGTTTCCTCCCCCTTTTTGTTTTCACTTTTCTGCGATATAACTTAATATTTATCAGTCAAAATAATATACTCCAATAATAAAAAATATTTTTCCTTCGGGGTGGATGTAAGATGAAAAAAAGAAGAAGCTATAATATGCTAAAAATGGGCGAGTGATTTTTCTTTTCAAAACTTATCCTGAATATCTAAGAAAAAAAAATGCTTATATACTAAAAGTGACGGGAATTTGTCAGCTGTTATTATATGAGCGATATTTTTTTAAGCTGATTTTATGTCTAAGTAAGTTTTTAGACTGAATTAGTTAAAAATCATATAATTTCAAAGATAATTATTATAAAAATTAAAAAATTATTATATATTGATGTTTTTTTTTTTATATTATATACTTTCTAGAAATGAACCAAGAGCCTTTAGCATGAGTTTACTTATTTGGAGTTTAGTACTACGTGATAGGATTGTTTAAAATTGAATTAATTAAAAAAAATAATTAAAAATATATTAAAAAAATAAAAATCGATTAAAATTGAATTTGTTTTAAATTTTTTAAATGTATTTTTTCTAAATAGATTTCGTTCGGATTTTAAATTTCAAATAAAATTAAATCAAATAATTTATTATATTTAAATATAAAATTATATTTTTAAAATTAAATAATAACTTAAAAAATATATATATATATATATATTATAAAATTATTTTTTTATTATATTATTTGTAACAGTATATAAAAAATATTTTTTTTAATATTTTTTGTGTTATTATTTTTTTATCATCGTTTTAAAATATTTTAAAATTATTTTAATTTTTATTTAAAATAAGTTTTATTATTATTATTTTTAATATATAAATTTTTTATTTTTTTCTTTATTAATTTGGTATTTTTTTTAACTTCTTTCGCATTAAATTAACTTTTACTTTTTTTTCTAAAATATTTTATTTATATCAATTAAAATAAATATAAAAAAATTATAAAATAAAAATATAAATACATAAGGATATATTTCACTAATATTTATATTTAGAAAATATAATAATAAATTTTTATTTAAAATTATTAATTTTTAAATATAAAATTATATAATTTATTTATAAATATAAGAACGGATAAAAATTATAAATAAAACAACGATTATAATTATAAAATTTATAAATTATTTTTATATTTAATAATTTTTTATTATAAAATTATAATATTTTATTTAAAAATATATTTTATAATTGAAAATAAAAAAATTAAATTTTATAATAATAAAAATTCGATAACCAATCTAAACTAAATATATTAAGTTTGTTTGGATTTTATTTTAAATAATAAAAAAATTAATTAAAAAAATTAAAAAAATAATTTAAAATATTTAATTAACAAAAGTATATTAAAAAGTTAATTAAAAAAGTATAGTAAAAAGATGTAATTAAAAAAATTTAATTATTTAAGATATGATAAAAATAATAAATAAATATTATAGTTTAAAATAGAAATTCATACAAATTGTGACAACGCTATATTAAATGTTTTTTTTTAAATAAGTAATAATTTTCGTTTAATAGTTAAATATGAGCAAAACAAAATCTATGATATAAGTAATATATAAAAAACTGTTATCTATTCATAATTTTAGTCACATTTTTTTTACCTGTTACAAATTAAGTGTGAAGTAAAGTAAATATATTAACTCTTTAAATAATAGATTATGTTTATTTTTAGGGTTTTAGTTACAATCCCCATAATGGAAGGTAGATAGGATCTTATGTCATCTTGAAATTTATGTAACTCAAACCAATTAATTACTATTTAGATAATAAATAGTCAACAAATCAGTGATGTTATTAGTCTCTAATTGATTTATCACATCAGTATTAATTCAGACACACCACAATCAGACAGACCACAAATACTCACTTTGAAGTCTAGAAGATGATGAGAATAAGGGAATATTGATTGACTTATGACATCGATATTATCCTAAATAGACATATAATTTTAAAAATTTATCATGTAACTAGTATTGAATCATGCTTCACACAATTTTTAATATATATACATATCTTGAAAATTCAATTCAGAACATATAATAATTTCAAAAAAATAGGGTATCTTTGCTTAATGGAGAAAGTCTTTCGCTCAAGTAAGATCTCTCCCAAAAGCAACAGATCTGATATGACTTTCTCTCTTAATCAGACAAATTTTGCTCAAGCGAAATTATACGCGAGAGCAACAATATTTTTCGCTCAACCGAGAATCTTGCCGCTCAAGTAAAACTACACAAGCCCACTTAAGGTTGATCGATGGTCCCTTATGTACTAGACCAAATTCAACAAAAAAAATTCATTTCTACCAATCAAATTCCTTCTTACACTTGAATTTTAACACAAATCTTGCATTCAACACAACCATGTAGTTAATATTGAGGAGAAATTATTTATTATGGTGTGAATGAAATGTGACATGTGGTAGTTAGTGTGTATAGATCTAGGGATATGTTATAAGGTATTCAAATCTCAATATGAATCAAGGTCATATAGACTGGAATCACATGTGGTGAGAGGTCAATGGAAGTTCTGTCAGTTGCTTTGAAAAAATAACTAGATGAGACTACCTTGATGTGGTGTTGGATATGAGTAGTGAGGGGATGACGCGGAGGTGAAACAGACTCAGTTAGTTGGTCGTTATAAGGCCCGTATAGTTTTGGGAACCTATTCTCGACAAGATTTGGAAGAAGCTAACAAGATGGAAAGGTAAAAATATATCTTTCGGTGGTCGAGTATCTCTACTTAAAAATGTGTTGAAATCGGTACCTTTATTTTATTTGTCATTTTTCAAAATGCCTAGTACTGTGATTAAGGAGATAATGAAGATATAGAAAAGGTTCCTGTGGGGGTGGGGGAATGACAGGAGGAAAATCTATTGGGTGAAGTGGAATACAGTTTGTAAAGAAAGAAGCAAAGGAGGGCGGAGGGCTCGGAATAATTGATATCAAGTGCTTTAATATTGCTTTTTTGACTAAGTGGAGGTGGCGACTTGAACATGAAAGTGGAGGGATATGGAAACAGATAATGTTATCAAAATATGGGGGTGGAGAGGTTTAGATGATTTGATAGGTGAAAAATATTGTTCTACTTAGTGGAGGGATCTAGGGAAAATGAAGTGGAAAGGAAATGGTTTCAAAATAAAATTGAATGCAAGGTGGGGAATGGTAGGAAGATAAAGTTCTGGCATGACAAATGGGTAGGAGAAGAAACACTTAAATCCAAATTTCATAGGTTGTATCTTAACTCTAACAATCTGAATGAGACTATAAAGGAAATAGGTTGTTGGAAGGTAGGTGAATGGGAGTGGAATATGAGATGGAGGAGGGGGTGGTTTCAGTGTGAAGAACTCCTATTGGAAAGATTAATAAATATTATAAATTCTAAGCAGTCAAAAGAGGGTGACAAAGATAAATGGCTATGGAAGAGTGGTGAGCTGCGAAGTTATTATGTACATTCTGCATATAATCTTATTTGGGAGGGTTTACAACAGGACCAAGACTTGTAGGAGGAAGATAGAGAATTATTCACAAGGCTATGGAAGATTAAAACAATTCCTAAAGTAATACATTTGGTTTGGAGAGCGGCAATTGGAGGAATAACAACAAAAGATAACTTACAAAAAAGAGGAATTCAATTGACAAATCTTAATTGTGCTTTATGTAGACTATAACGTGAAAACGTTGAACATTTATTTTTTGAATGTAAGGTAGCTAGTGCTGTTTGAGATAAATGTTATTTTTTATTTGAGATAAACACCTATAGGATAAGTAATTTAAAAAGGCATTTACTTCAACATTGTTGAATGACTGGAAATAAATAACTTAAGAGTGTATGAAATATACTATGGGTTAGAGTGGTATGGTATGGTCTATTTGGCTACATAGAAATGAGGTGCTATTTCGGAATGAAAAGGTAAGTGGAGATGAGATTTTTGGTTTAATTAAAGTCAGAACTTGGTCGTGGATCATTAATAGAGTAAACAATAATTTTCGACTTTTGCTCAATGGTGTATAAATTCCTTATCTTGTGTAGAGTAGGTTAAGTCATTAAATAGTAATGGGAGAGATAATTATCTTGTTAATTGTTGAATTTTCAGCACATCTTTTTACAATTATGTACTATGTACTTGTAATTATTTTTGATATTTTTGATACCTATTTTATTAATATATTTGTTTTTGCCAATAAAAAGAAAAGGTCTGTGGTCCATGTTTTGATACATGAGGTGCTAGTATTAGATATTTGAGATTCATATAGTCTTCGAAAGACGTCGGTCTTGTTTGTGATATGTAAATTTTGATATTTGTAAAGTCTTAAGTAAACCTTTATACTTTGAATACACTATGGAATATTTTGTATAGTTTATTAATTTATGCATGCTCTTTTGTACCACTAATTTATCTTGTTTTGTTGTGCTGTGTATATTAATTGTTATGATCGTATAATTTATACGAGAGCATGTCAGGTCTAGGTCTAGAGAAGGTTCATCAACTGGACAGTAGTAGTAGTAAATGTAGGATTATTGCAATAAAAGTTAAAAATATTCTGCTTATATAAGATGTCGAAACCTTACCCATATGACAACTTCATTAATCTTAAATCATAAATCGAAGAGACTATATGACTAATTCATCTCACACCAGATTAATGTGAACTGAAAGCACATTAACAAATACAATAAACAAATTAACTAGCTCTAGCTGAGTTGATATATATTCGCTGCACCCTAAATACACGAACTTGCTTCCTTTCATCTTCAATAATACACCAATCTGCAACATACCATGCTAAATACAATAAGTATATCCATAAACAACAAAGTCATCTTTATTAACCTGTATTTGGTTTATATATAACTAAAGGGGTTTGAAATCATTTTGGCCTTTTTGCAAAAGCCTGTTGCATGGTGGGCAATTCAGTCCTAGCGATTGGAGGTACTCTTAGAGGGTGGCCTTGTTGTAGGGGTAAGATCTTTCTGAATGCTTATGCCTCCACTGGTTGATGTTTTGGACTTGCTACTCCGAGGGGGTGGCCTTGTTGTAGGGGCAAGATTTTTCTGAATGCTAATCTCCTGGGAACTCATTCTGCCAAAGTCTGCTTCAGTTTGGTGTTGCTTTTATTTTGCCAATGGACAATTAACACTTGAATGATCGATTTTGATGAAACATGGGAATGAGGGTGATGCATTTATAGCCATTAGGGGAACCTGCCTTCTGCATAGAAATTACGAAGTCATTGATGGTAATATACGCAGAAAATCCTGTTGTTTTTCATGTTTAATTTACAAACTTTGAAATAGAAGGGTTTATGTGATGACATATATGTAGTAGCTTGCTCCACAAGGTGAATGGTTAGTAATTAAGTAATTAATAGGTATATATTTGTTTATGAGGTGACTTCAGATAACAAGTTAGCCTATAAGTTGTAGAAACTGTGATGAAAACTCTCGTTGTGAAATGTTCAAAGTGTTGAACTTTGAACACGCGGCATGCATAGACGCACAGAAACCTGCAATTTCTGCCCATTTCCCCGTCGCGCGTGGCCCTCAAATATCACTCTGCATTTACATCTTCATTTCCCATTATTTTCACTTTCACTTAAGTTCTAAGTCATGTTGTCTTCGTTTATAGTTTGTAAAATTGTTATACAAAATTAAAGATTAATGTTTTCTCCGTTTTTTTTTTCCTTCTCTTTTCTGCGTAAACTTAATATTTTAAATGAGATATTTTAAATTTTATTTTTTATTATAAAATATATTTTGAGGATATATCTAGTTCATTTTTTTATTAATATTAAATTATTATATTTTTTTATTTATAGATAAATTATTTTATTTTACTTTTATTTGGGATATATATTTTATATTTAAAATAAAGAAAAAATATGGTGAAAATACACTATGTAATATGAAAAATATTTAAAACTAATGAAAATAAAATAATATAACATTTATTAATATTAATATATTGAAGTATAATCTTGAAATAGCAAAATAAATATTGTAAATAACATAACTACAATATAAGATATAATATAAAAATATATAAATAAAATAATAACAGTCTATATGAATAATTAAAGGATATAGCATTACTTTTAATTTACTTTTTCTTTTTACTTTTAATAACTTTTCATTCCAATAAATTCTTTCACATAAATGAATAAATTATAATTTCTCATCTCTAACCTATTCGTAACAAAACTAAGGTCCGTACAAAACTGTGAAATCCTTCAATAATGGAGCATACAAGTTAGGAAAATTGCTACAATGAATATAGAATGCAATATATATTAAAACTTGCAATATCTAGTAAGCCTAACAATTTTTAATCGAGAATGACAAATATATTAATAAAATTTGACACTAAAAGTACAAAAAATAATTATAAAATATAATTAAAAAAAAATGTGCAGAAAATTAAATAGTTAACTAGATCTCTCTTCTTACCAGGGATCCATACACCATTCTGTAAAAGATCCAACAACCATTGAAACTCTAGACTTGACCCACAACCAGGAATTCAGTTGAGTTAGAAAGAAATTTTTTTTTCTACATCTACCTTCTTATTGCGAAATAACGCGTCATTCCTATGCTTCCACAAACTCCACAGCACCCCAACCCACACCACCTTGCAATATATGTTAACCTTCTTGCGTTGGAAGTGAATGTAGTATTGTAACAAATGTTGCTTGAGAGTTTTAGTTCTACAAGTACTTATGCCAAATCACATTCCACACCACATTAGCTATCTTGCACTCCAAAAACAAATGTGTGATGGATTCCTCCACCACACCACATAATCTGCAACTGGTCACAACCACCTGCACCCCCCTACCCCTCAACTTATCCCTCGAAACTATTCCATCTAATGCTGCTCTCCACACTAAATGTAATGCCTTAGGGATAGTTTTAATCTTCCAAAACTCAATAAAAAAGCTTGTAAAATCTCCTTGTATCTCATTCTGGATAATGGAATAAGCTGATTTAACACTGAACATTCCCATGTCATCCCCCTTCCAAACCCATTTATCTTCTCCTTTAATAGTAGGTTGTTTCAATATAATGAAGTCCATGAGTTCTTTTACCAAATCTTCTTCCCACCTGAACCAAGGTCTTCTCCACGCCAGATTCCATACCCACCGACCATCCTAACAAGAGCCCATATTATTGACAAGACCATGTTGATCACGAGAATTCATAAACAGCCTACTAAATTTCACACCTAATGCCTTTTTCCAGCCCACTTATCTTGCCAAAATAATGTAACTTTACCATCACCTACCACCATACTCATATTTTTTGCAAACCAGCCTTCACCTTGCTCATTAGCCCCACAAATCTTTTTTAAATCCTTCCACCATGTTGAACAAGCTTTAACTTCTTTTTTATCCTCTAAACCTCTCCACCCTCCATACTTAACTTCTAATACCTACTTCCATATCCCTTTATTCTCCTTTACTAGTCTCCATTTCCACTTAGCAAGTAATGCATCATTAAATGATCCCACATCCTTAACACCAAGCCCTCCTTGGTTCTTGGGTTTGCAAATAATTTCCCATTTCACCCAACTTATTTTCCTCTCTTCACCTCCCCCACCCCACAAAAATCGTCTTTGAATATTCTGAATCTCATGAGCCACTGCTACTGGTGCTTTGAAAAAAGATAGATAGTATAGGGATAAAATGTTATTACCGATTTGACTAAGGACACCCTTCCACCAAATGAAATGTATCTCCATTTCCATCCTGATAGTTTTTTCCTGATTTTCCTCAAAACTGGTTCCCAAAATTCAACCCTCCTTGGATTTTCCCTATCTGCAAGCCTAAGTGTAACAAAAGGTACATTCATCATATCACAATTTAACATAGTCGCATACTTCTCAATCCCTCTCCTATCCATCCCTATCCCTCCAATCGTACTTTTATGAAAATTGACCTTTCACCCAGAGGAAACCTCAAAACATCGTAATATGCTTTTAACCATCAAAATATTTTGTGTAGATGCCTCACAAAACAATAATGTGTCATTTGCAAATTGTAACAAACTAACCTCCACTCCAAGATTTCCCACTCTTACTCCAATCAATGAGGATGTAGCCAAAGCGCTTCTAACCATCCCAGCTAATCCTTCAACTACAATAAGAAACATAAAAGGAGCTAAAGGATCTCCTTGTCTAAGACCCTTGGTGGGATTAAATTCTTTAGTTGGGCTGCCATTAATTAGGACTGAGACAGAAGAGGACACTAAAAGATTAGAAATCCACTCAATCCACTTTTCGCTAAATCTCATTCTCCTCATCATGTACTTAAGAAATTCCCAATTAATTGAATCATATGTCTTCTCAAAGTCTACTTTAATTATCATACAACTTTTCTTCTTATTCTTTATTTCCTCCACCACCTCATTAGCCACCAGGACCCCATCCAACATATTTCACCCTCCTAAAAAGCCACTTTGTGACTCATCAATCACCTTGTGTATACACCTCTTTAATCTGTTAGCTAGTACTTTGGTCACTATCTTGTAAGCACACCCAACCAAAGAGATTGGTCTATATTCGTTGAGACTCATTGGTTCCTCCTTCTTAGGTATAAGTGAGATAAATGAGGCATTGCACCCACATGGCCATTTACCGTCATTATAGAAGTCCTCTACAAGCTTCATGATATCAGATTTTAAAATTTCCCAGAACAACTTGATAAATTTAAAATTAAATCTATCTGGTCCAGAACTCTTCTCACTTCCGCACATCCACACAGCTTCCCTCACTTTGTCCTCCTCAAATCTTGCCATTAAACCCTGATTATCAATAAGAGATAGCGACTGGAATTGGACACCATCTAAAGTAGGTCTAACTCCCCACTTTTGGGTGAATTTTTCTTTAAATACCTCATAAATCGACTCTTTTACTTTACTAGGCTCCTCTAACCAGGCCCCAGAAATAAAAGGCCCTTAATGTTATTCATTTCCCTTCTCCAGTTTATTGTTACGTTAAAATATCTCCTATTAGAATCACCTAGGACAATTCATTTAGACCTGGCTTTCTGTCTTCTAATCGACTCTTGTGTTAGATTTAGTTTCTTTAATTAAGCAAACAAGTCTTATCTCCTTCCTTTCCCTTCTTCATATAAGCATCCCTTTTATCTAAAAGATCTAGCTTACTGCTATGATCTATCTAGTATATTACATTGATTTGAAGTCTCTAGTTTTATTGTTTCACGAATTGACACCTTAATGTTGTTTGATAAGAAGAATTCAAAGATTTATTCTGAAAATTACATACAACTGTAAATTAATCAATTACTCAAAATGTAGATTAATAACTTAAACTTTGAGTTAAATATCTTATTAAATAATATCTTATATAAACTAATTAGGTATATAATAACAACTCAAACAAATATTTTATAATATCTTGAGATACTTAACGAGTACTCTATTATGTACTATTTATATTTATAAATAATTTATAAATAATGTATGATACTCACTTTTTAAAAAATATAATTATTCATATTAATATATATATACTTAAACAAGTAGACTTCCCTTCTATTTCACAAAGAAACCCAATATCTTATTAAAATAATTTGGTTTATTCATTGTAGAGGTCCATTTTTTTCATTTCAAGGTTAGTATTTATTTTCTTTCTTTCTGATAAAAAAAAATTAATCTAATGTCTTTAATAGTATAATACATTTTAAATGAAACCCTAAAAAATGTTCTAATTAAAAAAACAAATCATATTTGTTTTCGTTTGATTAACTATTATTTATTTCGAAAAAAAAAACCATAAAAAACATAATCATAACCGATCCAAAATTTAGCAAATATATGGTAATGCAACAACGCGAAGATTTTCTGATAAATTTCTTTCCTTTGACTTTAGAGGTTTTCTTTTTAATATAATTTAGCAAATATGTAATAATCCAACATTGAAGATTTAGCAAATATAATTTTATCATTTAAGTGTAGAATAGTATATTCATGCTATACTATATAGTTGAATATGAATTTATCCTATTAGAAAAAAAAAAAAATTATTCCAGAAAGAGTTCATCTTATTCTAAAAAAAAATTAATTCTATTAAGAGTTTATCTAATTTAAAAAAGCTTGAAATATAAGAGTTTGTTTGAAATATAAGGGTCTCTGATCATCACAAGGAAATAATGTATATGACTTGAGATAACAAAGTTAATTACTAATTAAGTTGTGGAAACCTTACACGACGAAAACTCTGATATTAAGTTTGAACTTTAAATAATACGCCGCACGGTATGGACACGGACACCCAACAAACTACTACCATTTGTGGCAGATTGACGAAATTTAATTCTCAATGCTGCGAAACTGCGTTTTTATTTGTAATTATATCTATATGTAATTAATTGATTCGATTTATATTGAAAACACATATTTAAGTATTTTTTTTTTTTTTTTACATTTAGTGGATCCGGAAGAAAATGGGTAGAACGTTGCAGGTATTTTTTTATTTACTTTTTTTCTTCATTCTATCAGTTAAAAAAAACACCAAAAAATGTATTTTAAAATTAAATTTAGAAAAAGATAATTGGTGGTTAAAAACCGCAATATGTATTCAAGTGTTGTTCAAGGGGATTGACATATTCCGATATATATTTTCATATACACGATCAAAGAACTCTCATACTCTTAAGACAAGATTATAGAAATCTATTCAAGTGTTGTTTATGAATGACTAATATTACAACTTAAATTAATTCTTATTACCAAAACGAATAAAATATATTTCATATATTTATCAATCTCTTTGAAATGAATATTATATTTACAATATGTTGAGAAAATTTCTTCACAAACACTTATAGAAAAAAAAAACAAAAGTATAACTATAAGTTAAAATTAAATTAAATATAAATTAATTTATAAAAGTTCTTTAAATAGTTTTTGTAATTTTTCATCCTTTATATAATTTAATTTTAGTTTATAGAGAAATTTAATTTCTTTTTTCTTTCAATTTTTTTCTTTTCGAAGTGAGTAGGGAGAAGTTTCCCTAAGCATGTACTTAGAGCATAATTGGTTGTAATGAACTATAATATTTTTTTCTTCATATATTTTTTTATTTTATATAATAATTAGCAAAATCCAACTATTAAAGAACTTATCTGATGGGGGAATTGATGTATGATCCCATAGATTTATTACAATTAAAAAAAAAAAAAAACAAACTCAATCAAATAATATAGGAAAGACAATTTCGTAATGCTTAACATTTTCTTATGATTACAATGACATTTATGTTGTGATGGAACGAATTAAGTATTCCAATAAAAAGGTCTTGTCTGCTGTACTTATAGAGCACTTAAAGAAATAAAATATTAAATGATTTCGACCTGTTTTTACTCCATGTTCTGATATATTCAAGTGATGGTTGGTGAAATTCTAAATACTTCAAATAATGAGACATTTTATGTAAGATTTCTCCACAATTAATTCAGTCTTATATTTTTGGAGTTAACAGTCTATCATGCATATTTTATATCGTACAAATATTAGTGTCTAAGACTTGTGTATAGGAGATTACCTACTCAATAACAATTTCGATAAATATTTTAAGTTAAACTGTTATTAATTGGTATATAACCGACCATAATATAAATAGAGAGTACACAACTCAATAATCTTAAATCATAAATGGAAGAGACTATATGACTAATTCATCTGACGCCAGATTAATGTGAAGTGAAAGTACATTAACAAATACAATGAACAAATTAACTAGCTGAGTTAATATATTTGCTGCACCCTAAATACAGAAACTTGCTTCCTTTCATCTTCAATAATACACCAATCTGCAACATACCATGATAAATACAATAAATATATCCATAACCAACAAAGTCATCTTTATTAACCTTTATTTGGTTTATATATAACTAAAGGGGTTTGAAATCATTTTGGCCTAATTGCAAAAGCCTATTGCATGGTGTCCAATTCAGTTCTAGCGATTGGAGGTACTCTTAGAGGGTGGCCTTGTTGTAGGGGCAAGATTTTTCTGAATGCTTTTGCCTCCAGTGGTTAATGTTTTGGACATGCTACTCTGGGAGGGTGGCCTTGTTGTAGGAGCAAGATTTTTCTGAATGCTTATGCTTCCAGTGGTTGAAGTTTTGGACATGCTACTCTGAGAGGGTGGCCTTGTTGTAGGGGCAAGATTATTCTGAATGCTTCTCTTCTGGGAACTCATTCTGCCAAAGTCTGCTTCAATTTGGTGTTGCTTTTATTTTGCCAATGCACAATTAACACTTGAATGATCGATTTTGATGAAACATGGGAATGAGGGTCATATGTATTTATAGCCATTAGGGGAACCTGCATTCGTTATTCAATTAATGCATAGAACTTACTAAGTCATTGACGGTAATATACGCAGAAAATCCTGTTGTTTTTCATGTTTAATTTACAAACTTTGAAAATACAAGGGTTTATGTGATCACATATATGTAGTAGCTTGCTCCACAATGTGAATGGTTTGTAATTAAGTAATTAATAGGTATATATTTGTTTATGAGGTGACTTCAGATAACAAGTTAGCCAATAAGTTGTAGAAACCGTGATGAAAACTCTCGTCGCCAAATGTTCAAAGTGTTGAACTTTGAACACGCGGCATGATAAACGCACCGCATCCTACAATTTCTGCCCATTTCCCCCGTCGCGTGTGTTCCTCATATATCTCTCTGCATTTACATCTTCATTTTCCATTATTTTCACGTTCTAAGTCATGTTGTCTTTGTTTATCTTTCTCATACAATTTCTTTATAGTGTGTAAAATTGTTATACAAAATTAAAGAGTAATGTTTTCTCCCCCCTTTTTTTTTCCTCTTTTCTGCGTATATAACTTAATATTTATCAGTCAATATAAAATACTCCAATAGTAAAAAAATATTTTTCCTTTTTGTGCCCTTGGGGTGGATATAAGATAGAACAATGTAAACTGAAATATTTTTACTGATTTGATAATTATTATTGTGAGCTCAATATTTTTGTGTAAACTGTAATGCTTGGGAAATGTTTATTAATTCACGGGGTCATAAGGCCTCGATGCTATAATGGCAGAATTTGTGAGGGGTAAATCAAGTGTGTGGTCCTTGTATAGGGTTTAGGGTTATATATATATATATATATATATATATATATATATATGCTGATTGTAGATAAATTATTTTAGGCTTATGTAAGGAATAGTATTTTTTTTTTGAAAATTACCTAAAAGGGTTAAGTTGACCACTATTTACCATTTGGGGCCATTTGGGGTCAAGTCATGCTTTTAAAACACCACTTCATTATATAGAAGTTGTACTTCATAACACACATTTTAAATTTTTATTTTTTTTCTTAAAATGCATTGAAGTCGTGTTTGATAACACAACTTCAATTTTTTTTCTTAAATGTTAAAGAAGTCATGCTATCAAGTATGATTTCACTTTTTTTTTCTTTTCTTAAAGATTAAAAAAGTCGTGCTATCAAGCACGACTTCACTTTTTTTTTTTTTTTAAAATAATGGTGAAAAAGGAACTGGTTCACATCATTAGATATTTTGTACCTTTATTATTCATACTTATTTATGTCTTATAAACATTTTGTATTATGTACAAATTTTTAAATATCCATAAATGTCTTCTTTATTGAAATACATGTTTTTCTAATATATGAAGTTTAATTAAATCATAAACACTAAACTCAAACAATAAACTCATTCTAATAAAGAATGTGACACATTAACACTACTTACATACACTAAATTTAGATTGTTCAAATTTTGTATTCTATCACTTTCTCAAAAAATAAAAAAAATGTGAAGTCGTATTATCAAGTATGACTTCTTTAATTTAAAAAAAATAAAAAAATAAAAAGTGAAGTCGTGCTTGATAACACGACTTCTTTAACTTTTTTTAAAAAAAAATTAAAATAATGTTATCAAGCACGACTTTAATACATTTTAAGAAAATAAAAATAAAAATTAAAAAATCGTGCTATGAAATACGACTTCTACATAATGAAGTCGTGCTTTAAAAGTACAACTTGACCCCAAATAATAAATATTGGTCAATTTAACTCTTTCAGGTAATTTTTAAATAAAAATGTTCCTCATCGGTACAAAAGTCAATTATTTTATTTATATTTATTTTCTGTGATATATTTCTTATATTTAAAATAAAGAAAAAATATAGTTAAAATACACTATGTAAATATTAATATATTGAAGTATAATCTTGAAATAGAAAAATAAATATTGTAAATAACATAACTACAATATAAGATATAATATAAAAATATATAAATAAAATAATAATACTCTATATGAATAAATAAAGGATATACCATATTACTTTTAATTTTTTTTTTTTTTACTTTCTATAAAATTATTTCAATAACTTTTCATTCCAATAATTTCTTTCACATAAATGAATAAATTATAATTGCTCATCTCTTATTCGTAACGTAACTACGAGTTTCTGCCACTATAAAAACATATAAATGAAAAAAAAAATCTGGATTTGTTAGAAAAAATTAAAAACCTAATCCATTAAATACTTGAAATATCTTCTTTCTCTTTATTTTTTTTCTCTCAATATGTAAGACTTCAGGGAACATTTGTCTTGTTGTGCTTAATTGATTCTGCATTTTTCTTTTCTAAATAAATAAATATATATATATATTAATTTAATCATATTTTTCTTCTTTATTATAAAAAACTATATATATATATATATTTTTTTTTTTTTGAAATTAATATTTATATAAGTTTTTTATTTGTAAATTTTTTTATATAATCACGCTTTTTTTTATTACATATGTAAATGAAAAATTATACAAATTAAAATAT
Source organism: Macrotyloma uniflorum (assembly GCA_016859785.1). Taxonomy (NCBI): domain Eukaryota; kingdom Viridiplantae; phylum Streptophyta; class Magnoliopsida; order Fabales; family Fabaceae; genus Macrotyloma; species Macrotyloma uniflorum. The sequence goes on from BDMB01000047.1 coordinate 564,147, forward strand.
ATTAAACCATAAATATATAATGAAACTTGAGCTAGACATAAAAAAACTTTAACATCGTAAATCAAAAGCAAAATTAAGTTAACCAATATTCTTAATAGATAATATTTTTAGATAATATTTCACTTAAGTAAGATAATTTTACTCAGGTGAGAATGTTTTTTCTCAAAGCAAAAATTTATCACTCATGCTAAAAATATGTTTTTTTCAAGTGAGAATCTATCTCTCAAGCTAAACACACATTTTCACTCAAGTTAGAATTTGTCATTCAAGTTAAAAACCCACTGCAAGTTTACTCAAGAATTTTCACTCAAATGAAAATCAATCGTTTAAATGACGATGTCTTGCATACTATACCAGATTCAACATAAAATCCATTTCTATTAATTAAATTTCTTCACACGCACAAATTTTAACACAAATATCTCATTCAACACAATATTATTCTAATTCATTATTTGAAATACTCCACCATCTCTTTGTCACAAGCATCATCAAAGAACTCCTTCCCCTAAGTTGGCAAACAATTGTGTTTGAGAAATAATTTAAAGTCTTCTAATACAACTTAGTGTATTCTCAAAGATTCATTTCGTTGCAAGGTGTTTTACTATAACTCTGAAGGGACCAACCTTTCTATTCTATGGTATTATGATATTCCACTTTAGTTAATCAATTTTTTCCAAAAACTAGCTAATAAGTTGAAAGTTCAATTTATCTCAAACACGTCGCACATCTCCACATCTTAAGCCTTAGAAAACATTTTTATGAAATGTATCTCACAATTCAAAATCTTAACTCAGAAATCATAGTGCACACCTTAATAATCGACCTCAAAATAAGACCTCTCCATTAAAGTCTATACATGAATCAACATACTAACATAAACGTGTTAAAAACACAAGTATCTTTAGGAGATATTATTATATTTATCAAATACATACTTACTTAAATATCATAATGTTTTTATAAATAAACCTCCCTTCTATTAAATAAAACAAACTAATTATCTTATTAAAATAACTTGATTTATTCATTATAAAAGACTCATTTCTTCCTTTCAAGGTTAGTATTTATAGTCTTTCTTTCCCATAAAAAACAATAATTAATCTAATGTTTTTTATAATTTAAATTGTTGTTAAATGCATTTTGAATTGAAACCATAATTTTTTTTTCTAATCTAAATAAAAATAAAAACAAATCATATATTTTTTTTTTCGATTAATTATTATTTACTTTGAAAAAAAAAAAACCATAAAAAACATAATCATAAACAATCCAAAATTTAGCAAAATATATGGTAATGCAACAATGAAGAATTTCTAATAAATTTCTTTCCTTTGACTTTACATGTTTTTTTCAAATATAGTTTAGCAAATATGTGGTAATTCAACAATGAAAATTTAGCAAATATAATTTTTTCATTTTAAGTGTAGAATAGTATATTCATGTTATTCTATATTATGGATAAGGTTTATGTTGAATATGAATTTATCCTATAAAAAAAAGAAAAAAAATAATATTATGCTAGAAAGATCTTATTAAAAAAAGAATTATATTAAGAAAAGAATTTTATCTCATTTAAAAAAAAGTTTCAAATATAAGAGTTTTTTTTTTAATCGACAAAAACAAATATATTCATAAAATTGGTACTAGAAGTACAAAAAACAATTACAAATACATAATTATAAAAAGATGTGCTGAAAATTCAGCAATTAACAAGATAATTATTCCTCCCATTACTATTCAATGACTTAACCTACCCAATACAAGATAAAGGATTTATACACCATTGAGCAAAAGTCCCAAAATTCTTGTTAACTCTATTGATGATCCACGACCAAGTTCTAACTTGAATTAAACCAAAAATCTCTTCAGCACTTACCTTTTCATTCTGAAATAGCACCTCATTTCTATGTAGCCAAATAGACCAAATCACTCCAACCCAGAGTATATTCCATACACTCTTAAGATCTTTATTTCCCGTCATCCAACAATATTGCAGTAAATGCCTTTTTAGATTACTTGCCCTACATGTATTTATTCCAAACCACAAATAGCATTTATCCCAAACAGCACTAGCTACCTTACATTCAAAGAATAAATGTTCAACATTTTCACTTTGCAGTCCACATAAATCACAATTGAGATTTGCCAATTGAATTCCTCTTTTTTGTAAGTTGTCCTTTGTTGCTATTCCTCCAATTGCCGCTCTCCAAACCAAATGTACTGCTTTAGGAATTGCTTTAATCTTCCATAGCCTTGTGAATAATTCTCTATCCTCCTCCTGCAAGTCTTGGTCCTGTTGAAAACTCTCCCATATAAGATTATATGCAGAATGTACAGAGTAACTTCCCAGCTCACCACTCTTCCATAACTATTTATCTTCGTCACCCTCTTTTGACTACTTAGAATTTATAATATTTATTAATCTTTCCAATAGGAGTTCTTCCCACTGAAACCACCCCCTCCTCCACCTCATATTCCACTCCCATTCACCTTCCTTCCAGCAACCCATTTCCTCAATAGTCCCATTCTGATTGATAGAGTTGAGATAAAACCTATGGAATTTGGATTTAAGTGTTTCATCCCCTACCCATTTGTCATGCCAGAACTTAATCTTCCTACCATTCCCCACCTTCCATTCAATTTCATTTTGAAACCATTTCCCTTCCACTTCATTTGCCCCACAAATTTTTCTTAGATCTCTCCACCAAGTAAAACAATCATTTTCTCCTATCAAATCATCTAGACCTCTCCACCCCCCATAATTTGATAACATTACCTGTTTCCATATCCCTCCACTTTCATGTTCAAGTCGCCACCTCCACTTAGCCAAAAGAGCAATATTAAAACACTTGATATCAGTTATTCCGAGCCCCCCTTTGCATCTTTCTTTACAAACTGTATTCCACTTCACCCAATAGATTTTCCTCCCGTCATTCCCCCACCCCCACAGGAACCTTTTCTGTATCTTCATTACCTCCTTAATCACGGTACTAGGCATTTTGAAAAATGACAAATAAAATAAAGGTACTGAATTCAATACATTTTTAAGTAGAGATATCCGACTACCGAAAGATATATTTTTACCTTTCCATTTTGCCAGTTTCTTCCGAATCTTGTCGAGAATAGATTCCCAAAACTGTATACGTCGTTAATTTCTCCCAATTTGAATTCCCAGATACATGAAAGAAATTCTCATTTGTGTGCAATTCAGGATATCTGCAAACACTTCCAACACTCTACTTTCCACCTCTAATCCACCTAGTCGACTCTTGGCAAAATTAATTTTCAACCCTAAAGAGAGCTCAAAATATCTGAGAATAGTTTTTAGTATTAAGATATTCTGGTGTGTCGCCTTATAAAAAAGAAAAATATAAGAATTTCTTTGAAATATTTGAAATATAAGGGTATGTGATCATCACAAGGATAAATCGTGATTTGAGATAACGAAGTTAGTTACTAAGATGTCGAAACCTTATAAAACTCTGATATTAAGTTTGAACTTTTAATAATACGCGGCATGGCATGGACACCCAACAAACTACTACCATTTGTGACGGAAAGATGAAATTTAATTCTCAATGCTACGAAACTGTTTTTTTATTTGTAATTTTAATTTATTCTTTTTTACATTTGATGGTAGTTTTTTATTTTATTAAAATAGATAGATTTTTAAAATATTACGTATATTTAGGGAAGTTATGTTATGAAAATTATGATTTTAAGATATAATTTTTCTTATTTTGTTTTAAATTAGTAATAATTATTTCTATATTTATATATTTTTTATCTTACTTTTAATATTTTAAAAATAATAATAATTATTTATAAATTTATTTATCTATAATAATAAATATCTTAATTAAAATAAAATATAAATAATAATAATAATAAATTAAATTATTTATTATATTTTTAATATTTTAAAAAATTAATAATAATTATTTAAAAAAAAATTTAAAATACAATTTCATCTTAAACTTATTGACAAGGAGGGAAGTTATGATGAAATAAATTAGTATTAATAAAAAGGTTTTGTCTGCTATACTTGTAGAATACTTAAAGATAAATTATTTCAGTCTATTAAAATGATGGATGGTGAAACTCAAAATTCTTCGAAAATGGGGTATTTTATGTAAGATATTGGTTCAATCCTATATTTTTGTTGCAATTTTTAATATCATACAAATACTAGTGTCTCGCTTGAGTTTAAGACTTGTGTAGGAGATTATCTAATCAATAACAATTTAAAAAAATATTTTAAGTTAAACTGATATTAATTGATATATAACTGACCACAACATAAATACACAACTCATTAATCTTAAATCATAAATCCAAGAGACTATATGACTAATTCATCTGAAACCAGATTAATGTGAACTGAATGTACATTAACAAATACAATAAACAAATTAACTAGCAGAAATGATTTAATCGCTGATACCGAAATACATTAAGTAAGTATATCCCTAAGCAACAAAGTCATCTTTATTTGGTTTATACATAACTAAAGGGGTTTCAAATCATTTTGGCCTTCTTGCAAAAGCTGTTGCATGGTGGCCAATTCAGTCCTAGGGTTTGGAGGTACTCTTAGAGGGTGGCCTTGTTGTAGGGGCAAGAACTTTCTGAATGGTTATGCCTCCAGTGGTTGATGTTTTGGACATGCTACTCTTAGGGGGTGGCCTTGTTGTAGGGGCAAGATTATTCTGAATGCTTCTCTTCTGGGAACTCATTCTGCAAAAGTCTGCTTCAATTTGGTGTTGCTTTTATTTTGCCAATGCACAATTAACACTTGAATGATCGATTTTGATGAAACATGGGAATGAGGGTCATATGTATTTATAGCCATTAGGGGAACCTGCCTTCTGCATAGAAATTACGAAGTCATTGATGGTAATATACGCAGAAAATCCTGTTGTTTTTCATNGAATGGTTAGTAATTAAGTAATTAATAGGTATATATTTGTTTATGAGGTGACTTCAGATAACAAGTTAGCCTATAAGTTGTAGAAACTGTGATGAAAACTCTCGTTGTGAAATGTTCAAAGTGTTGAACTTTGAACACGCGGCATGCATAGACGCACAGAAACCTGCAATTTCTGCCCATTTCCCCCGTCGCGTGTGGCCCTCACATATCACTCTGCATTTACATCTTCATTTCCCATTATTTTCACTTTCAGTTAAGTTCTAAGTCATGTTGCCTTTGTTTATCTTTCTCATACAATCTCTTTATAGTTTGTAATTAACATGGTTATACAAAATTAAAGAATAATGTTTTCTCCGCTTTTTTCTTTTCCTTCTCTTTTCTGCATATATAACTTAATATATATTATTAGTCAAAACCAAATACTCTAATAATAAAAAATATTTTTCCTTTTTGTTTCCTTGGGGTGGATGTAAGATGAAAAAAATAAAATAGACTATAATATGCCAAAAATGAGCAAGTGAGTTTTTTTTTTCAAAACTTATCCCTGAATATCTAAGAAAAAGAAATGCTTATATGTATACTAAAACTTCTATTATGATGGGAATTTATCTGCTGTTATTATATGAGCGATATTTTTTTAAAGTGATTTTATGTGTAAGGAAGTTTTTACACTGAATTAGTTAAAAATCATATAATTTCAAAAATAATTATTATAAAAATAATAAATTATTATATATTGATGTTCTTTTATATTATATATGTCCGCAGAAAAATATTTAGATAATAAATAGTCAACAAAGCAGGCTAATGACTAAGTTATGACATCGATATTATTCTAAAAATAAATATATAATTTCAATAATTTAATTACATAATTAGTCTCAAATCATGCTTTACATAATTAATTATATATATATATAATTTTATAAATTCAATTTAAAATATATAATAATTTTTCAAAAAGAGGATATTTTTTTCAAATGAGAAATTTTTTTACTCGAGTGAAATTCCTTCTAAAAGCAATAAATCTTATCTAGCTTTTTCTCTTAAGTGAATAAATTTTACTCAAGTGAAATCTTGTCTGTCAAGCAAAATTTCACCTAAGAGTAATAATGTTTTTTTCTTAAGCGAGAATCTTATCACTCAAATAATAATACCGCATCTTAAACCCACTCAAGAACTATTCCTCAAAGCAATGGTCCCTGTGTACTAGACCAAATTCAACAAAAAGTCCATTTCTACCAATCAAATTCCCTCTCACACACGAATTTTAACCCAAATCTCGTATTCAACACATTATCAAAATCACACATAATATACCTCATACACAATCAATTAATTTACACACATCAAATCTCAACATCCAAGGATATTTTTATCAAACACATGACATGCAAAATGAATTCTAATAGTTTTTATTACCTCTAAGTACTTTTCACCAAATTGAGCTAAGTTAAGGATGTTCTATCTTACTCTAAAAGTACCTTATCACAAAACTAACTTTATTACTATGCTTCCAGGCTAATATACACTTAAATTGAAGAGAAAATTGGTTACTCTAAGTACTTTTAACTAGATGTACTAAAAATTAGGGTATTTGAGAACTTACTCAAAGCAAAATTTCAATAAGATATAAATGTTTTATTCTTCAAAAACTTCAACGTGGTGCTTAAGGATCTTGAAACAGATGAGTGTCAACCAACCCATCGCAAGGTGCAAACAAAAAAATAAGTTTCCCCATATAATATAGAGGCAACCTAGGTGTCACTCGATGGAACCCATCACTTGAGAGTTTTATTGCTTATGTACTTTCTCCTTGTACAAATTAATTTGAGGGATTTTTAAAGAAATAACAAAATTAGAATAACAAAATAATTGAAACTAAGATGGAAAGCAAGAAATGAAACAAGATTACAACAAGATGAAACTAATTATGTATTGTAAAAGAGATCAATGACTAAGCTAATTAATGCACTGCATCGTGGAATCTACAAGTGGCGAAAGACTCACCAAATAACAGAATTAATAGAATAACCGTTTTACCGAAATTTCAACGTCTAACTGGCATGAAACTTTGTATGAACACTAATACTATGATGCAAATGTGATGGTGCTTAATGAATGCAAAATATGAAATTGTAGCAATGAGAGAAACTGAATACAGAAAGAATGAAACTAACATAAATATGTCTATTAACATCAAGAATAAAAGGAAAGCGAATCCAATTATATACAATTGTAGAATAGAAGTATGAGATGTTATACTAAAATCTATCTAATGAAGTGTCGGTTAATCTTTACATGCTTTGTCTTATTATTGTGGACTGAGTTCTTTGCGATGCTTATAGCAACTTTATTATCATATAATATCTGCATACTATAATTTATAAGAATTTTGATTTTATCCAACATCCTCTTAAGCAAGATTTCTTCATATATACTTTGAGTCATAGCTTTAAATTCAGTTTCTACACAACTCCTTGCTACCACTAACTATTTTTTACTTTTCCAAGTCACCAAGTTTCCCATACAAAGGAGTAGTAACCTATAGTTGATTTTCTGTCAGAGAGACATCCTACCCAATCTGAATTAATATAGACTTCAATACCTCTATTTGAATTCTTCTTGAAGTAGAGTCCTTGACCTGATGTGTATTTGAGGTATTGGAGAATTTTGTTCATTTTCATGTGGGTCTCAGTTGGGTTAGATGTATAGTGATTAAACAAACTCACAACAAACTCAATATCAGGCCTAGTGTGAGGTAGGTAGATTAACTTTCCAACTAGCCTTTGATATCTATCTTTATCAGTTGGTATACTTTATTCTTCACTTTTCTTTTCCAGTTCTGTGAGAGTATTGACTGCCTTGCACCCAAACATGTCGGTTTTTTGAAGTAAATTCAAAGTGTATTTCCTTTGTGATACATAAATACCAATCTTTGTCCGAACAATTTCCATCCCTAGAAAATATTTGAGTTGACCTAAGTTCTTGACTTCAAATTCCTTCAAATGCTTTATTTGATCATAATCATTTCGTATTATAACTATATCATCAACATAACAATGAACAATGTTACCTTTCCTTCTATAGAGTATTTGACAAACATAGTGTGATCTGATTGACATTGGTTGAACCCATCTTCCGTAATAACTTGAGTTAGTCTATTAAACCATGCTCGTGGAGATTGCTTTAGGTCATATAAAGATTTTCAGAGTTTGCACACCATGTTTGAGATTATGGATGATCCAATTCCCGAGGAAATTTGCATGTAGACTTCTTCTTCTAGTTTAGCATTTAGGAAGACATTCTTAATGTCTAGTTGATAGAGTGACCAGTCTAAATTTGCAGCTAAAGAGAGTATGACCCAAATTTAATTAGTTTGACCACTGGTGCAAAAATCTCTTCATAGTCTACTCCATATGATTGAGTAATCTCTTTTGCCACTAGTTGGGCTTTGTACCGATTTATACTACCATCTGCATTGTATTTTATGGAGTATATCCACTTGCATCCAATTGATTTCTTCCTTTCCAATAGAGTCCCATGTGTCATTTTTAACCAACACATGTACTTCTTCTTTATAGTTGTTGTACATTCAGGTTGTTGGAGTGCCTCTTGAACATTCCTTGGGATATGCGTGTTATCAAGAGTTTCCACAAAAGACTTATACCCTTGTGACAATTTCCCATAGGACACATATTTCTCAATGGGATGTTGAGTGCACGATCTCACCCCTTTTCTTAAAGCAATAGAAATCTCAATATCATCATTAGGTTTAGGATTAGAAACAATATTACATGGGGAAAACTCATTTTTTGGGCTTGGTTGGATTCATGGTTTTGCCTTGAAACTGTGCTAGACTCTACTTCCTTTCTCTTGTCTCCTTGTATAGCAAGACCATTTCTCTCTCTAAATTTAGTTGGTGTGTTTCTACTATATCTACTTCAGTTTCCTCTACTATAGGTGCAATACTAGTTGACTCTACATTTATTATTATAGTTTCATTTGCTGGTTGTGCATTTGGAGCAGATTCGGCTATTTCAAATTCCAAAAGTTAGGATTCTACCTCTTCAATTGGATAGGTCTACTACCCCTGAATGCCAACTTTGGGATAATAAGGTTGATTCTTAGAGAAAGTGGCATCCATGGTGTGGTAAAATTTCTTAGTTTAAGGTGAATAACATTTGTACCCCTTTTGGTATGGGGAGTAGCCAAGGAAAATACATTTTATGAATTTCGAGTTAAGTTTATGATGGCTAGGATTGAGGTTATGGATAAAGGTTGAACATCCAAATATTTTAATAAAAATGGATGTAAGGATATGACTAGTAGGATATGAGGTTTGGAGAATAGAGTAAGGGGTGTTGAAATTGAGGATTCAAGAGGGCATTTTGTTTATTAGGTAGGTTGCTGAGAGGACAACTTCTTCCCACAAATGGTTGGGTACATTTGTAGTTAACATGAGAGATCTAGTCATTTCTAGGAGATGTCTCTTAACAAACCCATTCTGTTGAGGGGTATGCACACATGAACTTTGATGTATGATTCCATGTTTCTGAAGGTAGGAATTTAGTGTAGAGTGATAGTACTATTGACCATTGTCACTCCTAGGTACCTTAATACTGCTTTGAAATTGTGTTTCCATCATAGTATGAAACTGTTCTAATATTCTACCAACTTCTGATTTCTCCTTCATTAGAAACACCTAAGTGGCTCTTATGTGATCATCAACGAAGGTGACAAACCATCTTGATCTAGTGGCATTGGTTACCCGTGATGGTCCCCATATATCACTATGAATTAGGGAAAAAGGTTGAGATGATTTATAGGGTTGAGGCGAGTAGGAGCTATGGGTATGTTTGGACAGTTGTCATATTTCATATTGAAACAAATCTTGATTTTGATTGAATAATATGGGAAGCATTCTTTTCAAGTACATAAAATTTGGGTGGCTTAGCCAATAGTGCCACAACATTATAGAATATTTATTATTTGAGGGTACCGTTTCAGAAGAGTTTGTCTTAAATTCTACTTCTGATGCTTCAGCTTGGAGGATGCAAAGTCTAGCACATTCTTCAGCACTGCCAATCGTCTTCCCCGACTCCAGAATATGAAATTCACAGAGATTAGGAAAGAATTTAGTGACACACTTCAAATCTTAGTTTGCTAATGGATACCAAATTATAGTCAAGTTTAGGCGCATAGAGAACTGAATTCAAGGTAATATTTTTTGAGATAATAACTGAGCCTTTACCTATGACCTTAGAAAGAGTCTCATCTGCTATGTAATTGTTTGTGGGCATGGAGAATAACTTTTAAATATAGTTAGGTCTCCAATCATATGATCTAAAGCTCCTGAATCAATGATCGATGACTTTGATTTTCCTTTGCTAGTATTTAAAGCATGTAGGAAATTACCTTTTGTGCCACTATAGTTGTACTAATTGTTTGCTGAAAAAAAAATCTGTAATGTTTCCATTTTGTCGTTGTAGAGATGAGTTAGAATTTACCTGATCTGTGTTACCTCTATTGTTGGGGTCATCCATTTCTGGACTCTCGAAATCTCTATGGATGTAACTGTTAGAATATCATATAGAATATTTTATATTTATTAGTATTTATTAGTTAAGGATAAACACTATTGATATATTGTCCTATTTATATTCTTGTTATGACTTATATCTTTTAGGGTTTTCCCATATGTTATTATTAGAAACTTGATTTTTCTATTTCCTTTTCCCTTGTCTCTTCTCTTCTTGTTCCTATGATGTCATGGTATCCAGAGTTAAGTTCATGATCAAAGTTACTATAAGGCAATATACTCTTTCTTGACACTATTTGCAATTTCTACTGTGCAATTTGGTGCAATAATTTGGAATTCTCTCTACTTTTTCATCAATCTTTGTTACTCCATTTAATAAGGGTAAATTTCAATGAAAGAAAAGCTTCAACAATTTCTTGTTACTCAGTCACATGTCATGTTTGCCTCATCCTTAAAAGGTTTGTCTTCTTTGAACTCTTCAGGTATGTCTCCTTATTATGGATCCTTGATTCCGGTGCCTCACATCATATGTTATACGATCCTAAATCTTTTGTGTCTTTAAATTCTACCTCAACTATATCAGTTATGACTGCAGATGGTTCTTCAATGCCATTAGCAGGTATTGGATCTATCTCTACATCAAATTTATCCCTCTCAAATGTTTACTATATTTCTAATCTCATTTTAAATCTTGTCTCTATTAGTTATTTATGTGAATCTGGTTATTCAGTTTTGTTTTCTTCTACTAATTTTTTTGTATAGGATCCCCAATCAAGGAGAGTGATTGGAACAAGTCGTAAACAGGGGGATTTTATATATTGGATGAGTTGAAAGTTCCAACTATTGCAACTTCTAGTATTGATTTATCATCTTTTAATTTGAATTTAGCATCATCTAATTTTTATTTATGGCATTCTCATATTGGACATGTTTCTTCTTCTAGGTTAAACTACTAGTCTCCAATGGAGTTTTGGGCAAGTTATAAACTAGTAATATTTTTTATTGTTGTGGTTGTAAACTTGCCAAATTTACTGCCTTATCTTTTACCAAAAGTGTCTTTACCTCTCATGCACCTTTCAACTCGATTCATTCTAATTCTAATGTATGGGGTCCATCATTGGTTCCTACCAAAGGTGGATCTCATTATTATGAAACATCGTTATGAGATTTTTAATATATATATTATGTTTCATGCTTTACTTAAAACCCAACATAATGTTGTTATTAAGTGTTTTCATTGTGATTTGGGTGGTGAGTACACTTCTAATAAATTTTGTAAATTACATTACCTTTCATTTGTTTGACTATGCAGATTGCTTATTTATTTACAAAATATCACTCTGATAAAGGTGCTTCATGTCAGCATCGTGAGTTTGAGGGAGGTGTTATCACAGAAGGAGATTTCTGTCATTCTGTTCAAGAATTTTTATAATGATCAAGACTATAAAAAATGTGCAAAAGTGTTCAAGATATCAAGACCAGAAGGAAGCAAAGGATCGCAGAAGATCTTAAACTAGATTTAGAAGTGAGAATAAAAAAGGAAACATCACTCTGCTCAGAAGGTTCTCAAAAGAAAATTATTTATTATAAAATCTTTTTTAAAGACACTATAATCGATTATGTATATGAAGTAATCGATTATGAGACAGGATTTTTGAAAAACAAAGTTTTGATACGACAATAATCGATTAGATAATCGATTATGTTTTGTGAAAATGAAAAAGTATTTGTTTCGGCAATAATCGATTAGATAATCGATTATATTTTTGAAAATAGAAAATATTCCTTTCGGTGATAATCGATTAGATAATCGATTATGAGCTTTTTCAGAAAATATTACTTGCAATGATAATCGATTCGGCAATCGATTATGGTCCTTTTAGAAAATATGTCTTTCGGTGATAATCGATTATATAATCGATTATCTGTGGTTTTAAAAAGTTTTTCAACGCGGAGATAATTGATTATGTACTTAAGATAATCGATTATGTTCGTAGATTTTTTGAAAATTATGAACGTTGCACAGAATCCTCCGAAAATATTGGAGTATCTTTGATATGATTTTCTGAACGTTGAGAGTGATTCTGTGTATCTAATTTCGAATTAAAACGACAGAAAATATTTTCTATAGAATTTTTTCTTATTTAATAAGCTTTTGAGAATACATAAAAAATATAACACTCACTTATTCTTTTTCTCCTGAATTGAGCCACGAAATTATTATTTTTAGAAAGGGAGAATATTGTGTTCAGAGAAAATCATCTTTGAAGGATTTTGAGAAACCCTGAGCAGAGCAGTACTACACTTTGATATCTTCACAGTACAGGTGATATTTATTTTTAATTTCTGATCTTCCTCTGAGGCTGTTCAGAGGAGGTAAGGTTCTCTTTCTTGTGTGATTCAAGGAAGGTTTTCACTTCCTTGTGGGACTCAAGGAAGGGTGGGAATTCTCTTGTGGGTTCAAGAGATTGTCAGAATTTTAATTTTTCTTTTTATATGTTTCACTGGTAATTGGTGGTTGTAATTTGTGAAAAATTAAAATATAAGAGTGGGAGATCATCTCGGGTTGAGGTGATTTGGGAACTGGATGTAGGGTTAAAAGTATTAACCTGAACCAGTATAAATTTCTGGGTGTTTTTCTTCTTTCCCTTATCCTCTTTCATTTTCCGTTGCGTTCTTATTTATCTGCTAAGACAAATTAATATCAAGAGGAATAATTTTTTTTTAAGGAAAAATTTTAAAAGGGTTTAACTTTAACATCCCCCCCCCCTCTTGATGCCACTTGATAACAGGAGGATGTTAAAATATCATATAAAATATTTTATATTTATTAGTTAAGGGTAATTTAGTCTTTACATATTGATATATTATCCTATTTATATCATTGTTATGACTTGTATCTTTTAGGAGTTTTCCCATATGTTATTATCAGAAACTTTATTTCTCTATTTCCCTTTCCCTTGTCTCTTCTCTTCTCATTCCTATGTTATCAGTAACCTTCCTTCTCTTCTCCTTGAAGGGAGATTTTAATTGATCTCACCCATTGAAGATAGTTTAAGTGATAGGAAGAACAACTCCTTCTATCAAACTAGTAGCTAAATATTTTGCCTTGTTTTCTTCCATGATTGGAGGTGTTAAGGATGGTTCAGATCGTGTTATGATACCATGTAGAAAAAATTATTTCTCTTATTTCATGTTTAGGAAGAATACAAGAAAGGTATAAATAGAGTATATAGGAATAAAACTATACACTAATCAATACCTAAAAATTAGAGAAATAATTCTCTCTATAAATTTTGTAATTAAATGATGAAATAAAACTTGAACTTATTTACATTAATTCCTATTATGAATAATAATTGAGATGCACTAATATGCATGGATTTTTCAATAAATTATTATTGATATGTACTGATTTTCAATACAAATAAAACTTCATAATTGAAAAGGCAAAGAAAAGTAAAATTCTGTAAAAGAAGTGAAGAGTAGAAGAAAGCAAGAATTCTGGAAAAAAGAAAACTTTTCATAAGTTGAAAGACTAGAAAATGAATTCGTGGACATCATTCTCTTTACCTTTGAGTGCTTATATAGAGGTCTTATATGATGAAAATAGATGGTCCCCGGTTCATAGTTAAAATAAAATTACAAAGTCAATCCATTCTTTCCAAGAACTAGTTAATAGTTAAGAGTTCAATTTACCTCAAGTATATCACACATCTCCACATCTCAAGCCTAGAAAACATTTGCCAAGGGAAGAATGAAACATCGTAGAAATACATGGAAGATTTTTGTAAAGTATGTCTGACAACTCAAAATCTTAACTCGAAAGTCAAAATGCGCTCCTTGACAGTCAGTCCCCAAATAAGACCTTTCCTTGAAAGCCTATACATGAAACAACCTACTAAACATAGATGTATTACAAGAACAATGATCTAGGTATATCCAATTCAAAGAAAACAATGAAATGAGAAAGAAAGAAAAGTTTGAGATGGACAACTTGTTCATGGCTCGCTCAACACTCTGTCATCTTAGTCAATAAACATGAAAAGAGTTTGGAGAGTCCAATACGATATATTCATCCGTTCAATATCGCAAGAGAGATAATTATCTAGGAAGCTTGTAACGTAGAGTTGGTTCAACTATTAACCCCTACCTATAGTCCACCTAACATAGGTAGAACTAAGAAATATGTATACCACTAGAACTTCAACCACAACACTAAAGAGTGTACAATAGTTCAAAACATCTTTGAATACCTCATTCAATCTAGATTGCTCATATATTACGTTTAGCAAAAAACAACATACGATGAGGATAAGGATGATGACAAGGACAAGGATAAGGTCGAAGAGAACGAGTTAAAGGAGGTCGAGGTAACAATAACTAAGAAGATAGCAAGATCAACCAACCACAAAACCTGGCTAACTATACTCAGCAAAACGGACAAGTAGTTAGAGGGATTATCAACACTATTGTTCGAGGATTCATTGGTGATAAACACACTAGTTAACATTTAAGGGTCATTTACAATGTCAACCGAACACCTCCCACCTATTACATTTAATGATGGTGACTTCAACAACTAAGATCCCAATCAAGATGATCCTATAATGATCAAGGCCATAATTGTTAATTAGGGAGTAAAATTTGTTCTCATAGGTTAGGAAAGTTCTGTTGATGTATTATATTGGTTCAAATTCTTGAAATTGGGTCTCTCCTATAATATAATCAAATCCTATCAATCATTTACTCGATTTTGTAGGAGAACTTGTGCATTTCAAAGGCTACATCAATCTTTTAATGATCTTTGGAAAACAAGGAAAAAGTTTAACACTATCTATTTGATACATCCTCATTAAAGCTAACATGTCTTACAATGTGCACATTGTTAAAGGAACTTAAATCAACTTAGAACCATTGTTTCCACGTCTCATATGATCATGGAGTTCTTAACTTAGAATGAAAACATCATCATAATAAAAGAAAACCTCGTTGAGGCTAGAAAATGTTATATCGAAGACTAAGAATAGAGCCCTCAATTACGAGCACCTCAAAGCAACATAAGAATGATTTCCCCAAAGTTACTTTGGAGACTAACAATTTGGAGACAAGTCACAAAAATCAACCCTAAGTCTAGACAAGTCTCAAAAATCAACCCTATGTCTAGACAAGTAACGAAAATCAGGAAACTACATATTGACCCTAACTTTATGTGACATAAGGTTCCTATATTATCCAAAGGAAAACCAATAATAATAATAATAATAATAATAATAATAATAATAATAATAATTAAGTTAGGAGAGGAAAGATGAAAAGTTGTTGAACAAGAAGTCAACAAATTACTTTAAGCCAACTTCATTAGAGAGGTAGAATATACTATCTAGCTTGCTAATGTTGTTAATGGTAGAAAATGGAAAATAGAGAATATATATAAACTACACAAATCTCAATAAAACGTGTTTGAAAGATTCATATCTATTATCGAGTATTGATTGACTAATTCACAACAAGGCAAGATATGAAATTTTAAGTTCCTTTTATGCCTATTTGGGATACAATCAAATTAGGATGTACCCCTTAACAAGTATAAAACGTCTTTCAGATTTGAAGGAGTTAATTATTATTACAAAATTATATCTTCAGCCTCAAGAACATTGTAGCCATATTTTAGCATTTGATGGATAAAATATTCAGAGGTCTCATCGACATAATTATGGAAGTATAGGTTAATGATATGGTGGCCTCCTTAACAAGGTTCCTACCATTGAAATAATACTCACAACTCTCAATCCATAAAATCTTAAGGAAGTACAACATCTAAACGAAAAGTTGGCCTCCTTAACACAGTTCCTACCAAAGTTGGTGGATAAGGCAAAATCATTCTTCAAATTAATGAAAGTAACAACCAAATTTGAGTGGAGTGAAAAGTGTGAAAAGACGTTTCAACTTATAAAGAAATTTATTACTTGCCTACATATGTTAATCAATCCTCCACCAAATTCAACACTCTTATTATATCCTATTAGCTCACTTCAAGTACACATTAAAGACAACAAATAAAACCCAATATACTTTACTAGATGGATCTTACAACCAATAGAGAGAAGATACTTGATCATAAAAATGTTAATCCTTGTTTTAGTAACCTCGGCTAAATAACTATGACCTTACTTCCAAAGATTTTAGAGAGTAGTCAAAATAGACTACTCGATTAAGCAAATTCTCCAAAAGCCCAAGCTAGTCGGAAGAATGATTACCTAGTTAACTAGTTATCAAAATTTGGTTTAAAATACAAAATTCAAGGACAAATGAAAGCTTAGTTCCTAGCTGACTTCTTAGTAAAGCTACCACAACTTAGTGAACAACATGACTAATGGACATTAAGTGTTGATAGTTCTTCCAATAGAAAAGGTAGCAGTGTAGGAATCATTTTGGAAGGATCTAATGATATCATCATAGAAAAAAATATTAAGATTCTAATTCACTACATCAAACAATCAAGTCAAATACGAAACATTGATAACCGACTTAAAGTTAGCTAGAGAAATAGGGGTAAAAGAACTAAGATGTCCTAATGACTCCACACTCATCAAAAGCCAAATTGGTGGAGAATTTCAGGCTAAGGAACCATTAATATAAAGAAATTATCCTATCACTAAGAGCTTACTAAATCAGTTTGAAGAGCTTGATATCTCACATGTCCTCATGAACAAAATAATAGAGCCAACGTACAACCCAAATTGGAAAGTACTAGAAAGCCTAGATAACATAGAACACTCATTCAGGAAACCTTATGTTCGTTGAGTTGGGACCAAGACGAGGTACTACATTGCAAGCCATCTACACCAAATTGAATGACACTAATCATCCAATATCTATCTCATGGTATTGAAATCAATGTTAACTTAGACGCAAGAAGCACGGTCGAGCAAAAGGTGCATGGCTAAGGAGATCCTTAACATTAAATGGGGATATTATTGCACACCACAATCATCCACCAATGAAACATTATATTGACTTACTTATAGCGCTAACACTATGATTCCCTTTAAACTTGGAAAAGAATAATTTAGGAGACAAATGATTAATGAACATCAAAACAATGTAAAACTACAACTAAAGTTAGATTTAGTCAACAAAATCCAAGAAAAACTAAGGTAAACGTTGAAACGACATAATTAAGAGCAACTTAGAAACACAATTTTGGAATATGAGAAGGAAGTCTTAAAAACGGAAACTTGATATGGAGAAAAGTTGTAGAAACTTAACAAGACTGAATATAGGTAAGCTCATCTTGAATTAGGAAAATCCATACAACATTGTGGAATCCTTCCATAATGGAGCATACAAGTTCGAGGATTTAACAAGCAAATTACTATCACGAACATAGAATGCAACACTTCCTAAACCTTACAATATCTAGTAAGTCTATATAGGTAA
Organism: Macrotyloma uniflorum; assembly: GCA_016859785.1. Lineage (NCBI taxonomy): Eukaryota > Viridiplantae > Streptophyta > Magnoliopsida > Fabales > Fabaceae > Macrotyloma > Macrotyloma uniflorum. The sequence goes on from BDMB01000047.1 coordinate 582,062, forward strand.
ACACTATATTACTATATTGATCAAACCAACTCAAACACACTTAAATAAGTGAAAAGGTCTAACAACCTCATACAACTCTAACAAGCGAATTGATACTTCAACAAATACAAAGGTCAAACAATCTATATTCATTAATTTTTCCATTTTTTTAAGCCTAGCAAGCTAGTCCACAAACTTATTTTTTATTATTTTTCTAACTACTATAGTTGGCATATCATTATTTACATTGAAATCCAAAATACCAAACATTTTGTATAAGTGCAAAAAACAAATATATATATATATATAATATATATTGTTGTTCAAATATTGTTCAAAAAATATCACAAATATTTTTACTTCTCTGAACTAGCCTCCCTTGTGGTACAACCTTATGAAGCCACCACAAGTTGACCATCCACTATTTACATATTAGATGTTGAAGCCACTAACATCAATACTAGGCATCAATACTTGGGATTGGCTCACTACCTTGTTGAAATCCTCCTTATACACTTGAATTAAACTATTTGAGATTTGAAATTTCACTCTATATTCATAAGACACCAAAACCATCTATATAATACAATGGAGGAAAAAAAGAAAATAAAGATAAAAGAGAAGGGGAGTAGAGGAAAGCTTGAAATAGAGAGACAAAAAGCAATAACAAACAACAAGCTAATTTTTCTCCCTAAAAATAAAAACTTGATATATTAACAAAACTTACTTCAACTTCATTGAGGTTGACTTTCAACCTGGCTTCCTAATCATCGATTTCCATTGAGATTCTCTCCCTCTCCTTAGTCACCCTTGATGATTCATTCTCTAATATTTATTCCTTCTCCCTAGCTTCTCTCTTTATATCCTCAAAACCTTATTTTACTCTTCAACCAATTGTCTCTATTTGTTAGTTGTTGTAGCAGCTGAATGTTCTTATCCAAAATCTCTTTAGAATCTCAATCAACATCTCCACTTATAACTAGATCTCTTTCCCCTTCTTCTCAAGTTTAACAAGCTTGGTTAAGATTTTGGTTTTAAAGTTTTCAAAAGATTGGGTATATATAATAAATGAATTGTCATAATGAGATCCGTTCAAAGAGACCCAACCAATAGAAGGACCATGTTTTAGTTGGTAGAATTATTTAAATACATTTACAATGGGAGTTATACTAAACAAAAAATTTGGAAAGCTTTTAACAAAACCCAACTATGAGATGCAACTAGCTTGTGGCCACGTTAAGTACGGTTAACGTCTCACACTCACTCAAAAGGAAGCAGCACACCTAGCTCCTTGAATATATACATTCATATATAAATTTAAATTCCTTATTGTCAATGAGAGACTTCATGAACACTTGTTCAAGTGTTAAATATTCCTCAACAACCATGAGATTGACCTTATCAACTTCATACATCAAAGTCTTTATAAAAGTTGGAAATACATAGACTCGATCTAAGCTCAAAAGCATAATATTTCACTTCACCAAGTACCTAGGAGTAACTTAGATTGGTGATTGGAGGAAACCTAGTTCTTCTCCGTACCACATTAGGACCACTTTGGTCCTCTAATATTTAATTCTTTGATGGACTTACAAAAGGCCTCAGGGAAGAAGAGCTTGGTCGTTTCCTATTGATAAGCAAAGGGAAATGACTTTAGGGACTATAAATGGATTTTTCTCCAGAAAAGAACATGTTACAGAGTTCCCATTCTCAATAGACGAAGATTCTTTGAAAGAGGAATCTCTCTCAACAAGAGGAGATTCACTTGTTGGAGAATCACTCACAAAATTAGAAAAAGACATGGTAATACCAAATGTGAATACAAATATAAGAATATACCTTTTAGGGACGAATAAAGTTACACATGAATGGTGTAAATAAGAAGCAACAAGTAGAACCGATGACTAAAAGAAGTAATAAGAAGTTAAACGACAGAGTGAGACAGAGTGAAAATGGTAAAGTAAGAAAATTTTTTATAACACAAATTTTATATTCATATTTAGAAATTTATTGTATCTTCTAAGTACTTCTACACATTTCATTGTTTATATTTTCTAACATTTTTCTTATTTGTAATAATTTGGGCTTATTTTGAATAAATTCTTTAATTTTGTATATTTTTCTGAATTGGCATCTATCTACTATTTTGGTCTTAACATTCTCTATAGATATCTTTTTTTGCTCATTTTTATTTCATTGGATTTCTTATTTCTAAGACTTCAATTTGCATATATGAATTATTGAATTTGGAATTTTTAACTATTTCAATGATTTTTGAAGTACAAATAAAAAATTGAATTTTTATATATGGAATTACATTTTGTAGTTGGTCTTGTAAGGCCAATTTTGGCCCATTTATTATAATCTTTTATAACCTATAATTACATGTTTGAGAGTCTAAAAAGTTACGCTTTTATATTGTACAATTTACACAAAATTTTTAGTTTATAGTTTTAGAGGGAATTTTTAAATTTAAGCTTTGTCTTTTATAGAACTCTCTCTTGTCTCTTCCTTTTGCCTTTTCATTTTCTTGTTTACATTTTCGATTTGTCTTTTCATCTTCGTACACTTAGAAGAGTATTTATATGGAAGGCTAATCCTTTCCTCAATCTACAAATTGAAGATCATATGAATTGCAGAATTAGGTTAAATGAATATTCAATTTGATTCACAATAACAATTGTTGAAATTCATATCGATATTTCTTTAATTAATATCATTCTCCATTTTTCTTATGTATCTAAATTTTTATATTAATGTTTCAATTATATTTTTCACAAATTAACTTTAATCTCATTTCTAAATTTCAATTGCATTTAAAACTTCATATATTTTATATTCTATGCATTTTAAATTCATGTGTTTCATATTCTATGTAATTTAAATCCCCAAATTAATTTATATAGGAAGAAAGAACATTAATACAACTTAATTTATGTTTTTGTTATTCGACCTAGATTGTGCTCAATATGGTAAAATTTAGAAAAAAAATTAGTAAATTTGATCTTCTATTTACAATGGAAAAAACAATGTCTCACACTTCACTTTTTGTTGCTTTCTTTGACATTTTGTACTCCAAAATCCTTCATACTTCCCTAAAATACCTAATTAATGTGGCGGTTACACAAAATGTCAATATGATTACAATTCAATACATTATTTCAAAAAATAAATGCAACATTTTATAACGTTCTATATTGTTTTAGAATAACAAATATAATTTAATTATTTATCTAGCTTAATTAAAATATTTAATTGAGGTTAAAAAATAGAATAAAATATTTTATAAAATAAAGTTAAGTAGTTATAAACAAGATAATGTTAGGTTGTGAGAAAAATATAATATTAAGTTATTAGATAAAGATAATAATTAAAAAAATAAGAGTTAAAAAATAAAAATTACAAAAATAATAAAAGTTAAAAAGATAATATTAGTAGTAAGATGAGTTTGACCTTCAAAATCTTAACTCTACGAAAATAAATAATCATTATTTTTTCATTAGTTTTATAACTTTAAGATATGATTTTTTTTTAATGAGTAAAGGTCGTGATATCAAGATTAGAACAAAATTTTATGTTTTTTTCCTTAAATTAGTTTGAATAAACGACTAAATCAAATCTTGATGTCAAAATAAAAGCTGTAGATAATTGTGTTAGTTTTATAAAAAAATAAAAGACAAATTAATATGATAAGTATAATATTAAATATATAGTAAGAAAGATATTACCTAAAGCTTAAGAGATTTAGTATTAATTATTTTTGTATAAATATTATGTGCGTATATGTGTGAAGAGATATATTTAACATGTGTGATGATAAATTATTGTATGAATGAGATGTTGTGGTATGATATTTTGTGTTTTGTTTTAAGGGGCTCATGAATAATAATATGATGAGTTCTTAATGTACTTGCAAATTATTTGTCTGTTTTGAGAAGTCTAAGCTTTGACTAAGTAGGGTGAAATCCAAGTTATACTTGGTCATTAGAGAAGTATAAGAAGTGGGTTCGTAATGTAAAAATCGAAGTTATACTTGATCATTTGAAAAATCTAAGGAGAGGTTTAACAATATGAAAATTCAAGTTATGTTCGGTCATTTGGGATATATAATGAATAATGCATTTGTATGTTATGCATTTGTTTGTACATGCTTCATTCATTCATACTTTCTTAAGGGTAAATATAATTTATGAAGGAGGGTCTCTATATTCTTGTACCTTGGCCTTGAGAATTTCAAAGTAAGGAACCTCTCATCTAAGAGTGGGATGAAGGGCAACTATGGTCGGCTATGCTATCCTTAATGGCTCATGTTAAACTCATTCTAGTTGAGAGTGAACTGTGAGGGTTTTATGATGCGGTTAATATACTCCTAAACTACTCATATGCATGTTTCATGTGAAGATACCACATGTATTTAGATATAAGAGTATTAATGCATTAGAATCAAGGGAGTATGTTTGTAATTGAGTATGTATTGACATATGTGATTTTTGCATGTGTTTAGTTATGTCTATTTTTCTTATATGTGTCTATAATATATGTGAGATATATTTTTCACTCTTCTATTCGTGTTATTGGTGTTTTTGTTTTGGTTAGATGCAATTACAAGTGAATATAAATTTGAAAAAGATGAAGAGGAGTTGGGTGATGAAACTTAAGTTTCCTATGTCTTTATTTTTTAGAATGATCTAAGGTGTGACATTAGGGAAAAAGGAGTATGGTTTTTATTTTGAAAAAGTTATTTTTAAGTTTATTATGATTTTATTATTAAGAACTTATAAAGGCTACTTTAGTATCTAAGAATCTTTTTATTTTGAATCTTTATTTTCTTTATTTTTTGTAAGTTTTTATTTAGAAAAATGATATATGTGAATCTTTTTATCTTTTATTTTCCATATTTTTATTATTTATTAAGTACAAATGTTATGGGAAGAAAGGTGTCACAAATTCCACTTATATCTTTGAAGAAATCATTTCAAGAACTCAAGCACAACAAGTATAAACATAACCTACAACATAATGGCATAAATAGCTCGTCCTCTTAAAAAAAACCTTGTATGGCGTCTACTAGTTACATAAGTTACTTTAACAAGATTGACTAATAATAGGAGGAATACTTAAACTTATTTGTCCTTAACGCCATTTGTTGAATAACTCAAACTTTAAGTTAGAAAAACTTTTGTATCTAGTTAAGATATTTGAATAAAATATCTTACTAAATATTATTTTTTGTGAACTAATTAAGTATATAATAACAACTCAAATAAATATTTTATAATATTTCAATATATTCGACATGATATCAAGTACTCTATTATGTACTATTTCTATTTATAAATAAGATATAATAGTCTAGGAGATATTATTACTCATATCAAATACATATTTATTTAAATATTAGAGAATATTTATCAGTAGACCTCCTTTATATTTCATAAAAGAATAAAGTGTCTTATTAAAATAATTCGGTCTATTCATTCGAGAACTCTCATTTCTCCATTTGGATATTAATATTTATATTTTTTCTTTTTAATATGAATAATAATTAATTTAATATCTTTTAGAATTTAAATTGTTGTTTGATACATTTTTAATTGAAAACTAAAAATTTTTAGTCTAAATAAAACGCATATCACATTTGTTTTTTTTTATTCATTAATATTTAGTTCAATAAAAAAAAACCATAAAAAATATATTCATAAGCGATCCAAAATTTAGGAAATATGTGGTAATGCAATGGAAGATTTTCTAATAAATTCTTTCCTTAAACTTAAACTTTACAGGGTTTTTTTTTTCATAAATATAATTTTATCATTTAAGTGTTGAATTGTATAATCATGTTATTCTATAGCATGGATAAGGTCTAGGTTGAATATAAATTTATTCTATTATAAAAATTAATATTTTGCTAGAAAGTGTTAATCTTATTCAAAAGAAAAACTTAATTCTATTAAAAATATATGTTTATATTATGCATATATAAGATGTCGAAACCTTACACGATATTGTTAAAATTAATGAAATAAATTAATTAAATTATGTGATTCATGTTAAATATATTTATGGGTTTAATTATGATTTAATAAAATTAAAGGGATCTGAAAGTTATTATGGGAAGTTATTAACTTAGGTAACCAATCTTATGGATATTGGTTATATAAGAGACAAAATAGGGTTCTGCCTCATCTGTGAAAAGGAGTCTCACGTAAAGCATCAAAGAAAGTGAAGTGAGACAGAAAGAGTCAGAAAGAGGTAGATTGGGAAAAGGCGATCACGACTAGAAATATTCCTCATGGATCAAGGCTAGTAAAATATCTCAATCATTATAATATGTGAAAGTCATAAATCTTAAAGATCCTTTTTATGAACTTACATGTGTTTATTAATATATGCTTTCTGAGAAAAGCTCAACATTCCTTGTGATCCGTGACATTTCTATTCCTATAACCCAAAATCAGAAATATAAACTTGCTCCCACTGACCTTCATATATATACACCGATCAACAATTTTTTCCTTGAATTCAAAAGACATAATAGTATCATTAAACTTAAGATACCATTGTCAGGAAGTCTGTTTAAATCTGTATATTGATTTTTTAAGTTTACACATCATGTGTTCCTTTCCTTCTTCAATGAACCCCACTAGTTTGGTCCATATGAACATTCTCTTCTAAATTCCCATTTAGAAAGACAGTTTTAACATTCATTTGTTGTAACTTGAAATCATAATGAGCTACTAATGCTATGATAATTCTAAAAGAATCTTTCTTAAAAACTGGTAAAAATGTTTCCTTATAATCAATGTCATCCTTTTAAGTAAAACTTTTAGCAACTAGCCGGATCTTATAATCTTTGATATTGTAATGAAAGTCAATCTTAAAGATCCTTTTTATGAACTTTCAGATTTGAGTAATACATTAATCTTAAATCATAAACGAAGAACATATATGACTAATTCATCTGACACCGAGATTAATGTGAACTGAAAGTACATTAACAAATACAATAAACAAATTAATTAGCTGAGTTGATATACTCGCTGATCCCTAAATACACGTACTTGCTTCCTTCCGTCTTGAATAATACACCAATCTGCAACATACTATGCTAAATATAATAAGTATATCCATAAGCAACAAAGTCATCTTTATTAATCTTTATTTGGTTTATATATAACTAAAGGGGTTTGAAATCATTTTGGCCTTCTTCCAAAAGCCTATTGCATGGTGGGCAATTCAGTCTAGCGATTTGAGGTACTCTTAGAGGGTGGCCTTGTTGTAGGGGTAAGAACTTTCTGAATGGTTATGCCTCCAGTGGTTGATGTTTTGGACTTGCTACTCTGAGGGGGTGGCCTTGTTGTAGGGGCAAGATTATTCTGAATGCTTCTCTTCTGGGAACTCATTCTGCCAAACTCTGCTTCAGTTTGGTGTTTTGCCTATGCACAATTAACACTTGACTGATCGATTTTGATGAAACATGGGAATGAGGATGATGCATTATAGCCATTAGCGGAACCTGCCTTCGTTATTCAATGAATGCATAGAAATTACTAAGTCATTGATGGTAATATACTCAGAAAATGCTGTTGTTTTTCATGTTTAATTTACAAACTTTGAAATAGAAGGGTTTACGTGATCACATATATGTAGTAGCTTGCTCCACAAGGTGAATGGATAGTAATAAAGTAATTAATAGGTATATATTTGTTTATGCGGTGACTTCAGATAACAAGTTAGCCTATAAGTTGTGGAAACCGTGATGAAAACTCTGGTTGTCAAATGTTCAAAGTGTTGAACTTTGAATACGCGGCATGCATAGACGCACAGCAACCTACAATTTTCTGCCCATTTCCCCCGTCGCGTGTGGCCCTCATATATCTATCTCTCTGCATTTACATCTTCATTTCCCATTATTTTTACTTTCACTTAAGGACTAAGTCACGTCTTGTTTTTCTTTCTCATACAATTTCTTTATAGTTTGTAACATGGTTATACAAAATTAGAGAGTAATGTTATCTCCCTTTTTTTTTCTTTTCTCTTTTCTCCGTATATAACTTGTTTAATTAGAGAGTAATGTTATCTCCCTTTTTTTTTCTTTTCTCTTTTCTGCGTATATAACTTAATATATATTAGTCAAAATCAAATACTCTAATAATAAAAATTTTTCTTTTCCTTTTTTTGCCCTGGGGTGGATGTAAGATGAAAAAAAGAAGAAGAAAAGGAATAGATTATAATATGCCAAAAATGAGCGAGTTTTTTTTTTTTTTTAAAACTTATCCCTGACTAGTATTATGGGGATTTATTAGGTTTTATTATATGAGCGAAATTTGTTGAAACTAATTTTAGGTTTAAGGAAGCCTTTAAATTGAATAAATTAAAAATCATAGAATTTCAAAGATAATTATTATAAAAATGAATAAACACTACTAGAAAAAGACTTTTTTACGTCGGTTAAATTGAATATTTAACGTCGAAAAATGAGGCGACGTTGAATCAGGCGACGTTAAATTTAACGTCGGTTATTTTAATAACTGACGTTATATAGTAAACTTTTAACGTCGGTTAAGTAACCGACGTTTAAATTTTATTATTTTATTATATTAGCGTTCTTAGCATAGGGTTTCAGCTTCATAAGGTTCTTGAGACGATTCTTCTTCAGAGTAGCACGCTTAACCTCCACAGGTCCAGTTTCTCAAATGTAGACTTGGTCCAAACAATAAACCTCCCAAGGGACAGTGGGGGTTTCATCGCCCTCTAGTGTTTGAACGGAGACGAGAGGCCTTGCTGCTGCTGCACTTGGGAACCCATTCTCAAAAAGTTAGCTACTAAGAAGGCAGAACCAAACATAAACGAAATGAACAACAAAATGCTCCAGTTTTACTTTGAAAAATCATGGCTCATACAAAAAGAAAAACAGAGGCAAAAACGAGAAAATGAACAACGAAAATAAAAACAGAGGCAAAAAAGAAAAAATGAACAACGAAAATAAAAGTTACCTCTGATTAGAGAGACAGAGCGAAATAGAGAGAGAGAGAGAGCGAAAGAGGGAAAAATGGCAGCAGAAGTCGCGATAGAGGAAGATAGGGGAAGCGCGCAACAAAATAGAAGAAATCGGGTTGAGGGGTTTGAAATAATAACCATCAACGTCGGTTACTAAATAAACCGACGTTAAATTAATTATTTAATGACTATCACTTCGGTTAAATAAATAACCGACGTTGTTATGTAATTATATTTACAACTTTGCCACCGCGTGTAAAACAACGTTGGTTATATTTATAACTGACGTTGTTTGATGACATTGAATCCCATTATTGTAGTAGTGAAATTATTACATATTGATGTTTTTTCATATTATATATGTTCTAGAAAAAGATTTAGCTATGATAGTTAGTTTTAAGTAAAAATATTTAGAATGAGTTTACCTGTATGGAGTTTAAAGGTTTATTATATTGACTTTTTGGATAATTAATTTTTATTTTTAGGGTTTTAATTACAATCCCCATAAGGTAGGATTCTTATCTTGTTAAAGCATGTAATTTCGAGATTTACACAACTTAAACCATCATCAACAAGCTATTGGTGTTATTACTCTTTGACCAACCTATGACATTGATATTAATTTGGATAGACCACAACCCCCCTCTCTCGACTCAGAAGATATTAAGATTAAAACAATATTGGCTATTAACTGATACTCCATTCTCTTCCATTATCTACTCTTTGTATTATTCATTCACCTTTCTTTACATTAATTTTAACTGTCAAAATATTAAAATATCAAGATAAAAATAAACATATTATAATATAACATAATATTTGTAGAAAAACTTCATGTTATTCTTTAACAGACTCCCTTTTTTAAATAAGTGGTAGATCATATTTTTTACATTAATATAACATATTCTTGAGAATATACAATTAAGAGAGGGATTACAGGAGATTTGTTGTTACAATAATAATTATTGAAAATTCTTAACAGTAAATCTATAAAAGATAATAAAATATATTTATGTTTATTAACATTAACAAATGTGTCTCTACCTCTTGTTTTCATCTTCTAGTTAATCATTGAGGTTGTTCCTTCCAACTTTGTAAGTGTTTTCCTCTCTTTGAATTTTGGCTATCTAGAATTAGGAGTAAGTTGTTTGCTGTTCTTGTTTTGTGGGTTTTATTTAGTGTTTGATTGTATTGAGATTATTGGGTATTTTCTATTATGTGTTTGTTTGAGATTTCCTAACTTGTTTTTTCTAAATCATGGCATATATTAAATTATATCTTGGACTAAAGGTTATCCATGAAACTTCTTTTACATTTATAAAATTTCTTATGTGATTTAAAAACCTTCGGACATTAATTTGTTCTAGAAACGAAAAAATATAATTTTGGAGGCTTATAATGCGAATGAGCTTATATGTCGATGATTACAGGGTTCATTTATTTTTTCTATAAGACAATTTTTTCGAAATTAGGTCTTAATCTTCTTTTATACTTCAATTTTGTCAAATCTAAAATATCGAACCGTAAATTTGAAAGTTTATAAAGGTACATTCAGTTTTTGTCCAAAATGTTGTATAATCTATTGTAGGGTTTGTTGATTGATCTTCTTTTTATTTATAGAAAGGTGTATGGTTGTATTGTGGAAGGAAGTGGCTTGATGATTGAAGGAATTGAAAGCAAGGGGGTGTAGAAGTTGTTGATGTTGGGGCAAATGTTAATCCAAAGGCACCATCATAGCGATGAGTCTAAAAAGGAAACATGGAAAGGTCAAATAGATGAAAACAATAAGGTGATTGGAACAATCTAGATTCAACAATTGAAACAATAAACCTTTGGTATCCTCTTACACTTGTGTAAAATTATGGATGTACTAGTTTAATTGTTAAAAATGAATTTTATAGTCATATTTTATTCTCACTAGCTTACCTTTTTGTGTGTATTGTGATTTGAATTACTATGATCGTGCCTTACATGGGAGCAGATAGCAGATTTTTTAGGGAACCGTTTGAGGTAGAATAGAAACTAGGAAGTCCTACAGTTTAGACACTCTAAAGCTAGTAATAGGACCCTTAGTTGTTTTGAAAATATGAATTTATTTTGGAGGACTGTAATAGACATAGTATCAAAGCCTAGTTCCTGGAGAGTAACCTTGGGTAGTGAGTCTATTTTGTTAGGATGTATAATTTTGTTCTGATTGTTTTCCTCTTTTATTATCTAGGATGAAACCTAGACCACCTACCCCTCCTCCTTCGGTCTTGCAGACTGATTTGGGCCATATAGTGAGGACTATTGAAATAATAGTCTCCACTATTCAACAACAAAATGCAATGATGGCTTAGCTATCATAAAATTGGTGTTAATATGTTCTACTGACACTTTTTATTTTTGAACTTCTTCTTTTACGATGAGACCTTAACTCTGTATGTTTAACATCCTTAGAGTACTTGTCATTCTTCAATAAAAATATTGTTGCAAAGTTATCATAATACATTTTCCACGACCCAATGATACTATCGTTAATTTCAAGTCCTTAAATAATGTTCTACAACCAATTAATCTAAATTATATCTTTAAAACATACTATAAATTCTCAAGTTCCATGCTAAACATAACAACAACAAATTATTTTACATTTTTCCATGATATTTCTTCTCCACAAGAAATATATAGTCATGAATGGTGTAAGGGTCAAACAAGAGTTTTGGGTGGAATCTAGGCGCAATCTTTCGAGAAAGGGGAAAACCTATAAGTAAATTTTCTAATCACCTTCATTTTTACCATTTTCAAAAAATCACTTTCTAATCTTTCTCTAACTTTCTCTCAAATCTCTCTCATTTTCTTACTCAATTTTCTAAGCAAATGAAGATTTCTTACTCAATTTTCATCAATTTGAAGAACTAAGAGTACGGGGAGAAAGTTTGTGAAGAAAAAATTGTTTCTATCCGATTATAATTTCTAATTGAGTAAGTTATAAGTTTCCCTATTTTTCATATATAACTTTTTTCAAATTACTTAGGATTTAGATTTTTTATTCAATTTTAGGAATTGTTAGTTTTGATCTATAGTAATTTAGACAATTTGTATTTAGGATCTTATAGAACAAAATAGAAAAATCTTAATCCATCTTAAATTGGGAAACAATTTGGATTGTAGGTAAGGAAAACTAATTAAATATTTATTGTATTCTAAGTATTTTATAAATTGTGCTTTTATAATAATATATATATATATATATATATTATTAGTGTGAGATTGATGTTTTTTGAGTTATATGATAAGAAAATTGGATATTAATGTATTGTTTGTGTATTTTGTGTCCTAATGTCATGTATGATATGAAGATTGAGAGTTGAAGGTGCATTTTTGTGATTTTTTGTCTAGCATGTAAGAGACCATCACTTGAGTGATAACCTTTGGATTTGTTTTTGGAATTATTTTTTTAATGACAAGAATCTCGCTTGAACGAAAAACATTAATTGTTTTTAATATTATTTTCACTTTAGTAAAAAGGTTTTACTTGAACAACAAATTCTTTTACTCAACGAGAATTCTTTTGATTAAGTAACAAATTCTTCTATTCGAATGAGTATTCTTTCACTTGAGCAATAAATTTTTTTACTCGAGTTCTTATTCTTCGCTGTAGGCCAAGGCGACCAAAATAGGTTTGTCTAATGTATATTGATTTTTCAATGTTGTTATTCACATATCCATCAAAATATTAATGTTATTTATTAATAATCTAGATTTCCCCGAACAGGATTTTGTGGCCAATCATACTTCCATGATTGATTTCATTATCTTAGAACAGATGATTGCATTTGCTGTTATTATGCAGAAGTATCCTGGATGGGTTGGTTAGTATATAGTGCTATTTGTGTCGGCTTTAAATACACAACGAGCCTTGTCTTTATCATCAACACAACTTTTTATCTCTATATTTGCCTGTGGAATACCATATCTGGGTGAATCAGTTTTCTAGAGTACGTATAATGGTGCTTTCACAATTTTATATTTCTTCTGAGCTATCTCCAGTATGCTTTTAAACTCTTATCATAATAAAAGTTTATTTTCAGTTCAGAGAATGTGAATAAAATACATAATGTGCCAGAATAAAATAACTTAGGTTTAAATATCCCTTTGGATGAAGAATGTATATGATGAACTAATAGACTGGTGCAAGAATATAGCAAAAGAGAAAAAAGAGAGACAGATATAACAGAGAGGAGAGAGATTTATCATTCACTAAATGAAGTAGTTATAGAAAACAGAATGTACATGTATTTTGAGGAACTTGGCTCTTCCCAAATTGATGCTCACATTATTCCTGATCCTTCATCTCCGTTCTTATTGTCTATATACCTTGGTAACTAGCTTTGTGTAATGAGGGTGCAAGAGAAGAATGAGCTGGAGATGGTTAAAGGCAATACCAATACTAAAGGGACACGTGGCGGATAATAAGGGGGGAGAGCAATGAAAAGAGCATAGCCATACGATCCAAGAAAGAAAGCTTTTGGCTAAAGGATTATGTGACAAAATAGCAGGGGTATATAAGGGACGGATAGCAAGGGGGAGAGCAATGAAAAGAGCAGAGCCATACGATCCAAGAAAGAAAGCTTTTGGTTAAAGGATTATGTGACAAAATAGCAGGGGTATATAAGGGAAATAGTTAGAGGAGAGAGGAGGAGAAAAAGTTGTTAGAATCATTCTCTTTTGTGGATTTTGCTTTTTTTCCACATTCTCTGTTTTTCCTTTCTGTTGGATGAGACTCATGAAATATCATGCAACAATAAATTCTTCCCCTGCATTTTCGTTTATAACTGTGCATTCAACTTTACTATTATATTTTTTTCGAGTACTATTATTGATACTGTGTAAAGACAGTGGTGCTAGCTTACATTGGTGTTTTCATTCTCTTCCATGGCAGAGAATACAAGATTGAAAGAGCTCCAAGGGGAGATGGCCCGTATGAAGGAATCGATGGGGGATATCAAGCAATTAGCCAATACAGTGGCTGCTACAGATAGGGATTTGAAGAACTTGCTTGCTGTTCTTCATGACCGTCAACGAGATGATTCTACTCGTTTTGAGACACTAGAAACCTCGATGGATTCGATTTTGAAATCGATTCATGCTATGGATACTGGGTCGCGGGTTTCCTCTCCATCTCCGTCATTCCAAGTCCAAAACGTCAAACTAGATTTCCCTAAGTTTGACGGGTCAGACGTGCTCCAATGGATTTTTAGGGCGGAGCAGTTTTTTTATTATTATAAAACACCGGATGAACAACGTTTGCTCATTGCCTCTGTGCATTTGGAAAAAGAGGTGGTTCCATGGTTTCAAATGCAAGCTCAAAATTATGCATTTCCAACTTGGATTGCGTTCACGCGTGCGCTACAATTGGAATTTGGACCATCACTTTATGAATGTCCTCGCTCAGATTTATTCAAACTCACACAGGAAGGATCTGTGCAAGAATATTATGTTAAATTCACAGCCCTCGCCAATCGTGTTCAAGGGGTTACCACAGAAGCTCTACTCGACTGTTTTGTAGGGGGGTTATGCCAAGATATTCGCAAAGATGTCTTGGTCCAGGCGCCTACGACATTGATGAGATGTGTATCACTAGCAAAACTGTTTGAAGAAAAATATGCTACCAAACAGAAGATTTTTGGGCCCAAGGTTTTTACACAAAATCAGCCCCCAGCTACAACGCCGCACTCACTTAAAACCACAAGATTACCGCCCTTCTTAAACAACCCATACCCCACTCCTTCAGCATCAAGAGCGATGGTCAAGAAATTATCTCCTGCTGAAGTTCAATTACGACGAGAGAAAGGACTCTACTTCACTTGCGATGAAAAATACTCACCATCTCACAGGTGCCCTAACAAACAGTATCCTTGGTTGCACTTAGAGGACGACGGTCTACCAGACGAGGTAAATGTGGAGGCGAGTTTATTAGAGACCACGACGGAGTCTCAACTTCAATCAGAACTACATCTATCATTCAATGCCCTTAAAGGTTCGGATGGGGTCGCAACTATGAGATTTAAAGGTTTTATTAATGGCTTACCACTACAAATTCTTTTGGATAGTGAGAGTTCTGATAATTTTATACAACCACGGATTGCTGTTTGTCTTAAACTTCCAATTGAACCAATTGACAACTTTAATGTTATGGTTGGTAACGGCAGCGCTTTGAGAGTGGAAGGACTCATTAAGAAATTGAAAGTTTACATTCAAAATCATACCATCCACCTGCCAGCTTACTTACTTCCAATATCAGGCGCAGATTTGGTTTTGGGAGCTTCATGGTTAGCGACAATAGGAGCTCATATTTCAGATTATACTAACTTGTCATTGAAATTCATGCTCAATGATAAGTTTGTAACCCTTCAAGGAGAGCAGACGAAACCACCAGACCAGGCTCAGTTTCACCACTTCAAGCGAATGGTTAACACGAATGCCATTGTTGAGATGTATTGCCTGCAATTTATGAATTCCAATACTGCACAAGATAAGCTGCTGGATTTGCCCACGGATATTGACCCGGAGAGAGCCCTGTTGCTGCATACGTATAGACATGTCTTTGATGTGCCCACTGGTCTTCCTCCTCCAAGATCCCATACACATGCTATACCTTTATTACAGGGTTCAGATCCTATTAAAGTACGACCATATTGCTATCCATTTAGTTAAAAGCAACAGATTGAGAAAATGGTGCAGAAAATGTTGCAAGAGGGACTCATAGTGCCAAGTAATAGCCCTTTTTCTTCACCAATCATATTAGTGAAAAAGAAGAATGGAACATAGAGATTATGTACGGATTACAGGGCTTTGAATGCTAGTACGATCAAGGATAGTTTCCCAATCTCTATAGTTGACGAACTGATTGATGAGCTGTATGGGGCTAAATTTTTCTCTAAATTGGATCTACGGGCTGGTTATCACCAAATTCTGGTAAATGAGGAGGACAAGACTGCTTTTAGAACTCATCAAGGCCTATATGAGTGGAGGGTGATGCCATTTGGGCTAACTAACGCACTAGCAACTTTCCAAGCTCTCATGAATAACATTTTTCAGAAAATGTTGAGGAAATATGTGTTGGTCTTTTTTTATGATATATTGATTTACAGCCCTTCATGGTGCACACATTTGGAACATTTGCAGGAAGTACTACAACTCTTACAGGATAATAAACTTTATGCTAAACTTTCAAAATGTTTATTTGGCAAACAACAAGTGGAGTATTTGGGACACACAGTTTCCGGAGCAGGCATTGCTATGGAGGAGAGCAAAGTTCAGGCTGTGTTGTCCTGACCCTTACCTACAAGTCTGAAGCAATTACGAGGCTTTCTTGGATTGACAGGCTATTATCGAAGATTTATCAAGAATTATACAACCCTTGTTGGCCCACTCACTGACTTACTAAAAAAAGATTGCTTTCTATGGCCAGAGGTTGTTGCCACAGCATTTACCAAATTGAAGACAGCTTTAACACAACGTCCTGTCTTGGCCTTACCTGATTTTTCTCTACCTTTTCAGCTAGAAACTGATGCATCTGGAATGGGTATTGGAGCTGTCTTGACACAGAACAAACACCTAATTGCATATTTTTCAAAGAAGATGTCACCTGCCATACAAAAACAATCAGCCTATGTGAGAGAATTATATGCTCTAACCGAAGCAGTCGCCAAATTCCGACATTATCTCCTTGGCCACACTTTTGTAATCAGAACAGACCAGCAAAGCTTGCGGACCTTAATGGATCAAAACTTACAAACTCTAGAGCAGCAAAAGTGGCTCCATAAGTTACTTGGATACGAGTATACTTTTGAATATAAGCCAAGGTAGGAAAATATACCAGCTGATGCACTTTCCAGATCTTTCTACGCAGCTTGGTCTCAAGCGGTGCCAACTCTGTTAACCAAATTGCAACATGCCCAAACTAAAGATCAGGAAATTCAGATCTTGATTAATGCATATGTCAACAAAAATGACGGTGATAGTCCTTATTCAGTACATCAAAAATTGCTACTATGGAAACACAGAATTGTGGTCCCAGCTGGTCATGAATTAATTAAAAGTATATTGCATGAGTTCCATAGTTCGGTTATTGGGGGACATGCAGGATTCTCTAGAACCTTGGCTAGAATTGCTGCTCAATTCTACTGGAAAGGGATGCACCATGATATTAAAATATACATCCAACAGTGTTTGGTCTGTCAACAAGCGAAGATGGCCACTACACTTCCAGCAGGCTTGCTGCAACCATTGCCAATTCCAGATCAAATTTGGGAGGATTTGGCCATGGACTTTATCACGGGCCTCCCTATCTCTTCTGGCTTCACACAGTGATTTATGTGGTCGTTGATAGACTATCAAAGGCAGCTCACTTTATACCAATGAAACAGGACTTTAATAGCAAATATGTGGCAGAGCTATTTTTCAAGAACATCGTAAAATTACATGGTCTGCCAAAATCTATAGTATCTGATAGAGATAAAGTCTTTACGAGCCAATTTTGGAAGTTTCTTTGGCAACTCAGTGGCACCACACTCAAGATGTCCTCCGCTTATCATCCTCAATCTGATGGCCAATCTGAAATCCTCAATAAATGCCTGGAATTATATTTACGTTGTTTCACTTTTGATACACCGAGGGAGTGGTCTAAGATGTTGTCATGGGCAGAATATTGGTACAATACATCCTACCACACCAGCACTAGTATGACACCTTTTTGAGCTGTGTATGGGAGGGATCCACCGAAAATACTTAAATATGTTCCACAACATACTGATCCCCTATCAGTACAAGAGCAATTAATTTCAAGAGATGCAATACTACAAAAGCTAAAGTTCAATTTGCAGTGAGTTCAACAAATTCAAAAGAAATATGCAGATAAGAAACACATAGATGTGGAACTACAAATAAGTGATTTGGTTCTGGTGAAACTTCAGCCATATCGACAACATTCATTGACATTACACAAAAATCAAAAGTTGGGGCTGTGATACTTTGGTCCTTTTGCTGTGATAGATCGAATTGGAAAGGTGGCCTACAAATTACAACTACCCCCCCCCCGCAGCAAAGATTCATCCAGTGTTTCATATTTCACAGCTGAAGTTGTGTCGAGGCAATCATGATCAACCATATGTTCCCTTACCAATCTGTGACAGTGATATTCCCCCTCTTATTCAACCAGTCGCTATATTGAATACAAGGACCATCATCAGGGGTGATCAACAACTTCAACAATCCCTGATTCAATGGGAAAATGGATCAACAGAAAATGCCACATGGGAAGATAATAATGTGATTGTAAAGGCCTACCCTCATTTCAACCTTGGGGGCAAGGTTGATTTCGTTGGAGGGAGTAATGTAATGAGGGTGCAAGAGAAGAATGAGTTGGGGACGGTTAAAGGCAATAAAAAGAGCAGAGCCATATGATCCAAGAAAGAAAGCTTTTGGCTAAAGGATTACGTGACAAAATAGCAGGGGTATATAAGGGAAATCATTAGAGGAGAGAGGGGGAGAAAAAGTTGTTAGAATCATTCCCTTCTGTGGATTTTGTTTTTTTTCCACATTCTTTGTTTTTCCTTTCTGTTGGATGAGACTCATATGAAATATCATGCAATAAATTATTTCCCTGCATTTTCGTTCATAACTGTGCATTCAACTTTACTATTACATTCTTTCCGAGTACTATTATTGATACTGTGTAAAGAGAGTGGTGCTAGCTTACACTCTGATAATTGTCTTCTAGTTAGTTACATAACAAACTATTTCACATCAAGTTATTTACATGGGTGCCCTCGTAGCTCTTTCTCGTAACCTTGGTATCTGATTTTATCATTTGTGGTCTTCACTGTCATTGACCTCAATTGTCTTGTAATGTTTTCTCTATCTTTATGTGTTTTTCAGGAACAGGACTTGAAGAGGAGGAATGGACTTGTTAAAGAAAGAAATTGACTCTATTACCGGGAAGCCTCTCAAGAATTCATAATTGATCAACCCATGTCTTTACTTAGTGTATTAAATAAAGACACTCTTTCATTGTACCATTATCGGTTAGGACATCTATTATTTTATGTTTTAAAATTTTTGTTTCCCCATTTATTTGAAAATGTAGATACCTCAAAACTGTATTGTGAGACTTGTGAATTAGCTAAACACTGCCCGTGCACTTCTTTCCAAAATATTATTGGTGAGAAGTTGTTCTTATTGGTGCATGTATAATAAATGTACTTCCCTCGTATATTCTAGAGAACAAAAATTCACTTGAAACCCTAAACAATTCTTTCCCTCACATTAAGATCTCAAATGGTCTCATTCCTAAAATATTTGGGTGCACAGCCCTCATACATATCCATAACCAAAATAGAGACAAACTTAATCCCTAGGCTGTGTTAGGTGTGTTTTTCTTGGTTAATCACCAACTAAAAAGGTTACAACTGTTATGACCCTTCATCTAAAAATTTTTATATCACCATTGATGTTACCTTCATTGAAACTAAATCTTTTTTCTCTAATATTGGCTCCCAAGAAGCTTTTGTCAAAAGATTGTGATGAAAACCTTGAACCTTTTGTTTATCATATTCTCCAATTGAAACCTCAAAAAATGAACTTACAGTTGAGCAAATTAATTCTGAGACAAAATTAGAAGCTAAAAGTGATAATATCACATATGCCATTGAATTGCAACTAGAAAATGTTGTTACAGTCAGAGATTCAACCCCAAGATTCAGCAATGTCTGCACAAGAAGGAAGAGCATTTCAGACATGCAACAAGTCCATAAATCCAATACAAGTTCTGAACATAAAACTACATACAGAGTTGAACCAGAAAATGAGAATACTTCCAACTCTTCAAATGACCTTGATCTTCCAATAGCCATTAGAAAAGGTACTAGAAACTGCACAAAACAATCTCTCTATCTTTACCAAATTATATTTCTCTAGATAAATTATCGGATAACCATAAAATGTTCATTATTAGTGTGAATTCTATTGTTGTCCCTAATACTGTTACTGAAACTTTGACAAGAAAAGAATGGGGAGATACCATGAAAGTAGAGATAGATGCATTGGAGAAAAATAGTACTTGGAAAATTATTGACAAACCCCAAGAAAGGAATATTGTTGATTGCAAATAGATATTCACAGTAAAATATAAGGTTGATGGGTCTATTGAAAGGTACAAAATGAGGTTAGTTACTAAGAGATACACCCAAGCTTATGGAATAGACTACCAAAAGACTTTTGCACCAGCTGCTAAAATGAATACTATAAGAATTATTTTGTCCTTAACTGCTCAATTTGATTTGAAACTTCTACAATATGATGTTAAAAATGTATTTCTCCATGGAGATATAGAGGAAGAAATTTACATGAACATTCCATCTGGGTTTGAAGGAGATAGAAAAAAATAAGGTGTGCAAACTGCAAAAAAACTCTTTATAGATTAAAACAATCCCCTAAGGCATGGTTTGGAAGATTCACCAAAGTTATGAAGGAATTTGGCTACAAAGTCAAGAAGATCACACTTTGTTTATCAAACATTTAAGGAAAGAGGGGGTAACAATCTTTCTAGTTTATGTTGATGATATTATAGTGACTGGAAATAATGAAAAAGAGAATGAAGAATTGAAACAGAAACTAGTCCAGGAATTTGAACTAAAGGAGTTAGGAAGATTGAAGTACTTTTTAGGAATTGAAATAACCTACTCTAATCGGGGAGTTTCTATATTCTAACAAAAATATATAACTGATTTGTTGGCTAACTGGAAAAATTGGATGCAGACCCTATCAACTTCAATGGATCCTAATCACAAGTTATGTATGGCTCAAGAGGAACCAGTAGTAGACAAAAAAATGTATCAGAGATTGGCTAGAAAATTAATATATTTTGGTTCACACGACTAGACATTGCTCATTCAATGAGTGTCATCAGCCAATTTATGCATGAACCAAAAGAATCTCATCTTCAAGTAGCTTATAGAATTTTACATTATTTGAAGGGCAACCTTAAAAAAGGGATACTGTTTAAAAGAGATAGAAGACTAACTCTTGAAACCTATATTGATGCAGATTATGCAGGTTCTCTTGTTGATAGAAGATCAACAACTGGATATTATACTTTTCTAGGTAGGAACTTAATGACATGGAGAAACAGAAAAACAGAATATGGTGGCAAGATCATCCGCTAAATCAAAATTCAGATCCATGGTACAAGGGTTATGTGAGTTATTATGGTTAAAAATTATCTTAGATGACTTGAAGATTAATTTAGAGGGACTCATGAACCTCTATTGTGATAACAAGTCAATAATAAACATTGCACATCATCTCATTCAGCATAATAAGAAAAAACATATTAAAATAAATAGACATTTCATTAAAGAGAAACTAAAAAAAAGTTTAATATACATGTCATACATTTCATCCAAGTAACCGATAACTAATGTGCTAACAAAAGGATTTAGTTTTTTCTTTAAATACTTATATATTATTATTTTTTTTAAATTAAGAAAAGTAATTTCACAATTATAATTTATTGTTTTCACATTTTTACACTTACCTCATTCATTAATATAATCATTTGTATATTAGACAACAAAACTTTGTTGCGTCTGTGATGCAGCACCTTTTTTTCTAGACTGTTGATATTCATAAAAACGTAACATATTTATATTTAGATATTTATATTTAGCGCACATTGCTGAGCGCCTCAAGAAACACCTAATGAAATCGAGTATGAAAGAACTTATTTTTGTAAAGAATTTTACTTAGTGCGGATAACTTGCACAAGGGTGACGCTCTTTTCCAAAATGTTTTAACTTACCATTATGATTATTGAAACATTCATGTCGATCTTACATGAACTTACCGGATTAACTTTTCCATGATTAGTTGCACTGTGTTATGAACAAACTCACATGAAGTGGTTATTTTTGGGTACACTAACACTAATGTTAAACTTACCAAATTAACTTTTCTATATTTTATACCAAATTCAGTGCTGAGCGTTGTTTTTTTACGTTCAATGTTGCGTGTTGTTTTTGGTGTTCAGTATTGAGTCCTTTTTATGGGTTCAGTGTTGAGTGTTGTTTTTGGCGTTCAATGTTAAGTGTTGTTTTTGGTGTTCAGTGTTTAGCGATAAGCGCAAATTGCCTGTACTAAACGAATTTTTTTTTGTAAAAATCATTTCTCTCATATTTGATTCCTCGTACTATACCCTAAAAGAATTGCAGGTTTACATGTTTCAGCACTCTTTTAGGTATGAAAACTTACAATCCTACTGTTGCGAACTGGCTCATCCAATTCGTTCGTAGCATCTACAACTACTCTACATTAAACCCTTGTTATGAATAATAATAATAAATGTCCAAATCAAAATAACATGTTTTGCGATAGGTACTGGTCTTAGTGTTATTCAATTAAAATATCAAAGCTTCATTTTTTTTTTCTTGTCACATTAACTTAAATAGAGAAACAGTTGTAAATAACCATTTTTTAACTATGCGAAACACGTTTCTATTATGTCCTTCATCTTTGTGCAAACAAAAAATACTGGTTTAGTTACAGCATCTCCCACTAAAATTTTTTATCCTTTCCGTGGTCATTGAAAAAGTGCCGATTCAGATACTCACTTCTTCACATTGAAAAATGATAATTTCCATAGTATGAGTTCTGCAGGAAACAAAATATATCTACAAATTCTGACACTGCAATTAAAATTGTGGTTGATATATTTCCTTATTTAATTGGAGGATAAAATTATTCTCAAATTGACTCAAGGAGATATAATCTCATGAAGATTTTATAATATTTAAGGTGGTTTAATGGTTTTAAGGTTAGAAAGGATTGTTTAAATAAAAGTTAGATAAAGAAGTTATCTTATTTTAAAAATTTGTTTGTTTCAAAAGAGACTTCAAATATGATAAAGATGAGAAAAAAATACTTACAAAAGTATTAAAACGGCAACTACAAGTATATACATTACTTCATTATTTTAGATTGAAATAAATGAAAAATCTATTATTTTTTTGAGATTCAACTAATAATCATATAATACCACTTAGTATATGACTATTTGTTCCTTTTATTAGATTTAATTATCATTAATAAGGTGTGTTATTTAAAATTTTCTATGTCTAAAAAAAAGTTAAATATATTTTTGTAACAGGTCATTTATAAATTCGTTAATAATTTGACAGATTTAATTGGTGGTTAATTAATTAGGTATCAAAAATAATAATTGATAATTAAAAAACTTAGTTTATATAAGATAAGTCTCATGTATCTTCATTATCATGAATAATAGTTCAGCGGTTATAATTCCTTTTCTTCTCTAAGTTTCGACAAAGAGTGAAGTTATGAGAGAATTTCATATTCAATCTTAAAAGTTGGTATCAAGAAGCTAGGAAATAAGATCATGGTGTCAAATAAAGAATTGGAGACGAAGGTTGATTCTTTTGAAAAATTCATCACTAATTCTCAAGAACAGACATAGACAACCCTTGATTTTCTAGCCAAAGCAATCGAAGGGTTCGCAGTGAAGGTGGTCGCGTTATCATCAAACAAAGCGGGAAACCAACCAGATTATGAGAGCGAAACTTCTAGGGGTATGGCAAAATCAGTTTTGAATAACACATTCAATTTCCTTCCTTCGATGGCACAAACTATAGAGAGTGGAGAGCCAAAGCAGAACAGTTTTTTGAATTGGAAGAAACTCCAATACAACAAAGGGGCAAATTGCTGCTCTTATCTATGGAGGGAAAAGCTTTTGCATGGCAAAGACATTATATGAAAAACTCATAATTCAACCAAAAATCTTGGACAGAAATACTTGATGATGTTAGAATTAGATTCGATGATGGAGGGTTTGATGATCCAATTGCAGAAATTTCCAAGCTAAGACAACAAGATTCCCTAAGCCAATTTCTGGAGAAATTTGACAACCTCTTGGCAAGAGTCTCCATCACTGAGAACATGGCTCTCAGTTTTTTTTTCTATCAGGTCTTGAATCACAATTGGAAAAATCTGTTCGCTTGCATAATCCAAGAAACATGCATGAAGCTATCAGACTGGCAAAATTACAAGAAGAAATCTTAAAGGAATTTGAAAAGAAGATACTACAAGGGAGAAACAGTTCCAATAAAAATCAAATTCGTTATTCCAAATCTTGGACCAACTCATATTCTAATTCTAGAAATCAACCCATCACAAGTCTGCAACAATCACTTCCTCAACAATCTTCTGCTTCATCACCCACACCATAAACTATGGTGAATCATCAATCAACAATATCTAAAAAAGATGTCAGTGATAGAATTTCTAGAGGACTATGTAGATTCTGTGGTGAAAAATGGGAAAGGAGCCATAGGCAGAAGTGTAAAGTATGGGGTAAGTTAAATGCAATTTTCTATGAACAAGAAGACATTGAATGTGAGGAAGATGATCTCAATAATAAGGAGGATGATAACTTTGTCATTGAAAGGAGCTTAGACATGTTTAATGAGGCAAATGTTCATATCTCACTGCATGCATTAAAGGGTATTGCTGGAGGAAATACATTGCAGCTACAAGGCTTGATTAAGATGCAGCATGTACCATTCTTGATGGATACAAGTAGTACACACAACTTTATATCTGCAAAATGGGTAAAGACATTGGGTCTCAAGTCTCAATCTGTCAAAGACTTCCCAGTAATGATTGCTAGTGACAAACCTGTGATGATCACCAAAAAGTGTGATGCAGTGCAATGGAAATTTGGTGATAATTCATTCACTACAGATTTCTTGGTTCTTCCTGGATCTTCATTTGGGGTAATTCTTGGCATGCAATGGTTCAAAGGATTAGGGGAAATCACATGGAACTGTGCCCAACTAAATATGAAATTCAGTCATCTTGGCAAGCAAATATCACTCAAAGGAGAACCACAACAAACTGCTTTGATTGATGGAACTGGGCAGTTGAGGGCAATCTATGCAAACAATGCTAATACCTATCCTAGGACCATTTTGCTTTACCATCACCATACCTGATACTGAAAAGGAAAATTGTCCTGAATGGCAAGCTGAATTGGAGGATATATTGCAGGAATACTCACAATTGTTTGTGGAACCTACAACACTACCATCTAATAGAAGATATGACCACAAGATTGAGTTGGTCAGTGAAAAGCCAATCTGCCTCAAACCTTATAGATATCCTAGAGCACAAAAAGAAGAAATAGAAAGACAGATTAAAGAAATGCTGAAGACTGGTTTCATAAAGGAAAATGGAAGTTCATTCTCATCACCCTTAGTTCTGGTTAAAAAGAAGGATAGAAGTTGGAGATGTTGTACATATTTTAGGAGACTGAATGCCATCAAGAATAAATTTCCCATTCCTCTCATAGAAGATATATTGGATGAGCTCAATGGTGCTGCATACTTTACAAAACTGGATTTAAAGAATGGCTATAATCACGTGAGGATGCATGAACGTGATATCCACAAAATTGCTTTTAGAACTCATAATGGTCACTATGAGTAGGTGGTGCTTCCATTTGGGTTAAGTAATGCCCCTACCACCTTTCAAAACTTGATGAATGATATATTTCGAGAATATCTTAGAAAATTCATTCTTGTTTTTTTTATGATATCTTGGTTTACACCAAGACATGGGAAGATCACATGGTTTGTTTGAAGAAGACATTACAGGTTTTAGAAGCAAACAACTTGGTGTTAAATTACAGAAAATGCAGTTTCGGTAAGAGGAAGATTGAATATCTAGACCATGTCATTTCAGTCCAAGAGGTAACTCCTGAATTGGATAAGATAACAGCAGTACAACAATGGCCTACCCCTAAGAATGTAAAGGATTTGAGAGGATTTATTGGGCTATCCAACTACTACAGGAGATTCATTAGAAACTATGATTGCATTGTTGCTCCCTTAACTGCCTTGCTTCAAAAAGATAAAGAATTTACATGGAGCAACCAAGCTGAAATAGCCTTCTTAGCACTCAAGCAAGCCCTGACCACAGCACCTGTATTATCTATGCCAGACTTCTCACTTTCATTTACTGTTAAAAATGATGCATCTGCAATAGGAATTGGAGCAGTACTCATGCAATAAGGGCACCATATAGCTTACGTCAGTAAAGCAATGGGACAAAGGTTTCAATTATTATCTACATATGAGAAAGAATTCTATGTCATATTGTTTGCAATAAAGAAGTGGCAACACTACTTCCTAGGCCAACATTTCACTATTAGAATTGACCAAAAAGCTTTAAAGCACCTCATTGAACAACCACCTACAATTGTAATGCAGAACTAGGGATTGGAGAAATTAATGGGTCTAAACTTCAGCATAGAATACAAAAAAGGCAAGGAAAACATTGTAACTGATGCATTATCCAAAAAGTCAGTATTTGGACAGCTCAAGGTCATCCTACAGGCAACATCTGAATTAGTAGAAGAGGTGAAAAAGGCTTGGCAAACTGATATAAAACTGAGGAAGATTATTGATAGAATTAGGCTGACACAACTACCTCACAAGTACTATAGTTTTGATAATGAATTGCTAAAAAGAAAAGGCAAACTAGTAGTTGGAGAGGATACAGAGCTGAAAGCAAAAATCCTCAACCATTTCCATGATTCAACAATAGGTGGTCATTCTTGAGCAAACCAAACATACAAAAGGATCAAGGATCATTTTTAGTGGAAAGGCATGCAGAAGAGTATAAAGAAATGGGTGCAGGTATGCCAAGTATGTCAAAGATTCAAATCACCTAACCAAACACCTGCTGGCCTACTTCAACCATTGCATATTCCGGAGAAAGCTTGGCAATCTATTTCCATGGATTTTATAGTAGGGCTCCCCAAATCTAATGGAATGATAGTAATATTGGTGGTCATTGATAGATTCACAAATTATGCACACTTTCTGCCTCTGCAACACCCCTTTGGAGCTGCCAAAATTGCAGAAATATTCCTAGACAACATTGTCAAGTTACATTCCTGGCCAGTAGAAATAGTGTCTGATAGAGATCTAATTTTCCTCAGTACATTTTGGTCTGCACTAATGAAAGCAAATAAGGTGAAGTTGCTCAGATCAACTGTTTTCCACCTTCAAACAGATGGTCAATCAGAGGCATTAAACAAGACACTAGAGGGATATTTGAGATGTGTGATAAGAGATCTGCCCAAGCAATGGACAAGATACTTACCGATGGCTAAACTTTGGTATAATACCAAATTCCACACAGCCATTCAGATGACACCATTTGAAGCACTTTATGGATACAAACCAACATTACCTTGTCCAATATTACAAGAAGAATCTCTCATTGAAGCTGTAGAATACACTATGAAGACAAGAGAACAGCTAGCAAGAGTTTTATATGATAATTTGACAAAAGCACAAAACAAAATGAAGCTCTATGTTGATATGAAGAGAGTTGACAAGGAGTATAACATTGGTGATTTGGTATACCTGAAAATCCAGCCATTTAGACAACACTCAATGGCAAACTCTTCATACCACAAGTTAGTAACTAGGTACTGCGGTCCTTACAAGGTTATAGAAAGAATTGGCAAAGTGGCTTACAAACTTGAACTACCAGCAGGGTCCAAAAATTCATAATATCTTCCACATCTCATTGTTGAAATAGCATCATGGAAATCAGACAGTATTTGCAGCACTTCCTCACTTGACAGAAAATGGTGAACTTGAGATGCAACCACTAGTGATAGTTGATAGAAGAATGAAGAAAAGGAACAACAGGGCTGTCATAGAAGTTCTAATTCAATGACAAGACACAAACCCGGAAGATGCCACATGGCATGAGTTACAGCAGATGAAGGAACAGTTCCCAGAATTCCAGTGAATTTAGATCTACTCAGACCTTGAGGACAAGGTCTTCTCTTCATGGAAGGGAAAGTTGTAATAAGTCATTTGTAAATTCGTTAGTAGTTTGGCAAATTTAATAAATTTTGGTGGTTAATTAATTAGGCGCCAAAAATAATAACCGGTAGTTAGAAAACTTAGCCTATATAAGATAAGTTTCATGTATCTTCATCATTATGCATTATAGTTCAACAGTTATAATTCTCTTTTTTCTCTGAGTTTCGAGAGAGAGTGAAGTTAGAAGAGAATTTCATATTCAATCTTAACAATTTTTCTTTCTCACGAAAATGTTGCGATGGCAAAAGTAATTGTAAAAATTTCACTTCAATCTTATTATGTCTTCATTTTTATTATGTTTATGTTGAAGACATTTGTTTCAAAATATATTGAAAAATATTAATCACTCATTTGAGAAGTCAGATTCTTTACTTTTTAGAGTTACAAGAATTACATTTATAATTTTGAGTACGAAGATTACTTTCTTAAAGTTCATTTTACTAGTACAACCTTGAGAAACAAAAAATGGAAGGTTTCTTTAAGAAAGAAAATAGAGTTTAATATGTGGGTGATATTTTTTAGCTGGTGTTAATTGAATAAGAGTTTCAATTCTCAGAAAGTTTTACATGAAGCCTATATTTAATATAATAAGTGGGAATATATTAAAATTTGTACAAGTTGCTACAGGATATGAAATAAAAAAATGAGTCTAATTATGATAAGATAAAAAAGATAATGTTATTAAGTTTGAATATCATATTAAAAAAATGGCTAAAGAATTTAATGAAAAAGAAGCAAGATATGGTATGTGAGGAGTTAAACAGTACGAAATATATGTAGTACAATAAAAATTCATAACTATTACATTCATGCATACAAAATTTCCAATTAGCTAGAATATAATACGGGGATTACGAGGAGTGAATTGTCATTGTCCATTCTTATATAAGAAAATAATAGTGAGGATTGTGTAACTAAAGTTATAATGATGAATCCTAAGCATAAGATTAAAATGGAGAAAACATAAATTTGTGAATATTTGTTAATCTTCACTATTTAATCCGGATTTTTAATGTGGACGAATTTTACTGGTCATTTGAAAAGTTATTGGTATATGCAATTATGCATGTCACATTGTAAGGATTCAGGTCAAAATGTCATATCATACCTTCTGTCAAACCTTAATCATAATTTCGGTATGAATATTTATAAAATTTATAATTTTTGTCTTTAAATTTTTTTTTTTAATTTTAATCTATTAATTTTTAATCGTCTATTATTTTGGTTTTTAAATTTCATTTTATACAATTTTTTTATAATATAATTAAATCATTTATATTAACTTATTTTTTATATCTCATTTTTCGAACATTTTTTATTATATTAGTTTGTTATTCAATTTTCCTATTATAAATTTGTAGTTAATAATAGACATTGACGTAATTTATTAATTTAACATTGTTTAAATTTGATTCATAAATTATAAATACTATGTTTCAAACAGAAGCTATTGGCTAGAGGGGTTTTGATAGACCAAAATATGTGCAAATTGCAGTTAACAAAGGTAAATTAGACAAATACAATTTAAAACCTGAAATTGCAAATTTTAATCATTTTAATCTGACTGAATTTAAAATGAATGAATGACATCTAGAAAATAAAGATTTCAGTGAAAAATTCATAAAGGAATTGTAGAAACTCGAATGGAGATTTTTTTAGGAACAATGCACAGTTGCAACTACAATGGAATATGATGATCACTATAACATTCAGAAACGATTTGGTAAACATAAAGGGAAACCTTTACCATCGGAAGTTACATCCTGGTCTGGGTTGTTCATCATGCTACTGGTGAAGGCATTCATATCATAGTTCACACCTTACAAAGAAAAAAAGAAAAAAGCTACACTAAGGTGAAGAACGAAGTAACAGCACGAATTAATATGGAAAAGCTCCCCAAGTGCGCAACACTCAACCTGTATTCAACACTACACTAAATGCTAAATGTCATGTCAATTACATTATGAAGCTGCGGCCTTCGTTGACTCTTCTGGCAGATCATCTTCATCGTGGTATATGTTTTCCGCCATCTGCCATATTTGAAGTATGTTATCTTCTGCAACACTAGCAACAACCCAATCTTCACATGGGTTCCAGGAAAAGTCAGATATTTTGCTTGTATGACCACCATGAATAAAGAGCAATTCTGGTGGACCATCTTCCGCGTCTTCTGGTGACTGCTCTTCGTCAATCCTGCAAAACAAATTAGTGGAACCTTGTTAAATTAAACATTTTTTAATAATTCTTTCTTACCAAAGAAAATCCTTCAGTAATCATTAAACATTCGGCAGCTAAAACATTTGAGCTACAAGTAGCATTACTACCCATCTACCAACAAAGGTACGAATGGAGCCATGCAGCTGGCCTGGTATCTAATAAACCCTACGAATTTTAGCAAGCATTCCCCCCCCCCGGAAAGAAATCCCCAGGGCTTAAACAGTAATACCAAGGAATAGATTTCAATATTCCAACAGAACTCCAGATGCCCAAGTCATTGAATTTTTTTGTCTTTGGGGAAAAGGAGGAGTACTCGTGACAACTTGGTCCAAGTGGATCAAACACACCATAGAACATACTCTATGAAACACTATGGGAAGTGTCAGTTATATGCTTTCTCGATAAGAAATTTCAGGACAACATATAGTAATAAATTCACAATAAAGTCCAGAGATGATAATGCTTTTATTAAGCTATACCTGCTAAGATCCCACACCATGAGCCTCCTACCAAGACAACAAGAAGCCAAGATAGTTTCATTCTTTGGATTCCAGCCAACCTGGAAAACTTCCTCCCTGTTGGATCCACGAACAGCAATCCAGATCAATAAATGCTAAATATAAGTACAAATAGAGCAATTATCAAAACATCTGAACAAGAATGTTACTTGTGAGAATCAAATATGTGCAGTGGAGCACTGATCTTGCGCAGATCAAACAACTTCACAGTTTTATCCGTAGAACCAGTAGCAACAACCCACTCATTAAAAGGATTGAAAGCCAAGCAGTTAACCTGAAAAGATATCCAAGATTAAAAAAAAAAAAAAAAAACTTATCACTGCGTGAAATTGAGTAGAAGAATATTAGCATTTTTAAAACATTGAAAACCCACCATAACATGGGGAACATAGCAGAGCTAAAAGGATGCAACCAACTGTCGCATATCAGAGAACATTACAAGAGAAGACAGAATGGAAATTAGAACTGAAAAAAGCCTCCGTGCAAACAAAGAAATGAAAAGCCATAGAAGTGAAATAATATAAGCATACAACTGGAGAGAGCAGTAATATGGCCAGTTCTTTAATCTTATCTTACAGTTAGAAATCTGTGTTTAGCTTCTTAAATTTTCTATCATCACCCATAATTTAGTCTATCATTCCAACAACGTTCAATCAGCAACACCATTTAGATTTTATGTCTGTGATTAGTGACTCAAGACAAACTTTCACACGAATTTATACATTTCAAACAATAGAAGTAAATGGTGATATTTACAGAAAACACCACCAAATATACACTGGAAACTCCAATTCCCCCTCCAAAGTTTGTTTGGTATGAAAGACTAGTAAATCATAAAACAGACAAGTTACTCCTCCATAGTTTATACTCATTTTGACAAAGATTCATCAATTTGTTGCAATACAACCCACCTCACTTTGATGAGCAACAACAGATTGGACAGGCTTGCTGACAGCCGGGGTTCGAAGGTCCCATATAAGCAAGTACTGATCATCACCAACAGAACCGAACAAGTACTCATGCCTCAAATGCCAAGCGACATCTTCCACAACACCTTCATGTACCTAGCGACAACAACAAAAACATGTTCCACAGTTTACAATAACCACTGATTAACTTAACCTAACCTAACCAAAAAAGCAGCAAGAGAAGCGGTTCCAACCTTAAAAATCTGCATGGCGTCGAGGGTCTTATTCTTCGGAGTGGCATTAATATCCCACAAGCATATCTGAGCATCATCAGAACCACTAAGCAAGTGGCCTTGCTTGAACTTACTCCAGGACAAGCCATAACCTTCGGTGTTGTGACCCCTGAGCCTCAAATCAGGGTTACAGGCCCCATCAAGAGGGGGCTTGGAGGGATGCTTGCTATAGTCAAAGACATAAACTTCAGCACTAACAGTCTTGGTGGCAATGATGAAGGAGTTCTGGGGCATGTAGCGAGCCCTGTTAACCTCACCCTCATGGTTAATCTGCTGGATGATCTGGACCTTGCCATTGGCGCAGCCAAAGCCGCCGATGTCGGGGCGGTCGTCGTCGTAGTGTCGGGCATCGTTCTCAGCATCGTCGAGGGGGAGTTGGACCTGGGCCAACATGAGGTAATTGGGCTCATTCTCAGAGGTGTGGGTACCCAAGATAACCTTCTGGAGGGAATAGTCTTTGCCAGGTGGTTCGTGGCGGTCGGGAAGCCACTCCACAGTGAGGGAAGGCCACTCAAGCGCATGCGTGATGACCAGATCATACAGAAAAGGACTGTTCTTCTTCCATATCTTGTACTCCTCGTTTATCAGTCGCTCCTCAATCTCACCCCTCATCTCTTCCTCCTCTTTCCCCATCCACACTCACTCTATTCTAAACCTAACCCTAACCACCCTTCTCTGTGCAATTGCAACAATCACACTCACAATCACAATCACAATCTTTTGCAATCGAAAGCTGAGAATTAAGAGCCGATGAAAAGCAAAAGAAACACAGTCAGATTAAAGGAGAGTGGGGAGGGGAAATTTGGTAGGAGTAGAAGAGAGACTCACAGCGGGAAGTAAGAAGCGAAGCGAAGCGAGAGAATTGAGTTGAGAATGTGAACCCTAAGATTTAAGATGGTAATGAAACGAGTAGAAGTGCCCGCGCCCGCCTCTCACTCAATTTCTACTCATCCGGTAAGCTTATATTATATACATTATATCATCACATCTTATATTATATAATAGTCAAAATTATTTTACCTGGGCCGGCTCAAGTTCTCACTCCCCTTTGGGCTCAGTCATTTGTTTTGTGGGGGGTTTCTTTTTCTACACTCATTTGTCTTGGAATCAACTTCCTAAACTGTAAAATAGATTGTCGGATAAATCGAAAGTGTCCAAGAATTTTATGTAGATAATTTTTTTTTAATAGAAATAAATTTATTAAAAAATCAATTTATGTTCCAAATATCAACGAATTTTGTTAAAAAAAAAATCTATAATATGCAACTAAGATAGAAAAATTTAAGTTGTCTAGAACACCCTCTTAGTTACAACTATTTGATTTTAAATTACGAAACAAAAATAATTTGCGAAAACTTTATTCTACTCTGTGAAATAAAAGAGAGAGAAATATAGGAACGATAAATAAACTATCTTATAAATGCTAAGAACATATAGGGAGTAAAATAGTTTCTGCTAGCCATTACTTTTTAAGAAAATGTTAAAATATAGTTTTGGTCATTATCTTTTTAAATATATTTTTTGTCTTTTAAAAGAATTATTTTTTATATTTCAGCTTATGTTTTGGCTTTGTAGTAGTCGGGATTGTCCATGAGAAGTAGGAAAAGTATAACACCGTGAAAAATATTAAAATAATATTTAATTTTTAAAACAAATTAATAAATAAAAGATTGAAATATTTTATTTTTATATAAGTTATAGGTATTCTTCTATATATATATATATATATATATATATATATATATATATTATTAATCAAGTTAAGATATTCATCCTTATATCTTAACTTGATTAATAATATAATGTTGATATAAGTATTTATGTTTATAGTCTAGCTCGATCAATAATACAATACTAGTATAAAGTATTTATTCTTATTGTTCAATTTGGTCAATAATACAATGTTGATATCGAGAATTCACCCTAATAGTTCAACTTGGTAGACAACATAATGTTGATACCAAATATTCCTTTTTAGAGCTCAACTTGGTCAATAATTCAATGTTGATATCGAATATTCATCTTTAAAGCTTAATTCGGCCAACAACACAATAGGTTGGTCAAATACACTATCCACATTAATCATAAATAGTTAATCATCAAACAGTTTAGTAACTCGGTCAATACCTTAATAGGTCAACCAAGTACACTTCCACATTGGACAATTCAATAACTTGGCTAACAACATCGCATGTCGGGCAATTATGCATTATTCAAGTTGTATAACACCTTGAATATTGCTTTAAATATATGTATAAAGTTAATAATAAATATAAATTATTCTTACCAAAACCTATACTCTACACCCTGATGAAGAGAATTTTTTCAGTCGCCTTTAATCTCTTTTTCAAATGATGATTCCCCTTAAAATGTAGTATAGGAAACCAAGATATCAATTCAAGGAGTAGTAAGAACGAGTTAGACAAAGATCAAGTTAAGAGTGGGGAAATGATGTTTGATGTGTAAATGATGTTGTTCTTATATGACAATGCAATGTTTATGTTTTTTAATTTTATTTTGAAATGAAATGAAATATGAAAACAGATTAATGCAATGCAGAAGTGTAAAGAATAGTGTTAATGATGTTAGGAAATGAATGATAAAATGTTACTATTTTTATGTTTATTTGAACAATGCAGTGATGAAATTAAAGTGCAGTGGATTATGAAACAGTGGAATGATGATGCATGGAACTAAAGAGAAATAAATGCAAACTGCTATGAGTAGGAATAAATGATGAATGATGGATGCAGTGGAATTGATTAAAGTTGAAATGAAAATACAAAAAGTAAAATATAATGTGCTGAATTGTATTTAAGGATTATTTCTACTTAACAATTCTGGAAAAACAAAGATCAAAACAAGAAAAGCAAAGACCAAAATAAGAATGTGAACAGTAACTAAATTTTCAGAAACTAAACTACTTCAACTTTGAGTAAATCTATTTCTAAATTGTGCAGAATTGAAACTAACACTAAAGTCTGCAATTGGAACTAAACAGAAAGCATTAAAGAAAGCATTAAAACTCAGAAAGTTTCATAGCTCAAACTAGTTGAAAGTGTTAGATTCTTCTCAAAGCATGAAACTAGAGTAATAACATTTTATAATAGTTCGAGTTGAGCTATAACGGTGATACTCGAAATCAACATTGTTGATCAAGTATGTTATTTTATATAATAATTGTCTAATTATATTATATTATGTCTTGAGCTAGCTGAGTTGTTGGTTAAGAAAGTTTGATGTGTATAAATTTCATTATAAAAACAACTCTCCCTATGAGAATGTATTTGATAATAATTAGGAATTTACAATCTATTTTAGAGTTATTTTATTTCATTTGTTATCATCCTTTTATTATTATTTACATAATATTTTATACGCGTCATGTAATTATTATTTATTTAAATAGAGACGTTAGTTTGAAGACTTTATGAACAAGTTTGAACATAAAACATGTAACGTTTCTGTGAAATTACTTTGTGAACAAGTTTGAACATAAACATGTAACATTTCTATGAAATTATAGAACTAGACAAAAGTTTGTGTTACTTTTTGACAAGAATGGTTAATTGGATTAATGGAACTCATCATTAATCATTAATGAATTGTAAGGATTGTTGTACCTAAACGTTATCCTTGAGGATTTAAACAAGTGAGAATTATTTTAAAAGGAGTAATCAAGTGTTATCTTTCTAACTTTAATAAAATTTATTTATCTTGACTAGTCACTATGAGATTGATCTAAATTCTTTTTATTATCCAATATTCCAAAGAATATGCCAAAAAACATGTATTGTTTTATCATTAAAAAATTTTGTATATGATAATTACTCTCACATCCTTTATTCCTTTATATTATATACAAAAATTGAAATAATAAATAAATGAATATGCCACATTCAACCAATTTATTCACAACCAACATTGTAGTCATTTTATCGGAACGAGTTAAAATACTGACATTGCTACTAACTTAGTCACTTTTACAGATACTGGATTGTCCACTCTACAGGATTGTCCACTCTACATTTCCCCTCCCTTGTGGATTCCATCAGCCTAAAAGGACCAATTGTGAATATGTTCTTCTTACCTCTTATTATCCATACAAATCTCATAATCTTACTATTTTCATAAAAGTCCTTGTGAGGATTTTGTGTAAATTGTAAAAATGTACAAATTAGATAAATGTAAATATGTGTGATATATAGGAATGATGTACCTAGTATGTGAATATATGTAGAAACTTTTGAAATCAGGCTTTTAACAATTCTTCTATCTTAAAGAAATAAATAAATATATTTAGTAATGGATGTAACAATAATAATTTCTAGGAACATTACAGGTTGGTTAGGATGACTAATAAATCTGTCAAGTTGGTTAGATTAGTTCATTCAAAAAATCTAAAAGTTCTTTAAGGTATCATAGTTGGTCAAACTAGTTGAGTTCTCATCCAAACTAACTAAGTACACTAGGAATATGTCACACACACAATCAACATCATTAGTATTAATAAATGTATTATACCACTTCGAAAGTCGGTAGTTTGCTAAATATTATATTCTGAATGATAATTTCCCTTACCTTGATATCTTTTGACTTACTTGGGTGTCCTTCTTACAATCTTTAAGCTTAACTTTAGTCTACTAAATGCTCAATCGGGCTTTGTTTCTCAACTCCTTATTATACTTCTCTTCCTTCATAGTTTTTTCCCTTTTATAGGAAATAAATTCATATTTTTTATTTATTTTTATTATCGTGATGATGTAAAAAAGGAGAAATTTTTATTCTTTTTCTTATCTCCTTATCTCTTGCATTAGTTGGTCATTTATACTTCCATATAAGAGATAACATGTTATCTCTTACATTAATTTTCTTTTGCACGTGACTGATATATTACTAGATAAATGAACCTATTTAATGTGCCAAGTATAAGCTCGACCAAGGAATCTCTACTACTATGTCAAGCACAAGTCAACTAGGAGTCTCCACAAAGTTTTTCGAGTACAAGTTAGCCAAAGGGTTTGTCAAATTTTCGAGTAGAGCTCGACCAAAAGATTTTCTGAATTGCCGAGTAGAGTTCAACCAAACTAGTCTACTGAGTTATTAAGTAGAGCTCGGCGAACTAGTTTATTGAGTTACTAAGTATAGGTCTCGATAAGAACAATTAAATATTTATTATTAATTTCATAATTATATATATATATATATATATATATATATATAATGTTCAGGATGTTATAGTGCCCAAAATTAGCTTAATAATATATGATGTGTGGTCAGGTTGAATCGTTATGGTTGGTGCCTAGAATCAACAATGATTATATCTGTTGCTTGGTAGTACAAAGGTACAAATATGTAATTAGCATGGTGAGTTATGCTCTAGTGGATTCAAAGAGATCTTAGAGCCTACTGGTTGGTCGGGCCAACTAGTAGAAACTAATCTATCCATTTTACTAATCTATCATTTTTACTCACTACATTATCTTGTTCGTCTAACTTGTTTTCGAATACTCATTTTGCACCAACAACATGCTTATCCTTGGGTAGTTCAACAAGTTTCCACACATCGTTCTTTTAGAACTAGTCAAGCTTGTCTTGCATTACTTGTACACATTTGTTGCCTTCCAGAGCTTCATCAACAATCTTTGGCTCAATCTAAGAGATAGGTGTTGTTCGATGTTACTTTAGAATGACCTTGTCGTGATATCTTCCTTGCGATCACCAATAATCTTTTTAAAAGGATGATTCTTGACAGCTAGATGATTTGATCATCTTATTCTCTTCTTTCTTTCTTATCATCTAAAGGTTCATTAAACACTTAATGATGATTTTATGACTTTCTTAGATGATTTTCCTAAATTCATATCTACAAAAGAGACGTCTAGGTTTGATAATTCCTTATTAAGCTCTTTGTCATTAAATTTTACATGAATGACCTCTTCTACCTTTGAGGTTTTAGAATTGAAAATTCATATGCCTTGGAAGTTTCAGATTATCCAAGCATATGTCTTTTATCACTTTTAAAGTCAAACTTTCCTAACATTTCCTTTGTGTTTGGAATAAAGCATTAACATTCAAAAAGATGGAAATAAGATATGTTGGGCTTTTTATTCTTCCATATTCATATGGGCTTTTTTATATGATAGGTCTTATATAAATTTTGTTTTATAAATAACATGTTGTGTTCACTACTTCTGTTTTGAAATGTTTAGAAGTAATAAATTTTTAAATTCTCCTCCATAGTCACTTCTAATAGATCAATGGACAAACTTTTCTCATGTTGAACTTTCTTAAAAAATTTCTAAAAATTATCAAAAGTCCTGTCCATATGGGATAAGAACTTTACTCGTGTGCATTTAGAATAATCATCAACAAATACTAAATTGTAACATTTTTTCCTGGTAAATACAGTTTTTGCGGGACAAAATAGATTTATATGTAGCCACTCAAGAGGTCTTTCAATAGAAACTACGTTTCTACTTTTAAGATTTTTTGGGCTTGTTTACCTTTTGCACATGCCTCACAAAAGAGATTGTCTTTGAATGATGCAGTTGACAATTCTCTAATGAGGTTGTGTCTCTACAACTTAGAGATTAATCTCATGCTTGAATGACCATACTTATTATACCAGATCCTATGATCATCTTTTATGGACATAAGTTGATAATTCACACAGTTCTATCTTGTACAAATTTATTTGTCTATCTAAAAAAATACTTCCTAACCCTTTTCATCTTTGATAATCTAAAAAAATACTTCCTAACCCTTTTCATCTTTGATTATGCATTGGTGTCTTTCAAACACAACATTATATCCACTATCACATAATTAATTTATGTTCAATATATTATGTTTGAAACCCTCAACTACTAAAATATTATTAATAAATAGGGAATGATTCATATCTATTCTTTTAATTCTGACTATTTCTTTTCTTTTAAATTTCATAATGTCGACACCCAATTTTATGTGAGAAATTAAAAATTATATTAAAATATATATATATATATATATTACTAACTTTTTATTTATTTATTATTTAATTTTTTTTCCAAAAATATTAAAATTAAAAATATAAGATAATATTTTATTTTAAAATATATATATATATATGAAAAAAAAAGAGAAGAGGGAAAAAATTAAAAGATATTAAAATAGAGATAAATTTTTATTTTATTTATTTATTTATTTATTTATTTTATTATTATTATTTTTTTAGAAGCAATATTTTTTATATTATTTAGTTATTTAATTATTTTATATGTTTGCCCATTTCTTTCTTTTTTTTAAATAATAAAGAAAAAAAGGAGTGAGAAGGAAGGAGTCCAAACAAGAAAAAAAGAAAAAGAAGGACTGGGAGCTGGAAGAAAAAAGAGGAAGGAGGGAAAAGAGCGTGTCTCAGAAAGGAAAAGAAAATAGAGAAAGGATTTTCGGAATGAAGAAAAAAAGGAATGAGAAAAAGAGAACTGGAGAAAGAGTTTAAGGAAGAAGAAGAGTTACTAAAGATATATTTTTATGTTCTTGGTACTTGGGTTTATTGTAATGCAATAACAACTTTTTTTTACACGCGTCGTTGCCGCCGCACTTCATTCTATTTTCGTTCCGTTTCATTCCATTTTCTGTTTTTTTGTTTCCGTTTCAGTTTCCGCCATTTCCGTTTCCATTTTTATTCCGATTCGGTTTCTTTTTTCCAGTTTTCGTTTTCCGTTTCGATAGTCTTTGCTAATCTTCCCTTCTAACGTGGGTCGGGCACGTGAGCGGGCGCGGAGAAAGAAACCTAATAGAAGAGCCTATAAATTAAACGTAGGAAGATTTATTATTATTATTATTATTATTATTATTATATTTTTTTTAGATAGAGTACATGGATATCCTGAATTTTTATTTTAATTATTTATTTTTTATTTTTTTTCATATTTATTTATTGTATTCTAATTCAGTACATGGTTCTAATTATATAGATCATATTTATTTTATTATTATTATTATTTATATTTTTTTATGTATTTTTTATTTATTTATCTATTTCTTTTTACTCATTACATGTTAATCAAATATATTAATAAAAAAATATAGACAAAATAATTAATAATGTAAAAAATAATTTATTATTATATTTTTTTTCAATTTTTTTAATTAATTTCAGATCTAATAATATGTAATTAAAAATAGTTTAAAAATTTTATTATTAGATTAAATTTTAAATTATATATATATATATATATATATGATTGTGCACCTCATTTTATATTTGGTATTTAATTTTATAAAAAAATAAAATTAATTTTAATTAAATATATTTTTTAAATAAATTTATATATCATATCACAATAATAATATTATTTTAATTTATCATAAAAAAAAGTTAAGTAAAATCTTATGCATTCTCTTATATTCGATATTTTATTTTTATTAAAAAAAAATTAAATTAAATATAAAATTATATAATCATTAAATTATATAATTTATATTATATTTTTATGTTAAAATTTTGTTTATATATATATATATATATAAATAAAAACTATGAGTCATTATATATTTAACATTTTTATATTTTATTAAAGTTTAATCAAATTATAATTTTATAAATATTTATTCCGTTAATAATGTTATAATAAATAAATGTTTCTTTAATGACATCAATTTTTTAATATAATTGTAAGGTTTATATTTTCTCTTTATATTAAAAAATTGTTTAGATGTATGTATAATTATATACATTTTCTTATATGTAAGGTCTAAGTATTACTCATCTTTTTATAAGAGTCCCTAATAATTAAGATTATATATATGTATGACTATATACTTTATCTTATATTTAACATTTAATTAAACTTTATTAGGATATAATAATTTATTTAAATTATTTTTCGAGCAAATTATAACAATCTATCATATCAATATATAGTTTACACTATCTTGATTCATGGAAGGATTGACAAAGATGTAAGAATATAAATTTTTTTATCAAAATTCTCATTTCTCTTTAAAATTATTACCCATTAGCATGTTTTATATGAAGAACTACATAACCCTAATTTTCCATTCTAAATAGAAATATGTAAAAGGTTAACACACCTTATCGGACCCAAATAAATATTATTTTAATATTTTTTTTAGCATAATAATTTAGAATTAATTTCTTATTATGTTATTTATTTAATTATAGGGAAAAAATATTTTAAAAATTATATTTATTTTGCACATTTAATTAAAAGGTATCTATCTTATCTTAGGGCGGATGTTGTAGGGTATTGATACCTTCCCTACAGGTAATCGACTCCTGAATCCATCTTTTGTTTCGAAGATCATTCTGTTATAAACAAATGAAAAAAAAAATCTTTTTTTCATTAACCGGTCCCATCGTGATCCTAGTTATGACAAATGACGATTCTACTAGGGACTTTTTTTATAGAGTTAAGCCTAATTAATTAAATGTGCAAGATATATATATATATATATATATATGTGTGTGTGTGTGTGTGTGTGTGTGTGTGTTTTTATTTTCCCTTTATAATGTTTTCTGTATGTTCTTTTACTTTTGCTAGTTTATTGTCATGAATAATTATGTGATTGTATCATTGAACCTTAGGTAGAGGACAACTGTTATATCTATATCTGGTTGTTTTGTAGGTAAGACTTTATAGTCGAGTCTAAGAGAACTTAGAAATAAAGGAGTTGTACAGTAGTGTCATTTGGGATGTATTTCCTATTTGGTTATTGTGAGAGCTCCAACCGGAGTTTGTTCTCTTTATTGGTATTTGCACGTCTAGTAGACTTGCAACTGTTATAGGAAATACCATAAAGCGATCCATAGCTCTGGTAGCCTTCTATACCTTTAAGATTATGAACCATCCTTTGTGAGTATGCATATCTACATTACCTAAAATCCTTAAGTATTATATTTATAAACTTTGACTAGGACACAAAGGGAGAATATGACACCCTTTCACCACTCGCCAATCATTATTGTTGTGTATTAACATGCATCGTTTTCGCATGACATGTCATGTAAAATAAGGGACATTTCAAGAAGTATGTACATGCATTATAGTACTTATCATGAATAACACATAATATTTGATCAATTACATCTCATGAATAATTGACTCTTTCTTTTCATATCTTACCTATAACAAAGTTATAGGATCGAGGGGCATTTTTTTTTCCTCATGCATTGCATGTATATTTCTTAATAGTTACATCTCCTTTCTAGTTGCTTTAGGTAAAATGTTATAGAACTTTTGAGTATTTTAGTGGAATATGGAAATTAATATGGGATCTAAAGAGAAAAAAAGAATCTGAATTGGTCATTTTGAGAAAGAAATTATAGTTGAAGGCCAATTATGCAAACATGGCCAGCTTAAGGGAATTGGGTGGAAACTAAAGCAATACAAAGGGATGCTTTCAAAAGGAAATATGACAACTTGTTGAATTTGATAGAAGTAGAGGTACAAGAATCTGCAATTACTACTTTAGCTCAATACTATAATCTATTATTGAGATGTTTTACCTTTCAAGATTTTCAATTAGCCTTGACAATGGAAGAGATTAAATAGATATTGGATTTGCTTATAGAAGAAAAAACTCCTTATCATCACACAAAACAACATGCTTCCATCTTGACTCTTACGAATATCACGAAGATACATCCAAAAGAATTAGAAGACGAACTAGTGAGTAAAAATCAAGTAAAAGATTTCACAAGGGATACTTGGAGCAGTACTTGCATCATCTAGCTGATAAGGGAGATTGAGAAACTTTCATAGATGTTTTGGCCCTTTAATGTGTTTGTTGCTAGCATAAATAGATTAGAAAATTCAGTCACAACTTTATTGGTCGATATTTATGCAACTATGCACTTTTGTCACAAGAGAAAAGGAAAG
The DNA here is from genome assembly GCA_016859785.1 of Macrotyloma uniflorum. NCBI lineage: Eukaryota > Viridiplantae > Streptophyta > Magnoliopsida > Fabales > Fabaceae > Macrotyloma > Macrotyloma uniflorum. The sequence goes on from BDMB01000047.1 coordinate 624,825, forward strand.
AGGATTCTTTGCTGTTTTCTAGCACTATTTGTGTGACTCATTACTCGTGTCTTTGAAAAGATCCAGTGTGTGGTAATTCAAGTAAGATAGTAACTTAAGTAGTAGTGAAGGATGAAAGTGATTAGTAAAGTTTTAAACAGGATCTTAAATATAATACATATAATTTATAATATGAAGATACATAATATAATTAAAAATTTTATTTATTTATTAACATCAAATTTTAAATATATAATTATCTTAAATTTTAAAATATATGATTAGAATATATAATCTTAAAAAAAAAATTTAATCGCATCACCCATTTTCAATTTCAACCTAGTTTTACAAATTATACCAAAAAAAGTTTGTTTAATTTATTTTTTCATAACTTTTAATATTTTTTTAAAAGCTACCTAAAGTATAATTTTCAAAACATTAACTTTTATCTTTTTACACTTATTTTTTATCTTTAAATATTTATTAAATTTTCATGTAACTTTCAAATAAAATAATTTATTTATTTTCTTTATTTTTTATATTATACGACTATTAATTTAATATTTATTTTATTAATTTAATTATTATACTTTATATCCATTTATTTCATTTTTCTATTATTTTCTTGAAATAGTGGTATGTTTATCTATTTATCTTAACTAATAAAATAATTAATATAAAAAAATATACATCTACCTAAACATGTTTTATTTTTCTTTAATTTTAAACTTGATTGAAAATATTTTAGATATAATCTAAGATTAACAGTAGAATACATAATATATAAAAATATAACAATCGAAACTGAAAAAGGTTACAATTAAAATAATCCATCTATAAATAAAAAGAAAAAAAATCAACAATTAAAAATAATTTTAAAAACAAAAATTATGAACAACTCCAAGTGTACTTTTAGTCATAAATAGAAACAAAGCGTATATAAACAATTCAGTACGATATTTAAATTACTTAAATAAATAACTTTTTCAAATATTTCAACAATTTAATAATTTTCAAGTACCAACTACTAACTTTCAACAACCTACTAATTTATGAGATTCATTTTCCTAAACTGACAACATTTCACAAAAAAAAAAAAATCCATTAATTTAAATTTTACGGAAAATGATAACACAGAATGAAATTTACTTAGCCGTAAAGGAAGAAGACGACGAAAATAATAATAATAATAATAATAATAATAAAATAATAATAATTAATATTGACAGCGAGTGGTGAAGCGGTGAAGAAACTTGTTTTTGTATGGGTTGCTGAACATAAAAGGTAAGGCAGTGAAAAAAAAAAAGAGAAAAAGAAAAAGAAAAATAGAGGCAGAAAAGAGCAGAGCCACCGTCTCCATCATCATCCTCCTCCTCCTCCTCTCGGAGTCAAACAAATCTGAAGCAATAAAAAATCGGAAACGCAGAGAAAGAAAGAAGAGTGTTCGGTGTTTGGGAGAAGATGGATCTGGCACCGGAGGAGCTTCAATTCCTCAACATCCCCGACATCCTGCGAGAATCAACCTCAATCCCGAAGCGTTCGCCGAAGACCTTCTACCTCATCACGCTCACCCTCGTCTTCCCTCTCTCCTTCGCGATCCTCGCCCACTCGCTCTTCACGCACCCCCTCATCTCGCAGCTCCAGAATCCCTTCAACGACCCCTCCCAGACCTCCCATGAGTGGACCCTCCTCCTCATCATCCAGTTCTCCTACCTCCTCTTCCTCTTCGCCTTCTCCCTCCTCTCCACCGCCGCCGTCGTCTTCACCGTCGCCTCCCTCTACACCGCCAAGCCTGTCTCCTTCTCCTCCACCCTCGCCGCCATCCCCCGCGTCTTCAAACGCCTCTTCCTCACCTTCCTCTGGGTCACCCTCCTCATGATCCTCTACAACTCCCTCATCCTCCTCTCCCTCATCCTCATCATCGTCGCCGTCGACACCGACAACTCCCTCCTCCTCCTCTTCTCCCTCCTCGTCATTCTCTCCCTCTTCCTCGTCGCCCATGTCTACATCACCGCCCTCTGGCATCTCGCCTCCGTCGTCTCCGTCCTCGAGCCCGTCTACGGCCTCGCCGCCATGAAGAAAAGCTACCAGCTTCTCAAGGGTAGGATCAAGTACGCCGCCGTTCTCGTCGCCTGCTACCTCGTTGTCTGCAGCATCATCTCCGGGGTCTTCAGCGTCATCGTTGTCCACGGTGGGGACGTGTACGGCGTCTTCACCCGGATTGTCGTTGGAGGGTTCCTCGTGGGGCTGTTGGTGATTGTGAATTTGGTTGGGTTGTTGGTGCAGAGCGTGTTTTACTATGTTTGCAAGAGTTTCCATCACCAGGGGATTGATAAGAGCGCGCTGCACGATCACCTCGGAGGCTACCTTGGCGAATATGTGCCTCTCAAGAGCAGCATTCAGATGGAGAATTTTGATATATGACTGTAACCCCACCCCTACACATGCTCGCACAGGATTATTTGTAAGTTTGGTTTCTTTCTTTGTTGTGGTGTAATGGAATAGTGTAAAACAGTGGAGGACTAATCAATGATACATTGTGTGTTGAATTTCGGTGTTTCTTTCTTTGTCTGTGTAGTGGTTGCTGCTGTTTTCATTTGTTGCTTTAAATAAGCAATTTGATCCAATCCTGGTTTAAGAGTAGCTCAGCTCAATTCAGTTCATATTCACTACTCTTTGCTCGTGGTATGGTCGCATTCACTTGTTGTATTGTTGCTGGTACATACATACATATAGTATTTTTCAATTATCGTTGAATTGAAGGCAAAAAAATTGTTTGGTTTTGTAAACTCTCTTCTTTCACATAATGACTGAGATTGAATCTATGGCTTAAAAAAACTATCTAGCGGGTTAAATTGCCTGTATATGATGTTGTAATGTAGTACCAGGGTAAATTTCTTGCGCTTACTAGAAGAAAATACATTTATAATCAAAATTTCGGTATGTGTTTATGATCTAGTTAGCAGTCTTTGTTTACCACTAAGTTATGATGGGTTTATGATCTAGTTATTGTTGTTAATACTTATAGTCAACCAAGTCTTGTTTGAAATTGAAACACTACAATTTGAATAGAAGTTCGGAGCATTTTTGTAGGACTATAGTAAACAAATCTTGGTTTTAGCTGTTTTCTGAATGTGTTACGGTATGAGTTTGTTGGGTTGGGTTTACGGATAGGTAGGGTGAATATTAGTATTTGTTCTCAGGTGAATATTAGTATTTGTTCTCAGGTGGTTTTAGAAAATGAACCTGAATTATTTATATAATGAGATACGTCAAAAATAAATAATTTGGCTTAGTAAGACAGAAGTATGTAAGAGTCACTACTAATCCAGTAGGTTTAAGAAATGATTACTTAACTAATCTTCAAATTACAAATAATCTTTTAATGCTTTGTATGGGACAATAGACATGAACCGAACAAATTTGAGACCAAAATGTTCTACAAGACAGACTGAGACCAAACACATAATTCGGAAATAACTTGGTAAATCCTTTTCAGTAAACGTAATAATTATATATGTTTCAGTGAATGCCAGACTCAAAACTACCAAGCTTGAAATTCAAGGCCTAGTTCTGCTAGGTCGTTGCCATATATGATCTTCTTAGGAAGTGCACCTGTTTTCTAAAGGAGGTCTCATTAATGCAGAGTACAAAGGAGTTATGTTTTCATCTTTTACTCCTTGACTCTAGTGTAACTCTTGCTGGTGATTTTGATTATTATTAATCCCTATTGAGAAATGTTGCAGTGACATGTCTTTGGGCCTAAATATTTTCTATTCACCCTTGAAACAAATTTGATGTCCTGCTTATTGCCTAGGATGCCGTGTTTGGTACTGAATGCTTGTCTCTCTTTTGTAACTGGTGTGTGTTTCCATCTCCCTGTTTTTCTGAACTAGTTGTTGGGTTTTCCTTCTTTAGCTGTAGTTTGCTTGTGACCTCACCCATATAAACTTTCTGAAGTCACAGCATTTTTTGTGAATAATTTCGTACTTCTGTTTTATGCCTTGGTTTTAGATTTAGTTGGAGACTTGTTCTAAACAAATTATGATGCTGCATTTATCCTTCTAATAGATACCATGACTCGGATGGTTCTGATTTAAAGATATTTAGATTCAAACCTGTCAATAGTTGGATTGATTTTTTCAAAACTTTTCTGCTAACTTAAATTGAATCAACTCAATCACATTTGGTTTGGATTGGATGGAGTCATTACGTGGCCAAATAAAGATTAAAAAACAAGAAAAATAGGAAGAAAAAAAAAATATAAAAATTTAAATTTTAGAATTACACATTATAAATATTATAGAATTGCACAATCTAATTCTCTAGACTTTAAAAAATCTAGATTGAACATAATTTAGACAGTGGATTCTCAATTTAGTCCTTGTCATTGATAATTCCTTTATACTTTTTTTATTTTATTTCTATATAAATGTCTAAATAAAGAATGTGCTAAATGTGTAGGAACCCATTTCTTAATTTGGTCTTTAGTGTGTAATGCATACTTTAATTTGATACATACAAAAATAGTGGTATCAGTTTCACTCATTTATCTTGCCCTTTAAATTATTTACAAATTGGACTAGAGTCAAATTTGATAAAAAAGTTTTTTATTAATTCCTAATTCATAAGTGGTTGTGGCTTTCTTCTCGAATCGATTCAAATATGTTTTCACTTTTAAAAATTATTCCTACATTCACCTTTCTTAATTGGAAACTATGGAGAGGAGAGTCTTTATTTACTTGAATTTTTATAGGTCTGACCTTATATTTATATACATTTCCATGTAAATAAAATGAACTTAATTGAATTTATTTTTATAAATTTATGTAGCATTACAAAGTTCCTAAAATTAAACTAAACCATCCATTTAAGTAACTATGTACTATGATGCTATTATTAAAGTCAACCTATAATGATGAAGAATAAATGTGAAAATAGTTTATGGAAATTATTTAAATTAATCCTTTTAGTAAGAGTTTAGTGATTGGATTTAATTTAAACGTATGGTACAGTAAACTATTTTTTATACTATCATATAATAATAAATTTTTATATACAGTATATATAACCATCTTAAAAATCACTATTAAAATATCATTTAACTACATAATAATTTTCACAATATATATATATATATATATATATATAATATTTTCCATTCTAACTAAAAAATGATAAATTAACTATTCAAATCATAATATATTTAAATATTTTATTTTGTATAATGAAATAACATAATTTTAAAAATCATTCGTGCATAATATTAAAAAAATATAAATTAACTATTCAAATTATAATATATTTAAATAGTTTATTTTATACAATGAAATAACATAATTTTAAAACTCATTCGTGCATAATATAAATATTTTGTATAATTTTTTAAAATTATTGATTATTATGCCCAAACTTAAAAACTAATATTATGTGTTTCATTGTAATTGATACTATTGATACTATGTTAAAATTTGACTAAAATGTCATCCTGACTACCTTACACATAAGATAGAACTATTATGTTCTCTTACCTAACTTGACATATCTTTCTATATATTGGGTGTGCCATCAATATTTGCAATCGAATTCTCACTATCTAATTTTGTAGTCTACATGACTTGGCAAAAATTTATAAAAGTTTGAAATCTCATTGAATTTGTTCTAGCGTAGTTCACCATACTAATCACATACTTGTATCACCTTAGGTACCATACGTCATATAATTATTATTGATTTTAGGCACCAACTTTTACTATTTAACTCGACCAATAATTCAATACTGATTTTTGGACACCAATCTTTATGATTCAGCTCGACCAACAATACAATACTGATTCTCAGCATCAATCTACAATGTTGATTATAAACACCAACTCTTATGGCTCAACTCAATGAACAACAAATGTAATCAATTCAACATCACATAATTTCAATAATTTGGCCAACACCACAACAGATTGATCAAATACACATTGTCTCAATAAATAATCAAATACAGATCATTTCAACAACTTTGTGACTACAACAAGTTAGCTAGGTATACTTTGTCTTAACAAACTGTAATACTCTATATTTCAAATAATTATGTCATTAATAATTTGTAGAATAATTATTTGATTTAATATCTTAAATAAGATATTCATCTACCTCCTTATATAAAAAATTTCATACCAAATTCAACTTTTTGGATTTAACTTCCTTTTACTTGGAAGCATCTCCAAAAATCACATTCTCAATCACAAAAATATATTTAAACTAAGTTTAAAAATTTAATTAAGAAAAAAAAGGAGAAAAAATAGGCTTAAGGCCCAATTTAAAAAAAAAAAGAGAAAAAAAATAAAAATAAACATTAATTATTAATTAATTAATTTAAAAAGAAAAAGATATAAGTTCCTCACACTTCCACTCTTTCCAATAACTCTATGATTCTCCTTCACTTTTTTATTTTATTCAATTCCTTCATTTTACTCCATTTCTTCTCAATTTAGGATAATTTTTTTTAACTCTAAGTTTCCAATTACATTATTATCGTTTCAAATATTTGATTTTCTTCATAAATGGTCTTTTCTTAGCTTATTATAAGATTTTAAGATAAAAAGAGTTGATTCCTTACTCTAATACTCAATGTATGATGTTATATGTGTTTTATGTTTGAAATCATTATTTTTGAAGGTGGAGTATTGAATCACCTTAAACTGCAAGAAATTTTAAAAAATAGACTGCACTAAACCCAATCTGCTTAGCGAATTTTCAAATCCGTTGAGCTCTTTGAAGAAATTTAAAACTCGTCATTGGAGCGAATCCGTTCAAAAGATTAAAAATTTGTTGAGTGTATTTAAAAAAATTAATAAAAAAGCGGAGCCCAAATCACCTTAACAGATTTAAAAAAAAAAACTTATCTCTTTTTGTAACTCTATTTATTATATTTTCACCCCCTAATTACTCGATTACATCACAAGCTTATATTTTTTTTTCAAAGGAGCTCATGCGCACACATTGTATCCATTCAAAGGATTAAAAATTTGCTGAGTGCATTTTAAAAAAATCAATAAAAAAGCGGAACCCAAATCTGCTCAACGGATTTTTAAAAAAAAAAAAAATTATCTCTTTTTGTAATCCCATTTCTTCTATTTTCACCCCCTAATTACCTGATTAGGTCACTAACTATATTTTTTTTTCAAAGGAGCTCATGCAGACACGTTGTTGTATTCGTGGAACGTATTGCCAACTAGCAGGCTTTCCACACTCGCATGTAAGGCCAATGTCACCTGAATGGTAGGGTTGATAATAGTGTTTGGGGATCACATGATACCTAGAGTATCGAAATTAATGTGATCATAGTATGAAGGATGATGTGGGTGGGGTATATCACCTATATATGTAATATAGAAAACATGAAAGAATTTAAATAATAAATGAAAAGATGTCAAAAAAGTATTTGACAACAGTTGAAAATTGATTGTTAAAGATTTTTATTAAAATATAATTTTCAATAATATTAACAATTTTCTTTGTTCCAATATTCATTTTTTTATGATTATTAAATATAAATATTTTATATTTGTTGAAAGAATATGAAGAGGAAGAAACTTTCCCTTACATGTAATTTTTCAAGGAACTATATAAGAAGATTCATGAGATACTTATCTCTTAGATGAAGATTCATGAGATACTTATCTCTTAGATGAAGATTTGATTGGTAAGACTGTAAGTTTATAAAAGATTTTTTAATTTCATGACTTTCACACATTACAATAATTGGGATACTGACCTTTACCTTGATCCATGACAATTGATTTGTTGTGGCCACCTTTTACCTAATCTACCTCTTTCTGAATCTTTATTGCTCACTAGACTTTCTTTATGGCTTACGTGAGACAACTTTCTTTTTCTCTCAGATGAGGCAGAACCCTATTTGATCTCTTATATAACCAACATACATCAGGTTGGTTATTGTAGGTTTAACTTTTAGTAACTTCCCATAATAACCTATAGATTCCTTATTAAATCACATTTAGGCCTATAAAAATATATTTCACATGAGTCACATCATTTAATTAATTTATTTATTTAATTCTAATATTCTTCCACTTGACTCATGTGAGGCCACAACATTTCATGATTTAATAATTATATAAATCATACTGTGCATTTAAGGACCCTAAGTAAATTGGTTTCATCATTAATCATAATTAAGGATACAGAAATAATAAGAGTCATGGCGTGCATTTAAGGACCCTAAGTAAATTGGTTTCATCATTAATCATAATTAAGGATACAGAAATAATAAGAGTCATGGCGGTTACACATCATTCAATCAACATGTTCCCTTTCATGTACTGTATTACCCTTCTCCCTAATATGACTTTAAAGTAAGAAGTTTATAATGGGTTCAAACATAAAATCATTTTTCATCAACAATAACATAATTTATTTTGCACATCATAATTTACATATATATATATATATATATATATAAAGTAGGAAAACATATATTTCAGAAACTTATACACTCTTCAGTTTTTACCATAGTTTCACCTCATACTCAAACTCCTTAACTATCCCAAATATTTCAAGATAGGATCATCTATCAAATATCAAATCCATGAATGACATGTTCCTCTCCTCCCTTGTAATATAGTGTTAGAGATGTTATAAACTTATCAATATGATGAAAAGTTACCACAAATTAACCATTTGACTCGTATGAAATTGTAAGAAAAAAAATCATATTTAGGAATTTTTTCTATTAACCCCAATCAATACAAATCATAAATTTATTACAATATAGACATTCTTAACAAAATTCAAAGGAAATAAAAATTACTCTAAAAACCTAACAATATATTCCCAATCAAAAGCACCAATATTTAAACAAAATAAAAAAAGTAAACAAACGATAAAATGTACCTTATAATAGCACCTAACCTTAATGAAGTAAAATCAATGTATGTATAAACATAGTTGAAAAGAAAAATAGAGTTTACAACAAATCTACAAGTGAAGTGCGAATGAACGAAGAAAGAGGATGAACAACGACAAATAAAATAAAAGAGTATCCATATTTCTTTGACAAATTTCTCCTTAGACTGTCATTACTAAATTGAAATCAAATAAAAATAAATTTAATATTCACTCATTTAAATGTGTAACACGCAATATAAGACTAGCATGGAATTCTGTTTGTAAAATAAATAAAATATTAACATTATTTAATAATAATTATAAAGACAAAAATAATAAGTTATGTATGAAGATTAAATTCAATTTTCAGAATAATTTTAAAGATTGAAAATATATTTAATCTTATAAATAAACAATATAATATAATAATAATTATTATTTAATTAACTAATTAATTAGGAATTAAATTCCTAATATGCTCTTGTTGGAAGAATAACGGAAAATAACAATTTCTTGTATTGAAAAACAGAGTCAAAAAAATTTCATCACGCACACTTATAAACTGGGTTTACATGCTATTTATACATTACGTAAGATTTAACCATATTTAATTAATAACCTCTAATACACTTCACAGACTAACAAAATATGACAATTACATTTGAATTACACTATTTTTAACACACCACCTTAATTCAAATTTGCCAAATTGTGCATTCTAATTTTGTTCTTCATTTCTACAAGTCTCTTAGGTTTCACAGCTTTAGTTAGCATATATGCAAAATGCTCCTCAGATCTGCAATGCTCAAGTGCTAGTTTGTTCTTGTTAACATGGTCACGAAGGAAATGATATTTGATTTCTATATGCTTGCTATGTCCATGAGCTATTGGATGCTTAGCAAGGTCTATGGTTGATTTGTTATCAATCATGAGCTTCATTATATTACTGCACTTGATGTTAACTTCTTCTAGTAACATTCCTAACCAAAAGGCTTGGCTTGCCCCAAAAGCAGCTGAGATGTACTCAGCTTCACAACTAGATAATGCCACCACCTCTTGTTTATTTGAACACCATGATATAGGAGCACTTTCAAGCATGAATATGTACCTGGATGTGCTCTTTCTGTCACAACATCTCCACTCCAATCTGCATCTGTGTAGCCAACTATTTCTATTTCAGAGTTTTCTTTTGCTATAAGAAACAAAATTCCACACTCTAGTGTGCCCTTCACATATATAAGAATTCTCTTAGCCGCAAGTAGATGATCCTTGCAAGGTTTTTCCATAAATCTACTAACCAAGCCAACTCCATAAGTGATATCTGGTCTAGAATTACACATATATCTTAATGAGCCAATGAGTTGTCTATATAGTGTTGAATCAACTAGCCTTGCCTTATACTTGGCAATTTCACCAGATGACTTAACTTTGGTTTTGAAAATCCACTTCACTTCTATGGTTTTCTTATTACTTGGTAAATTCACCATTTTCCAAGTGTTATTCTTCTGAATTGATCTTAATTCTTCTTTCATGGCCTTCTTCCAATGTGGACTAGCTAGTGCATCTTCTAGTGAAATTAGTTCTGCTTCTGCTAAGAGCACTAAGTTCATCAGTTCACCATCACTATTAATAGCAATATCAGGAAAGACATCATAGTCTTGAAATTTCACTGGTGGAGTTCTCTGTCTTAGTGACCTTTTCAAAGGTGCAATCTCATTCACATTTGGCTCATCATTCACATTTTGTTCATCATTCACATTTAACTCATTGTCAATATGAATATCTTCTTGTGTTTCTTCTCTTCCTAGTTCAACTTCTACTAATTCATGAGTTTGTTTTTCCACACCATTGTTCCTATCCCATTCCTTTGTCTCATCTACATTCACATCATTACTTATCACAATTTTCTTGCTCACAGGATCAAAAAGTTTATAGGCATCAGTACTATGATATCCTACCAAAATCATAGTTTGAGCCCTTGAGTCCAATTTTCTTCTATTTTTTTCAGGCACATGTCTGTAACATAGTGAGCCAAATACCTTGAAATGTTTCACACTTGGCTTGAGTCCACTCCAAGCTTCTTCTGGTGTCAAACTATCTAGCCTCTTTGTAGGACATCCATTCAAAATGTGAGTAGCTGTGAATACTGCTTCTGCCCAGAAATCATGTGGAAGATGCTTCTCTCTCAACATGCATCTCACCATATTTAGAATTGTTATATTCCTTCTCTCAGCAGTTCCATTGTGTTGAGGAATGTGTGGAGCCATCACCTCATGAGTTATACCTTCCTCCTTGCAGAAATTCTTAAATTCAAGTGATGTATATTCTCCTCCACCATCAGTTCTGAGCATCTTAATTGAACAACCAGATTGTTTTTCAACTAGTAACTTGAATGATTTAAATGTTACAAATACTTCACTCTTTCTTTGTAACAAGGAGACCCACATTTTCTATTGTAAAATCATATATAAAAGAGACAAAAATACAGATTATCTCCATGAGATTTGATTTCAAATGGGCCACACACATAAGAGTGAATCACAACAAGCTTCTCTTTGGCCCTAGTTGGAACTACAGCTTTATATGCCTTCCTTGGTTGTTTTCCTTCGCAGCATCTACCACACACTTGCCTTGGTACTTCAATTGAAGGTAATTCTTCTTCTGCAACTTGTTCAGGCTGTTGAAGTTCAAATGTCCAAATCTTCTATACCAATTTCATACACTGTCATTGATTTGAGAATTCAAACACTTCTGCTCCATGGTGCTCACTCCCACCTTGAATGTTCTATTCTTAGACACAAGAACTTTCAACACAAATTTCCCATTGGAATCAGATACTTCCATGTGTTCACCTTCTATATGCATTGAGAATCCTTTCCCTAGCAATTGTCCCAAACTTAGCAGATTGTTATTCATGTTAGGAACATATAACACATCACTGATAGTTACCTTGCTTCCATCTACTCTTCTTATGGTTACCTTGCCAATTCCTTTAGCCATCACTGACCTACCATCACCGAATTTAATGCTTCTTCTTTCTATTTCATCAATTTTCACAAAACCAATCTTTATGTCCTGTCATATGATTTGAACAACCAGTGTCCAAATACCACCATTCCTCAATGCCTGTTTCACTGTTAACTATGGTCATTAATATCACTGCTTCTTCATCATCAGAGTCACACGCAAATTGTGCTTCTTCACTTCTCTTCCTAGGGACTTTAGGATTACTACACTCATATGCATAATGACCATACTTTTGACTAGGGGTGTTCGCGGTGCGGTTTGGTTCGATTTTTGACTAAAATATATCCGAACCAAATATAAAAATTATTTGCGGTTCGGTTTGGTTTGGTTTGAAATAAAAAAAAAATATCCGAACCAATCCAAACCAATTTTAGCAGTTTGGTTTGGATCGGTTTTTGCAGTTTTTTTATTTATTAATAATTAAGTATTTTAGCCTTTAAAACCCTGAACTTGACCCACAACCAAGTGCTCAATTGGGTTAGAACAAAATAAAATTACAGTAATGAAGTTTTTCAAGTAAAGGGACACTAAGATGCGTTTAACAAAATATAAGTTGTAATAGATGAATATTATTAAAAATAATAATAACTCTAGTAAAAATGAAATTAATTGAAATAAGAACCCTAAACCTGAAATCGAGAATCCTAAATCTTAAACCCTAAAATGAAATCGGGAAATAATAGAACATTTATTCAATGAAAATCAAAAATGAATCATAAGACAAATTTAATGTGGAATTAAAATTAAAATATAAAAAATGAAAGAGGAAAAAAATAAGAAAGGAAATATATTAATGAGTGAATGAAATAAAAAAAAAAAACTTATAAAAAGAATGATTAGATAGAGAGTGAAATGGTGTGATGAAGATGGATTTGAATAAGAGTTAATGATGAGATAATGAAATAAGAGTAAGGGAGTTTCAAGTAAGGAACCCTAAGATACGTCTAACAAAATGAAAGTTGTAATAGACAATACTAGGAGGTTTTCTTTACAAAATAAAATTAAAAATAAATAAAAATAAATATAATATTATTTCATAATTGCAGTTTGGTTTGGTTTGGTTCGGTTTTGAAATATCAAACTGCAAACCAAACCGAACTGCGCGGTTCTGAAAAAAAAAAGTCCAAAGTGATCCAAAAAATTACGGTTTTAATCGATTTGCGGTTTTTTGGATTAGTTTTCGGTTATTTTTTTGGATCGGTTCGGTTCTGAACACCTTCTTTCTTTTGACTCTCACTTTTAGAACTACTGTTTTCCTGCTTGTTATTCTTCCGAGAATCACCACCACCGTTCTTTTGATTTTGAGCAAATAAGGCTTTCTCAAAATCCTTCTCTTCTTTATCTTCTCTGTTCTTCATCTTTAACTCGTGTGCTTCCAAAGAACCCAGTAATTGCTCCAATTTCAACATTTCTAAGTCCTTTGATTGTTCAATTGTAGAAACAACATGATCATATTTTGATGTTAAACCGGTGAGTACTTTTTCCACCTTCATCGAATCTGTCACCACCTCACCACAACTTTTCATTTGATTTGCAAGAATCACCAACCTATTCACGAATTGTGCCACCGTCTCATTTGATTCCATCTGAAGCAAACCCAGTTGACGCCTAAGTGCCATCAATCTTACCTTCTTGGTTTGCTTGTCACCGGCATAAGTTGTACCCAACACATCCCATGCTTCTTTGGTCGTCTCATAGTCAATAATTTTCTCCAAGACATTTGAGTCCACGCATTGATGAATTAGAGAGATCACTTTATCATCTTTCTTCATCTGTTCACGGTGAGTTGCCCTCTGTGCCTCCGTGGGATTCGTCTCTAATGGTGTGATGCCAGTGAGTATGATATCAAGCACGCCTTGATATCTAAATATCACCTTCATTTGTCGCCATTGTTTATCATTGTACACCTCCGTGGATCGTATAGCTCTTGATACCAATTGTTGGAATTGATAAAAGTTTCGTGGTGGTTTTTTTGAGAAGATTGTACGAGAGAAAAAAAATGAATAACGGAAAATAACAACTTCTTGTATTGAAAAATAGAGTCAAAAAATTTCCATTACGCACACTTATGAACTAGGTTTACATGCTATTTATACGACTTTTGTATGGAGAATGAGTATTTTTATTTAAAAATTACCTAAAAGAGTTAAGTTGCCATTTTTTTTTGGGTCAAGTTGTGCTTTTGAAGCACGACTTCATTCGGTATAAATCGTGTTTCCTAACACACTTTGCAGTTTTTAAATTTTTTTTTCTGAAAATGCACTGAAGTCGTGCTATCAAGTATGACTTCACCATTTTTAAAAAATAAAAAATAAAAATTGAAGAAGTCGTGCTATAAAACACGATTTTACTTTTTTTTTTTTAAATAAAGAAGTCGTGCTATCAAGCACGACTTCACCATTTTAAAAAAAAATTCATTAAAATTGAAGTTGTGGCTATTTTTATTTTAAATTTATTTTAAATTATTGAAGATAGGATTTAGGGTTTGTGTGAAAAAAAAAATTTAACCATTAATATATTTAATTGTTATTTGTAAAAACTGTTATGATTACTTTTTAATTGCAATATATAAAAAAAAAAAGGTAAAGTTGTGGTTAATAGCACGACTTCTTTAATTATTAAAAAAAAAAAATGAAGTCGTACTATCAAGCACGACTTCAGTGCATTTTCAGAAAAAAAAAAAATTACAAATTACAAAGTCGTGTTATAAAGCACGACTTTTACAGAATGAAGTCGTGTTTGAAAGCAGGACTTGATCCAAAAAAATAAAAATGGGTCAACTTAACCCTTTTAAGTAATTTTTGAATAAAAATACTTCTTCTCTATACAAAAACCTATTTATACACTAAGTAAGATTTAACCATATTTAGTTAATAATCTAACTATTACGACTACTCTCTAATACACTTCACAAACTAACAAAATATGAAAATTACATTTGAATTACACTATTTTTAACAACTCTAGCCCTATAACAAGGCCTCCTCTACTGTACTAATCCCAAACCTTGACTACTGTACTAATCCCAAACCTTGAATATGTGAGACAAAGTTGCTACCATCGAAGTTTTTGCATCAAGACAAAAGTAATTTCATATGACATATTGATTGCCTTCTTTAAGGTAATTGTAGTTCGGGCAGAGACAAGAATCAGGCTATCATCTCTTAAATATTTTAATTTTTATTTATGATTATATAAAATTATAGTTAAATTATAAAATATTGTGTCTCATAATATAAAATTATATAAAAATATTATATATATACATATATATTAAATTTAAAAAAATATTTTTAATTTAAAATAACTAAATATAAAAAAAATTATTTATTATAAAAAAATTATATTTATATTGTATATTTTTTTAAAAATATTATTAATTAGAAAAAAAAATCAAAATATACTAAAATAATCTTTTATATTATAAAAGATAAAAAATTTAAAAATAAAAAAATACAATACTAACTATATTTTTCTTGTAGTAAAAAATAAAATAAGAAAAAAAAATTATTATTTTTTTTCACTATTATAACATATTAATATGTGTAATATTTTTTTTTATTTGTTATCAATTTATTAGTTGTTTTAATATTTTATAATGCTCTATTTTAATTTGATGTTAAAATATTAAAAAATTCAGATTGAACTTTAAAGATGATAAACTCATTTTTTTAAGAAAAGAGAGATTGATAAAATTTATAAAATAACCTCTAATCCACTAAATTTAAATTCAATGAGTATTGTTGAAGAAAATGGTATTGATGAACAACCTACAATGCAAACAAATGATCAACCTATTGAATAATCTTCTTAAACAATTATGAGGATACAAAAGAAAAATTTGATATTGATATTTTGATACATGATCTTGGAATGCGCTCAAAATACAAATTTATGAGTATCTTGTAAATCAATTAGATGAAATTCGTAAGCTTATATAAAGTTTAGATCGTATAATTATTTTATGGATGTATATCTTTTTTCTAGTTTAAATAACATTTTAATAATTGCATAATTGTTTACCTTGAAAGAGATTATTATAAAATTCAATACAAATGTGATAATTAATGATTTTTATAACTATTAGCAAGTACAATTACAAAATTAAATGAACTAAAGTATCTTATGTTGTTTTCAATATATATAAATAATTTATAATTTATTAATAATTTTATTTATTATATTTATTTTCATATGATAATTAATTTAATTGTATATATATTAATTAAGTCGATCTTCTTCACCTAAAATTTTTAAATATATCCTTGTAGTAATATAAAAAAAATATTATTTTTATAAACAAAGTGTCTAAAAATAAAGATGATCATTTCTATAATATCTATATACCATATTTACATGAAATTCAAATTATAATGTAACAAGTTGTTTGTCTATATATATATACTTTTAATTAACTCCGTCTCTTGCAGGTAGACATACTTAAAGAATTTAGAAGGTCTATTGAAGGTGAAAAACATGGGAGCAATAAAGAACTATAGGCATCCGAACATGAAATATATATATATATATATATATATATAATTTTTATAATTCTTCATTTAAATTAATAAGAGAAGTAAATATAAGAAAATAAATGCCATCTAAAAGTATAAAAGGCAAATATTTATTTAAAAATTCCACAAGATGTAAATATCATTTTATTTAAAATATAAAAAGAATGAATGCTATTTATTAAAATATACAAAAATTTTTATTTAAAAACTAAAAAAAGATGCTTATACGATTAATTTTATGTATTTTAAAATGGAGATGATGTGAATGCTATATGGCGTTGTAAGTACAATTTTCTCTAATAATCACCATAGCATTTTTCAAGTGTTATAAATAGCATTAATATTATCTTAGAACAAAAATAAATAAATTACTGTTACTAACATATATGCTGCAGCTATTAATGTCAGTGCTGCAAAGCAAATTTAATTCATTAAAAATAATTAAACCTAACATTAAACATTACTTTAACAAAACAAACTAACTTAATAGAGTATTTAACATGTTACATTCAAATATTTTTGTTAGTAGTTAAACAAATTCACATTCAACCTTTTGTCAGTGAAAAAAAAGACTTCGAGGTTTGAACCTGACGTGGAAACATCTCATTTTCCAATTATTAGCCGTGAGTACAATAAAAGTAAAAATTGATAATATGTCACGAAAAGTAAAATCAAACAATGAGTGCTACTTAAATACGAATAGTTGGTACTATAGAAAATCGAAGGTAAAAAAGGTTGCATATCTAGAAAAGTTGCAAGTACCAAAATAAGGCTTGACGTTTACTAGTCTGAGAACAATAATTTTATGACAATCAAATTGTGGACTACCTAACAATAACAGCTACAACTTTTCATTCTAGTAATTGACTACCATAATCAGCATTGAACTTGTCATATTTGTGGGCATGAAGATGAGCAGATGGTCTTGTGTTTCTTAATGCTGCCTCTATATCTTCAGATCTGATTGGCCCAACTTTTGGCAACTCTGTAACCCAATGATCACTTTCAGTTTGAGAGGAGTATCAAGAAATAGCCAACACATTGTCTAAAGAAAATAGCTTATAGTTGTAAAAATTCATAAAAGGAGCAGTTATCAATGTTCCTGTGTAAATAGACAACATACCTTCTTCAGGCACCACCTCCTCCTGTCTCTGCTCAAGCTGTGACATCAGTCGTCTCAATGGCTGCATTGCTGTTTCTTTACAGAGTAATCGGATATCTGACCCTGAATATCCTTCTGTTTGATCCACCAGTAAATCATAGGGGATCGGTTCTTCGTCAGGCTGTTGCGAAAGGAGTTCCTCAAACATTGCTCTCCTCGCTATTGGTTCTGGAAGTGGAACAAGGATCTTTTAATTATTTATGGTCAAGGAACAACCATTAGACAAGGACTGACGAGCTTTCAGTAGCAAGATCAGATTGCTTATTGGCATCATCTATATCTACATTGGACTAAGACTATTCTCAATGGTAAAAGGGAATCAGATTTCCGATCAAAGGGTCTAAGAGCATACATAGTATTTGTTTTTTTTTTTTTTTTTGGTTTCACCACCATAGATATCCCCAAGACAACAATTCTATCTTGCAAAATTGATTTAAATCATGTAAACTCCTGTACGTCACAGACATCTTGAATTACTATTAATTAAACAAAATATATACAACGACCTTCAAGGATACCATGTTTACAAACACAGTACTAGTTACAATGCATGTGATATCTACTTTAACCCCAAAACAATAATTGCTCTTATTTTAGATTATAAACCAAGCATCTTAGATAGAATGCCAGATTCATTTAGAGAATAGGATGTCAAAAATCTAGTAATGTAGGAAACAAGAGTAGTCAGATAATAGGAGATGCCCAATAATTCAACGCTCCCCAAAAAAATTGACCTAATAATTTATCATGCACAAGCTTATATTTGAAGGATACTCGCTTCTCAAGACGTCGGAGCATGGCTGCATCCAATTCCCAGGGAAGATTTGTTGCTGCTAAGACAAAAACCAGTTCATCTGTCCGGGTCAAACCATCCATCTGCAATCTTAATCCAGATGATTAATGTTTGAGATAGCAAAGCAGAATACATGTCACTGTTTTGATGATAATGCATATTAAATGCAGAGTTTGAATTTCCAGAGGGCACAAGCTCCCAGGTGAAATGAAAAAAGTTCCACGATTTCAAATGCCAACTTGGGGTGAACTTAAATAACAAATAAATTAAGTCATGAATCATGATAGCTGAAAAGGCTAAATTTTAACAATCTGTCTGAATATTTTGTGATTTTGTGGGAAATAATTTGTCCTTAATCTTCGTTTGCAGTTCAAATTGTGCATGAAATGTTAAAGATCTTCCTGTGCACTGCAAGGGAACTAAAAGAAATACAGGATTGTGCAATATAAAGTAAGAAGTACATAATTTGGATAGCTGAAATTTTTAAATGTCTGGAGATTATCATTATTGCTTATTTAAACAGATGATCCGACAACCCTCTAAAGTTCATCTTCAAGTTTATGAACTTCTTAATAAGGGCATGTTATTAACACAAAGACTGAAGCACAACATGTCTGGATGAAGAGTTTTAAAATGAGAGAATTTGAGATGCTATGCAAAGTAATTCAATTAAAAGGAATTTGGTTAAATAACTTTGAATTATTTATCTTTTCCAGTATTTCCATAGAAACTCAGCACAAAAGTAAAACTGTTCTACAATATCAATAGAAACTCAGCACAAAAGTAAAACTGTTCTACAATATCAATACATGACCTTATTTCTCTTTTGTCATATTTTTCAACAAAATGTTCTGATCATTTTCTAGTTTAAATTATTATATTAAACACTATTTTCAATTTATATGGCATATTTCAAGTTATTTTCATTGTGTTTATGTTTTAATTATGTTTATGATGATCCAATACGATTTATAATTCATGATTAAAAAAACAGCTTATTAATCATGATTAGATTGATAGTGTGCTAGACAGTGTCAAGCTTCTTCAATAAGAGTAAATTACCTCTCATTATTCTTTATTGTTTCATAAAGAATCAAGCTTCAAATTTGCTGGTTCGTGGGGGTATTGTATGATCAGTAACATGAATATTAAATAAAGAATTGAATTTAAATACACTAATAGTATGAAGGTTTTTTACTTTGCCATCCAATTATAGACTTCGTGTATTGTAAGATTCTTAACTATTTTAATAGCTACTTTTAAACTCAAATATACGGTAATTTCTTAATGGTTGACAATATAAAATTTTACAATGGCCATTTGTTGCTACTACAAAAAATGTGGGTCCACTTTTAAGTAATGAAATGGGCATCTTTTGGTTTGAAACTAATCACCAACTAGTACAACTTTTAAATGTTTTTTTGCTGATACATGAATCTGATGTAAGAGGAAAAAGAAAAAAAAATATGTCCCACATAGGCAGAAATAGGAAAGGAGTTGGGCATTATTTAACTCCCAAAGCTAGCTCAAATGGGGAGGATTGTCTAAAGTCTTATTATAATGGGTATTTTGGTTATATTTCTTGTTGATGTGGGATACGTAAAAAAATAGTATAAAGTATGAACTAGGAAAGTTAATTAACTTGATTATAAAAATATGTTCAATGTATGAAACAAGCATCACCTGAACAAGAAGCTCAGTTTTCAACCGTCGACTTGCTTCATGTTCACTGCGAGCTTCACCACGTTGACTAATAATTGCATCAATTTCGTCAAGAAATATTGTTGACGGTGCATGATGCCTTGCAAGTTCAAATAACACTTTCACTAACTTCTCTGAGTCACCTGCAGTCCAAAATAACTTCTCTAAATATACATATTCACAAAATAAAAAACTACAACAAAGAGCAAGCAGAAAGAGGAGCACTTTCGAAACCCTCATTTTATCAAAATAATGTTTCGCATGTTAATGAGTTTTACTCATCTTTGTCTAGTTCTATACGAGTAACAGGCTTTTAAACAGTGCTGTAGCAGTGCAGAAGTCGGGGCAACAATAGAGGAGTGGTGCAGAGTAGTGCCCATTGCAGACAATAGCAGCCTTAGTGGATGAGATAGCAACTCTTGATTTCAAAAATCCCTCTAAATACCAATAGTAGGTTTTGTTTGGGGGCATTTTAATTTCCAAAATAATATTCTTCTTATAAAACCAACGAAAAAGCTGTTGTTATTTCTCACTATCTCTCCCTTGACCCAACCCTCATTTTTTTGTACAATGTCTCTTGACCTCATTCTCTCTCAGCCCAGCACTTCGGTAACTAGTTTTGTCACTTTCTTTGCCTCTGTTTTCTCTTCTCTGGAAACTGGTTTCTGGTTTCTCTACTACCAGACAACTGGGTCTGTTGAGAGATTGCTGCTCTGCCCATCTCTGATTTCTCTGACTTTTGTTGACACCTATGACTTATTGTTAATTATGACTGAGATGAATGAGTAATTTTTTATTTTTATCATGTTTGAGAATTTATATGTATATAGTGTAAATTGTAAAAATCACATAAAAGATTTCAAAATAAAATAGCTATAGCATTTTTGGGACTTTTGCTACATACCGCTATTCAGGATTTAACACACTGATAAGTAGCAAAATTATCATCTATAGCCATTCCAAAACAACGTTCAACAGCCAGAGGAACATCCACAAATGTGAATGGGATTATGAATAATACTGACATGTAAATAAATATTTTTAAAATATATATAATTTTTGCACTGTGACTTGATAAAAATATGCACCAATTTAATGGCATTTGAAGAATAAAACTAATAATAAATACCAATAAAAAAGATTCAATTGTACTAAATGCCAAATTATGAGTTCCACATAAAATAAAAAATATAAGGTCTATTTGTTTGGGTTTAAAAAAAAGTGATTACTAAAAACTGATTTACTATTAAGTGATTCTTATATAAAATTTCGTGTTTTTTAAAAAAATTCTCTCTTCTACATCAGCTTTTTTATGAAAAGTAACTCCAAGTTACTTTACAAAAAAAAAAAAAAAAGCAAAAGACAGCTTTATTTCTTCTTCTACTTTTTTTAAATAAGTTTACCAAACATGTTAAAAATCACAGTAAGTAACTATTTTATTAAAAAATAAACTTTTTCCTAAAAAATTTTAAACAAACATATCCATATTCTACTTGATGAAACTTGCACAGCTTCACTAAATATTTTCGAGGTGCCAAAAATATAAAAAAAATAACATTAAAAACTATCTTTTTTATAAAAATAAACTTATATATATGTTAAGGAAAAAAATGGGGGTGTCAAGGCTCTCTGCCACTCTATCTGCCATTAGAGGGAGAAATATCCGAATTTAAAAAATAAAACACAGACACATACACACATGGCAGTTCTTCAAGGCACCGCACTGCACCTACCAAGTCAAAGGCCCTAATTCTCTCACAAAATGACAAGATCCTCTTATTTATCGGCTACAAGCCCTATTTCTTCTGATTATCCCTGCCTAGTGAACTGACTAATCCAGTCTAAGTAACTGATATATTGTAACTACCTACTAAACTAAATGGGCAACAAGCATACATGCGACTTCTAATGGATATCTATTGTAAACTGATTCTTTGAGATCATTGGCTTACAATGGAATGTGAGAGAAACTGAAAATAGCAAATGGTGCAGATTAAAATTAAACTCAAGTCATGCAATCGATTGCTTTAATCCAAATCACCCATGATATATCAAATAGTTGTTTTAAGCTTCCCTGAGTGATAATAGACCTTTCTTTTAAGATATATGCTGTGTATGCCTCTATGTCTATTCGGCTAAGTCAAACAGAGGAAAGGGTGTTGAACAAAAACCTTTCTAAAGCAAAAAGGGAGTATGTCAATTGGCAAGATTCAAGGTAGTTAGCATCATAGTATTTGAAGAAAAATAGTTAGTTGTACCATCTTCCAGACAGAGATTATTCTATTTTCTTTAGAAAAAAATAATAAACACACAATTACAAAAATAAACACTTTCAAGTTTCATAGGTACCTAAACTAAGATTTTCAAAATAAATACTCTATAAAAAAGAAGGGGGAGAAAGTTATGAGTAACATGCCTCGCCATTTGCTAACTACAGATGATGCTGAAATATTAAAAAATGTAGTCTTGCACTCTGTCGCAACTGCCTTTGCTAGCATTGTCTACAATATTCAAACCAAACTTAGAAAGTTATTAATAATTCAAAAAAAAAAAACAAAAACTGCTGTATCAAAAATATGAAAACAGAAAGGATGTATATTTCTTCCAAACCAAATTATTTTTGAATTTTTAATTTTATGTGCACACACACAATAACATACTCTTACAATTTCAGAATGAACTCTAAAGATGCAATCTAGTAAATATTTCTGATGGAATAACAATACAAACCTTTCCTGTCCCTGGTGGCCCAAAAAGGAGGATTCCCTTCCATGGTGACAACAGACCAGTGAAGTACCTAGACAAATGAGAAAGATTAGCTAGACCATGAAAAGATTTTCCTCTATATCTCTAGTTCTCTAATAAATTTTATTATTAGCACATATGCAAGTCTAGAAAATCAATTAGTTAACCATTTCAAACAACAATATCTTTAATAAAGCCATTTTAGCATGCAATGAGCTTGGAATATAATCTCAAATACTTCCATAAAATATTAAACTAACTAACCAATATGGTTAGAAGTTCAAAATAACAAATCTAGAAGTATCTTTGTCATCTTCAAGCAAGCAGCACCAAAACATGTGAATCAGCTAGACCTCATTTTGTTCCCTTATTCAAGGACTTCAAATGAGAATTTTTTTTTTTTCCAACAAAGAAAAGAAAAATAAAATAACTTGAAAAACAAAATACTATTTATACAAGATCTCTTCTGTTAATTTCATCCATTGTCCATCCTAGCTTTTACAAGATTAAAAACCACAAATTTGCTCTTCTTACCGGTGCATCCAATTCTATTGTCTAAACTAATTTAACCAATTTTTTGTTATCCTCTCCTCAATAAGAACCAGAGCAATATGTTTACAAATATAATGTCCTTTCTTGTCATCACAAATCCACATTAACATTCTCATTTATGCTACTCTTACTCTCTTTTTTCATGTGCTGTCCCTTTAATAGAGAATAGTTGGTTTTGTAGTCATCAAGAAATCTTCCTTTTCAGTCTGGTAGCTAGGTATTTTAGAGTCACAAACAACCCCTGACGCAATTTCCCATTTTTATATCTTCATTCATTTCTCCATTTATTGACCCCTGATACTTAAACTTAGAAACTTGTATGAGCACTTGAATTTTTAATTGCAAACCATTTTCCTCTTATTTCTTGCAAAAATTGCAACACATGTACTGTCATACTCCTACTCCAGAGAATCCATTTGATTGCAAATTCTATCTTCAAAGCTTGAGTCTAGAGTTAATTTCTTTCTTTGATTCCTCAATCAAAACTATATCATCAGCAAAAATATGCATTTAGAGATAATCTTTTATATCCAAGACACTCCCACCCAGAAAAGGTGCAAAGAGAGAAGCTTCAGCTGAAATACACTGGTATTTCACTAGTTAGAGATACAAGAACTCCGCAAAGGAATTACACTTCAATAAACCCTAACTTCAAATTGCCTCCAGCCTGCATGCTACAACCTACTGGGCAAGTTATTCAATCTATGATGGAGTGGCAAGTTGGCAACAGATAAGCCACTTGATGTCTGTTAAAACCATGAAAATGTTGGACAAAGTAAAATTATGTATGATTTACTCCATTGGGATAGTAAAGGAAAATAGACCTATAAATAATCCAAAACATTGAAATTCCAGCTGTTTATATATAAGAATATTCCATCTAGTTAACATCTTGAAATATATATTAATAGGCATGATCTACAATCTACATAAAATATTGTTCCAGATATTTCTTACAAAAAAAGTAAAGCTGTATGCCAATCATCATACAGTTAAACTAAAATAAAAAGTTAATCTTAACATTACTGTTATTCCTACTTTCATCTTAAATTAACAACACTAGTTGATCCATTGATCAATATAAATGATTTACAACATCCAATTAAAAGATCTCATTTGCAACATACACAAGAATATGTTGACAAGCAGTGAAACAAAATGGTAATCAATATCTCTATGGAATGTTAGGTGTAGAAAGTTTTCAATAGGGATACCTACTTGGGATACTTAATTGGCATCACAACAGCCTCTTTCAGTAAACGTTTGGCATTCTCTAAGCCCTTGATACTTTCCCACTTCACATCTGGACTTCCACGAATGATATCCCTGCATCGATATAATGCATAATGACAAATATGCAAAAGCAACTTACAAAATATAACCACACGTTAAAATCTTGATAAACACACGAGTATCTTCTCCATGTAGTCAGCAGTTGTATCAAAAGTGTTGGAGAGATTGAGAGAGAAAATATACCTACTTAGGCTCTCTGCTAAAGTTCGCATTTCTGCAGATTCAAAAGGTGGAAGCAAAGATCTCTGCCTGAAAATGTTAGGAATAATTATCTGAGAAGTGTAGATGAATAAATTCTCTATCTTCCATTTTTTCGAAGTTATCAGTAGTTCTAAGAATGAATATATTCTCTATCTTACATATGTTCCACAGAGTCACAAAACTCATAAGCTGATAATACTAATGGCTAAAATTGTGAGTAAAGATAAAAGGATCAATATAGATCGTGATTCATCCAACAAAAAATATTATCAATTGTGATTTCCAGAAGTTGAAAAACTGTATTTTATTGTCTACTTCTTCTCTTTAGTTGGTAGCAACTTCTGGATCTTCCACAAAGTCCACTACAGTAGGAGAACTCGAGATGATATTACAAACTGTTACAATTGTGAGTAAATATCAAATTATCAATTTTAGTCATGTCTGTTAAAATAAGCACATCGGTATTGTTTGTTTGTTTCCTTTATGTGGGGTGAGAACCTCAAAGGTATGGACTATGCATAAATCTCAGAAAATTCAAAAGGCAATGAAAGAAAACAGAAACTTCATT
Organism: Macrotyloma uniflorum; assembly: GCA_016859785.1. Classification (NCBI taxonomy): domain Eukaryota; kingdom Viridiplantae; phylum Streptophyta; class Magnoliopsida; order Fabales; family Fabaceae; genus Macrotyloma; species Macrotyloma uniflorum. Next base: position 650,264 of record BDMB01000047.1, read on the forward strand.
GCTCCTATCACCGACTGATCCTGAATGTTTAAGTTTTGATTATCAAGGATTTTAACCATAGATGAACTAATCTACTATTCGATCAATTACGAATGACATCCTATATGTTACTGATACAAATGACTTTTAACATTTTAAAGGGAATATATGCTAACAACAAAGTCCAAGAAGTCAAAGAGATGGCTCAGCAAATCATACGGCCTTTCATCCATATTAACCGGTGAAAATCCATTTGAGTGAATCTGGTTCTGTCCCTGAAACACAAAACCAAAGCATGACGTAGCACAGATGAGCGAAGTTTTAAGGAGTAATGACCAGTTCCCTAAGAATCTTGCATGTCTCAAACACTACCTCAGTTCGAAACTGCTCATAAACAGCCATTTCCGATGCCGGTCTTGCATGCAGATTGCCATTGGACACAACACCAATCGAACCTCCATTACTGACCACCGCTTTATCGTCAGTCTCACTGTTCTTCACCATCTTCCTACCAAACTTAGCATCATAATAAAATTTGAAGTCCTGAAGATCCAAAATTAAAATTACATAAAGCTCTCGGTAACAATAAAAGTAAATGTCAGTACACCACAAAAATCAACCAAACCGACCATAAAAAAAATACAAAAACACAATCTATCTAGGCAAAGTTAAATCTACATAAATTATTCAAGCAAGTAAGGAAACAAATAGGAGAACAAGTAAGAATCCGTTATAGAATGATCACCGAAATGCATGCGGAAAGAAAAGTGAAAAACAGAGAAATCGAGAATCATCGCAATGAGTTTTGCAGGGAAAGGGAGAGATGAGCCGATGTAAAAAACCTGGAACGACCAGCGAGTGGGCATTGGATCGTCGGCCATAGAGAGAGAGTGGAAGAAGTGTTTCTCTCTCTAGAATGTATCAACAGCGAAGCAAGACTGCTGCACTCTCTCTCTGGCTCTTATTTGAGAGTGTGGAACAGCCAGGAAATGGATTTATAATTCGAAATTATAATATATAAGTTTATAATATGCAACATTTGAGGGGAGCATGAATCACTTTTGGCTACACGTGCCTTAATAATCCACAAAATTCTAAGTAGTAGATCTACTCTTATTAATGTCTCAACTCAACTCAATAATTCTGTGGTCATTAACAATCTTATTTCCAGTTACACCTACTTCCTCTTATTACTAAATTTAAAATTTTCAACCTATTATTTTATCACATAGTACCATTTCTGTAACCTATCATTCATGAAAACATTCATGCCTTCAAATAATGTTTATCTAAAATATAAAGTCTCTTACATATTATATTTCAATTAAAAATAATAAATATCATAAACGAATTTAAATATTCAAACCATTTTACTTTGACTTTAAATATTTTTTAAATTAAAGTTAATAAAAATAAAATATTTCTTTTACTTTATCTAGTTATATGTTATTTATGTTTATAAATATAATAATAACTATTTATTGGGTGCATGAAATAAAATACACAAATTTCAAAGCTTATAAAAATTATAAAAATTTATATTATAATCTTATTATCTATTAAATGACTTAAAAATGGTACACCAACAAAAATGTGCAATAAAATACTTCATTTTTTTTTAATGTTATCTTTATTTTTTAAAAAATCATAAATATAATAATAACTAATGTTAATGAAAAATGAAAAATTGAAAAGGGAAGAAAAATAATAAGAAAATAGATAAAAAACAAATATAATTTATAATATTAAATATAATTTATAATTGAAAAGGGAAGTAAAATAAGAAAAAATTTAGATATAATTTATTTATTATTTATTAATATTAAATATAATAAAATATTTATAATATAATACGACATAATTAATTATATTCAAAATATAATCAATAATATATATCTTATATATGATAAAATAGCAACTTAATTAATTATAACTTTCTGCAAAACTATTTTCTATTTTTATGAAGAAAGTCTAAATATATCTTATTTCTTCTAAATACCATATAATAATTGGACATCGACAAGAGGTCTATACACATCCATGCCTTGGCCTCAACATAAATGAATGCATGAATTCAAAACACACAAATTTCAAAATTATCACTATTTATAATATCATTCTATTTTATTTACATATAATTTTAATGAGTTTAAAAGGATTTAAAACCAATAAACTTAACCAAAGACAATATATATATATATATATATATATAAAGATTTAAAAAAAAAAAATCAAATGACCAAAATGGAAAATAAGATAAGTACATTATTGATTTATGTAAGACAAAAAGCTCTTAATACCTAGTCAACTAATTACAAAGGATTCTTATTTAAAGATAACAAACAAGAATTACAAATGTGTTGTTATTATAGCATTCATAAACATAAATGAACAGATAAGTCAGAGAGAGAAGAAAATCTCAACTAATTTCTCCCTCTTCCTCTCACTCTTGAAAATATTCTATTTATAATCAAGTTATTCCCTCACATAATCTTTCAACCATACACTTCCACTCCTGAAACTCATGTTTTTATTATTTTGTAATGGCTTCTATACCTTCGCTCACGTGTCCCCTTTGTATATAATGGTCTCCACGTCATTATTTTGAACTCTCCTTCCATTACTCCTCCAACGATATCGACCTTGTTCTTAAGGTTAAAATGAGGATAAGTCTGTTTAATTACATCAGTATCTTCCCACTTTACTTTTTCTATTGACCCATTTTCTCACTGTACTAAGGATTGATGAACTTGTTGGAAACCTTAAGGATAATTCGTGTATTTAAAACTGTCACTGGTTGAATAAGTGGAGGAATCTAACTGTCACAGGTAAGGGAACATATGGACAATCATGACTGTCCCAACACAATTTCAACTGAGAAATATGAAATAAAGGATGAGTCTTTACTAAAGCTAGTAATTGAAGTTTATAAACCACCTTTCCTATCCTATCTACATCCGCAAAAGGACCAAAATACCTTAATCTCAACTTTTGATTTTTTTTCTCAAAGCTAATGAATGTTGTTTATATACATGAAGCTTTACCAGAACCAAGTCACTAATATGGAAATCAACATCTAACCTCTTTTGATTTGTATATTTCTTCTGAATTTGTTGAGCTCTCTACAAATTGAACTTGAGCTTTTAAAGGATGTTACCTTTAGAAAGTAATTGCTCTTTTACTGTTACCGAGTCAATCTCTTGTGGATTATACTTGAGTATCTTAGGTGGATCCTGCCTATACACAACTTGGAAAAGAATCATACTCGTACTGGTGTGATATGATGTATTATACCAATATTCAGCCCATGTAAGTATCTTAGACCACTTAGCATTGGGTAGACCCCATACAGGTAAGGGAACATATGGAAAATCATGACTGCCCCAACACAATTTCAATTGAGAAACATGAAATATAGGATGAATATTTGCTAAAGCTGGTAATTGAAGTTTATAAGCCACCTTTCCAATCCTGTCTATATCCGTAAAAGGACCAAAATACCTTAATCCCAACTTTTGTTTCTTTCTCAAAGCCAATGAATGTTGTTTATATGCATGAAGCTTTACCAGAACCAAGTCACTAATATGAAAATCAACATCTAACCTCTTCTGATTTGCATATTTCTTCTGAATTTGTTGAGTTCTCTATAAATTGAACTTGAGCTTTTAAAGTATGTTACCTTTAGAAAGTAATTGCTCTTTTACTATTACCGAATCAATCTCTTGTGGAATATACTTGAGTATCTTAGGTGGATCCTGCCTATACACAACTTGGAAAAGAATCATACTCGTACTGGTGTGATATGATGTATTATACCAATATTCAGCCCATGTAAGTATCTTAGACCACTTAGCATTGGGTAGACCCCATGAAGGTAAGGGAACATATGGACAATCATGACTGTTCCAACACAATTTCAATTGAGAAACATGAAATACAGGATGAATCTTTGCTAACGCTGGTAATTGAAATTTATAAGCCACCTTTCCAATCCTGTCTATATCCGCAAAAGGACCAAAATACCTTAATTCCAACTTTTGATTCTTTCTCAAAGCCAATAAATGTTGTTTATATGCATGAAGCTTTACCAGAACCAAGTCACTAATATGAAAATCAACATCTAACCTCTTCTAATTTGCATATTTCTTCTAAATTTGTTGAGCTTTTTACAAATTGAACTTGAGCTTTTAAAGTATGTTACCTTTAGAAAGTAATTGCTCTTTTACTATTACCGAGTCAATCTCTTGTGGAATATACTTGAGTATCTTAGGTGGATCCTGCCTATACACAACTTGGAAAAGAATAATACTCGTACTGGTGTGATATGATGTATTATACCAATATTCAGCCCATGTAAGTATCTTATACCACTTAGCATTGGGTAGACCCCATACAGGTAAGGGAACATATGGACAATCATGACTGCCCCAACACAATTTCAACTGAGAAACATGAAATACAGGATGAATCTTTGCTAAAGCTGATAATTGAAGTTTATAAGCCACCTTTCCAATCCTGTCTATATCCGCAAAAGGACCAAAATATCTTAATCCCAACTTTTGATTCTTTCTCAAAGCCAATGAATGTTGTGATGGGGGAAGCCCAAAAATAGTAACAACAATTCAACAAGAGAGTAATAACGCAGCGAAAAATTCAATCCCCCTACTTGCGAGAATCTGCGATGGGCACCAATAAAATAGAGCAAACTAGAATGTAAAGGCACAAAGAGACACAATCAATTTTTAACGTGGAAAACCCCTCAATGCAAGGGTAAAAACCACGAGTCTTCCAGACCAAAGAAAAATTCACTATGATCAATAATAGGGTACAGAAGAGTCTCAAATAAACACACCAAATGGTGTTTACTATCAGTTAAAAAAACCAAACACAAATGCTTACAAATGAGAAGCAAGAAGATAAAATTCCCAAAATAGAGTTGTTGATTCGAAGCTGTTTTCTCCCAAACCAGACCTCCGATTGACGATCCGAACGGTCAGAATAAAGAACTATACCTCTGAAACCCACTCTCCAAAAATAAGCCCGATCCGATGGTGAACGAACTCACACCGACAAACACCAGAGCAGACTTTGCCTTTTGCGAAAATAAACTTTCTCTTTTCCTTTTTACTCACTTGGCTTTTTCTCTCTCTTCAAAATGACTCTTCTAATTCTCCTAATCTGACCCCTCGCCACTAAATTAAGTGAGACCATTTTTGGGCCTATTCTCCACATAGGAAAGGAGTCCAATAATCCAACATGTTGTTTATATGCATGAAGCTTTACCAGAACCAAGTCACCAATATGAAAATCAACATCTAACCTCTTCTGATTTGCATATTTCTTCTGAATTTGTTGAGCTCTCTGCAAATTGAACTTGAACTTTTAAAATGTTACCTTTAGAAAGTAATTGCTCTTTTACTTTTACTGAGTCACTCTCTTGTGGAATATACTTGATTATCTTAGGTGGATCCTACCTATACACAACTTGGAAAAGAATCATACTCGTACTGGTGTGATATGATGTATTATACCAATATTCAGCCCATGTAAGTATCTTAGACCACTCTCGAGGTGCATCAAAATTAAAACATCTTAGATACAACTCCAAACATTTGTTAAGGATTTCTGACTAACCATTGGATTGAGGGTGGTATGTAGAAGATATCTTCAGTGTGGTTGATGTAACTGAAATTTTGCTTATAAATAAATACTCAAATAGGTTCTAACATGTTTATAATGTCCTAGATTAACTTAATTAAGCTTGAATTGGATTTTTAGGAATTTAGAAGACAAATTTAATTCGTATAAAAATACAGCAAAAATACAGTATTTTATGATTCTATTATACAACTTGAGTAAGGTCCATTGTTTTATTTATATCTTTGTCTACAGACACTTAAAAATTGTGATTCCAATTGCGTTGGAAACTAGACTCAATAAGCTTTCATGTGGAAGTTGAACCGTGCAATTTGGAGCTAAATTGGATTTTTTTACACGTGTTCAAAGTTGAGTTAACAACAGCTTCAATTTGGGTGAAGTGTCTCTCAAGTTATGGGCTCCCTCAAGTTATCTAAAGCCCGTGCACTAATTGTATCACTTCTGTAGTATAAGTAGGTGATTAAGCTTTGTAATTAAGTAGATTTGACATAAGGAACAATTCATTTTTTACGCTTAGAATTCACAGCACATGGCTTCAACACTTTCGGTTAATTTAGTTAGGAACTTTCTTTGTACTTTCTTGTTTTCTCTTCAAGAAATTGTTCTAACTCTTCGTGTTCCTTTTTTCTTGTGCCTCTTCTCATTCTTCTTCTGTTCTTCTTGTATTTAATTCATGTTTTGAGATTTTACGAATCGAATTTGAAGTAGTGGAAATAATTTTACTTGTTACACAATATTTAGAATTGATTTTCTTTTTGGCTTACTTTGTGATCGCTTCTGGTTAAGAGTGACAGCAAAGATATGATTCTTCACACCTTTTGAACCTTTATTCTATTGGTTAATTGGATAATCGAATGAAGTGAAGATTAATCTCTAAGATTGGCTAGAACTTAAAATTTTTCCCACTGTTTCACTTTCTGCACTTTAATTTCTTGCATTTTATTTTCAGCAGCTTTAAAATTCACGTGAGTCATTTTTAATCCTTTAGTGAGTAGTTTCATAGATGTTTTGTAGTTTACAATTAGTGAGGGAGGGTTTCTTAGTATCTTCTTGAGAATATAAAGCACTTGAATGTCTTTCAAGAGAGCTTAGTGTTAGGAGACTTGCATGAGAAGTTTTTGCTTTGTGTTCTTAAATTGATCTAACACCTCTAAGTAGATTCTAATTTGTAAAACTCCAATAGATCGTTTTAGTGCTTTTAATTTATTGTTTTCTTGTTTAAAACTTTGAGTCATTTCAATTCTGCATCATTTCAGTTTCAATTCTGCATAGTTGCATTAAAATTTAATAAGATTGTATTTTCCATATTAGCATAGGAGTGTTCTTATTTTGGTTTGTTCTTGATTTTGTATGAATTTTCCAGATTTGCATTTTTTGTTTTACATTTCTATTTGCATCTACTTGTTTTGAATTTTGGTTTTAGAATTCTTAGCAATTTGATTTTAGTTTCCTTTAGATTCAATTCGTTTCATAAATCATCTGTATAATTCACATGTTTAAATATTTTGCATTTATTTGGTTTTGAAATTTTACTTTGACTCTTATTTTCCAGTTCCAAAATTTTACATAGCATTCAACTTTACATTTGGTTTGCATTCTGTACTTAGTATAAATCTGAAAACCCCTAGTTCAATTTCTGTAATTCATTCATTCATAAACATCTATTCATCCATTACATCAATTTCTATTCCATTGCATATATACATTCATTTGTTCATTTGACAAATCAGAAAACTCAAATAAAAATTGCATCTATATGCATATTTCAATTCCAACAACCATTCATCATATTCACATAGCTTACAACATATTCCAACACTGATTCAATATATAAATATCCAAAAACAGTCTCATTTATTCACTTATATTCATTCATCCTACATTGCATTTTTGTTCAAATTCATCTAGAGTCAACATTCAATTGTTTCATACTTCATCAACCACAACCACTGCATTATTAATCACTACATCATCATTACTGTTCCTCTCGGCCAGATTATAATTCATTTAGTAAACATCATCCATTCATTTAGTAAAAATCCAGAAAAGAAGAAAAATCATTTCAATATTCAACCATCCATTTGCATTCATTTTTGTATAACATTTACATTACATTTTTCCCCAATCATTCATTGCATTGTTGGATTAAGATCCTACTCTATCATTGCTCCTAGGATTTGACACTTTGGTTGTCCCTATACTACATTAAAGGGGAAATCAATTATTTAAGGCAAAAGAAAGCGACTGAAAACTTATGCTTATCAAATTGGCACATTCATCATGTTGTTGCCGGGGAGCACAAGATCTTAATCTAGCACATTCATTCGTTTTACATCTACACATCCATTTAGAACAAGTCACAACATCAGCATATTCATCTGCATATAAAAATCCTGTGTTTCACTAACTTTTACTTCAACTAAATCATCAAAATTCGTAGAGATCCAAGCAGTATATGACCAGGTCATCCAGTGAAGATCTACTACCTTTTGGCCCTAAAATATCCAAGACTCTAAGGAAAGGCACTGGATAGAAGCTGCCTAAGGGAGTGAAATCACAACAAAACATTAATAACCAGACCAGTAGTGAAAGCTTGAGCCCGAAACAGTTCAGAAATCAAACTATGGGCTCTCATAATGCAGAAAAGACCTTAAAAGAGTTGGCTGCTCCTGCTTAACACTATCAACCTTTGTGCATTCAAGTGCCTCCACCTTAAGATGACATGGCTGGGTATGAATTAAAATCAGGACTCATTCATTTGCTACCTAAGTTTCATGGCCTGGGAGAAGATCCACACAAGCACTTGATGGAGTTTCATGTTGTGTGCTCGACCATGAGGCCTGCTGATGTGCCTGAAGATCATGTCAAGATGAAGGCTTTTCCATTTTCATTGTGTGATGTAGCAAAGGATTGGCTATACTTCCATCCTTCACTTATAAATACATGGCCTGAAATGAAGAGAAAATTCTTGGAGAAACTCTTCCCTACTAAGACAGCTACAATTTGAAAAAAAAATCAGTGGCATAAGGCAGCTGCAGGGAGAATCCTTGTTTGAATATTGGGAAAGGTTCAAATTGTGTGGCACCTATCCTAATCACTAGATCAATGAGCAGCTGCTCATCCAATATTTTTATGACGGGTTAATGGCCATGGATCGAAACATGATTGATGCAGTCAGTGGAGAAGCTTTGATGGATAAAACATCTGCAGCAACCAGGTATCTCATCTCTAATAGGGTTGAGAATTCCCAATAATTCAATTACAGGAAAAGTACAGGAGTTGTTCATGAAGTTAGCCAAAGTTATGCAGCATCTCAAGACACTTCAAGGCTAGAGAATAAGCTCACTGAACTTACATCTTTGGTAAGGCAATTGGCTCTAGCACAAAAACCAAATATTAATCTTCTATGCCTACCACGTGTGGTATCTGTGCAACCATTGACTTCTAAATTCCTAAAAATTCATTTCTAGCTTAATTAAGTTAATTTAGGACATTATAAACATGTCAGGACCTGTGTTAGTATTTATTTATAAGCAAAATTTTAGTTACATCAGTATTTTATAGTAAACTCATAACCGAGTAACTTATGAAGCCACTTCTGCTGCTCAGGAGTTTGCAAACTCTGATCCATGATATTCCTCAGGCTTTTTTGATATGTTTTTATCACAAATTGGTGACCAAGTAGATAATGCCTAAACTTTGCCACTGCTTCAGTTACTGCATGGAGTTCCCTTACATAAGTTGATTGTTTTTGCATTGAAGGAGACATTTATCTTGAAAAGTATGCAATGGGATGCATGTTCTGACTTAAGACAAATCCAATACCTATACCATATGCATCAGTTTCTAACTAAAATGGTAATGAGAAATCTGGTAAAGCCAATACAGGACTTTTTGTTAAAGCTATTTTCAGATTTGTAAAGGCTTTGGTAGCTCTGCATTTGACCAATTGAAGTTGTCTTTTCTTAGTAATTCAGTAAGTGTGCTAGCCAAGGTTGCATAACCTTTAATAAATCTTCTATAATAACCTGTAAGTCCTAGAAAGCCCCTTAATTGTTTCAGACTTGTAAATAGAGGCCAAGCCAAAACAGCTTGCACCTTGCTATCCTCCGTAACAATTCTTAACCTTGAAACCGTGTGCGCTAAATATTCAATTTGTTGTTTGCCAAATGAACATTTAGAAAGTTTGGAATATAACCTTTTTTCTTGCAACATGTAATACTTTTTTCCAAATGCTGAAAGTGATTGCACCTGGAAGGACTATACACCAAAATGTCATAAAAAAAGACAAGAACATATTTCCTCAGCATCTTTTGAAAAATGTCATTCATCAATCCCTAGAATGTTGCTGGTGCATTAGTTAGCCCAAAGGGCATTACTAACCACTCATACAAGCCTTGATGTCTTCTAAAGGCTATTTTATGTCCTCCTCCTTCATAAGAATTTGGTGATACCCAGCTCTAAGATCCAAATTGGAAAAAATTTTAGCTCTATGTAAAGCTATCTTTACCGTGGGAATTTGTAAAGCTATCTTTCATAATAATAGCATTCAAAGCCTTGTAATCAGTACAAAATCTCCACGTGCCATATTTCTTTTTCACCAAGATAATTGGAGAAGAAAAAGGGTTGTTGCTGGGCACAATTATTCCCTCTTGCAACATCTCTTGCACCATTTTCTCAATCTGTTGCTTTTGACTGAAAGGATATCTATACGACTTCACTTTAATAGGATTCAAAGCATGTACGAGAGGAATAACATGGTTATGTGATCTAGGAAGGGGTAGTCCATTTGGCATATCAAAAACTTGTTGATATGTATGTAACAATAAGGCTATCTCTGGTTCCATGTCCACAGGTAAGTCAAGAAATTGATCTTGTGAAGTGCTAGAATTTTGAAAATGTAGAGAATACATTTCTGCAATCGAATTAGTATGAAACATTCTTCTCAAATGGTGAAATTAAGCCTGGACAAGTAACTTGGTTTGTTCCCCATCAATGTTACAAACTTATCATCTAGCATAAATTTCAAAGATAAGTTGCTATAATAATAAATGTGAGCACCTAGTGTAACCATCCAAGAAGCTCCAAGAACTAGGTCAGCACTTGAGATAGAAAGTAAGTATGCTGGCAACTGAATTGTATGGTGTTGAATTGTAACTTCCAATTTCTTGATGAGTCCCTCTTCTGCCATAGCATTTCCATTACCAACCATCACATTAAAATTCTAAATTCGTGCTCTGGTAGTTTAAGACAAGCAACAATCCTTGGTTGTAAGAAATTATCCGAACTTCCACTATCCAGAAGGATCTGCACTGGTAAGCCATTAATAACTCCTTTAAATCTCATAGTACCAATTCCAACCGAGCCTTTAACTACATTGAAAGACAAGTGAGGTTCACCCTGAAGTTGAGCTCGTAACAACACTAGCATCCAGAACAAGTTCATCATAAACTTCCTCTTCATCTAAGTGTAACTAGAGATATTGCTTATTAGGACACCTGTGAGAGGGTGAATATTTGTCATCACAGGTGAAACATAATCCTTTCTCTCTCCGCAACTGAATCTATACAGGGGACATCTTCACCATCGCATTTCTAGCTAGAGGAGTCTGGTTTCATTTGCCCGATAAGAGAGGCAATGCAATGGACTTGAGAGATTGTGAAGTGGCAGATGGTGAGTGATTTTTTGTATAAATATTGGACCAATAAGATTTCTATTTGGTAACATAATTTTCTTCAAATAATTTGGTCAATGATACACATCTCATCAATATAATATCATGTCTCAACCCACCCACAAAAAAATCTAATAAAGCTTTCGTGGTGACACCTTGCACACAATTGACTAGAGAAGTAAACTTAACATAATATTTGTGCAGTGAACCTTTATGTATAAGTTTAAACAAATCTGATCTAAGGCATTCATAAGGTGAAAGGCTGAATTCCAACTCCAAAGCACGAGTGAACGCAATCCAACAATGCGTTAGTTCAAGCTTGCATTTAGAACCATGGAACCACTTCTTTTTCCAGATGAATAGAAGCAATGAGCAACTGTTGTTCGTCCGGAGTTTTATAATAATAAAAAAAACTATTCCGTCTTGAAAATCCATTGATTCATCAAATTTTGGAAAATCTAACTTGACATTACGAACTTGAAATGACAGAAATAGAGAAAAAGCACATGAACCTGTCTCCAACGTCTGGATCGATTTCAACACCGAATCCATGGAAATCTCCAATGTTTCAAATCGAGTAGAATCATCACGTTGTCACTCAGTAATAGCCGCAATCAAGCTCTTTATATCTTGATCAGTAATAACCACTGCATTGGCCAATTGATTGACGTCGACGACAAATTCCTTTAGACGAGAAATCTCTGCTTATAACTCCTTGAATCGGGTATCCACCATGAAAGCACCAATGTAAGATAATACAAAAGCTGCTAGTACCCATTAAACTAATTACAGAAAAAATTCTTATTCAAAGATAATGAACAAGAAGCAAGAAGTACAAACATTTTGTCACACTCATGAACAGAAATCAATAGACAAGTGAGTCAGAGATAGAAGAAAATCTCAACTAATTTTCCCCCTCTCACTCTTGAAAATATTCTATTTATACTCAATTTATTCCATCACGTAATCCTTCAACCACACACTTTCTCTCCTGAATCTCACATTTTTATTCTTTGCAATGGTTTCATACCTTTAACCATATGTCCCCTTTGAATTAGTTTTCCTATGACTGTCTCCACGTCATTATTTTACACTCTCTTTACAATTTACTATATAAAAAAAATTAAATTATGTCTTAATTATTTCAATTTAAAATATATTAGATATTTTTATAACTATTTAGAAATAATATTCTTTTAATAATTTTTTTTAATAATATTGTAAAAATATTTTGAAATATACTTTAAATACTCTTAAATGAGAACATCAAAAAATAAAAAAATATATGAAAAAAAAAAGTGAAAAATTTTTTAAAAAAACAAAGGAAATATAAATAAGTGAATTAAAAAATATAAAAATAAAGTAAAAATAATAAGTGACTCTCATATTTTTAAATTTCTCACATCTCTCATTTTTCTTCTATCAACTCTTTGATTATTTTATTTTATTTTATTTTTGACATATTTCTTTCCTTTCTATTCTCTTTTCCCTTACCAAACAAAATATAAGGAATTAGGTATTAATTAATAATATTATGATCTTACCACTTAAAAATAAAAATAAAGATTTGAGCGTATATTAACATTAAAATATGAAATATAAAATAAATTTATGGTCTTGAATTAAAAAATTGGAATGTTTAATAAAGTCTAACCTTAATATTTTCATTAGACTTAAAAAAAATTATATATTTTTTTTATTACATCTACTTGATTGAAATATAACAAGAGGAGTTTACCTTCAATCTCTTGTTTTAATTTGTTTATAAATTTTAAGTTTCATTATTTCAGTTAATTACAATTTTCAATTCTTTAGAAAGTAAAAATGTGTTTTATATATAATGTATTATACAAATCTTTAGTTAGAACAATACTAAACTCATTACTATTTACATAATTTCATATATTTAAAAAAGATACAATGTAATTTTGCTAGATGAAATTAGTCATGAATAATGTTTAAGCCATTAGACCTAAATTACTCTTATATAATGCTTAAAACTCTTTAAGATAACTTTGAATATAAGTTTTAAGCATAATAATACATGAGCAAATACTAGATGAAAAATATATTCAATCATAAGAGATGCTCAAAGGAATATTCAATCACATACAAAATTTATATATAAGTATAATAAAATGTTTAAAACGAAATTGTATATGATGTGTATATTTATTAATTTTGGATGACATTTATATCCAAATATATCTAAATGAAATCTTCAAGATATGTTTTTGGAATCTTAGTCCAAAACACACTTATAAAATATCTATAATCAAGAATTATTATGATGTGGTATGAATTCAAAAGTTCTAATTATGTCAACTACACATTCATATATTTATAACTACTTATTTTTATATTTGATTAAGCAAGTTAGTATATTTGTAATTACTTATATTTATATTTGATTAAGCAAGTTAGCATATTAGCAAATAAGTAGAATATGAATATCTAAACATGCCTCTAAATAAAACCTTTTGAAGAGAGAAAATGGATAAATAATTACAAGAAAAACATCAAAGTAAAAGATTTCTCTAATACATCTAAGTATCAATGGCTTGAATAGAAGTATTTAATTTTATTTTTTTTATCTTCACTCGAGCAAAGTTATATGTGATGATCTTAGTAACATATCCTTATTTTAACATTAAATTTTTCATATACCTTTTAACCCCAAAACATTCTTAATTAATAAATAAAATTTACAAAAAAAAAAAATTCACATATATTCATTTCATAAATAAAATTTTACAAAAGTAAAGAAATAAGATTTCAAAATAAACCTTTCATCCTCAATTTTCACAACAACCTAATTCTTATTATGAGTAGCTTATTAGAACAACAACGGTAGACCGTAAATTAGTACATCAGATAAGTTTCCAAAAAAGAGAGGTGCGTCACTAAAGGACACTCTTAAATACCAAGTCTTTCCTAACCAAAATTTTTCTAAACATGCACTCTCACAATGTATATCTAGTAACAATAATAGCTCGGTTTGGATGTAGAAGATTAAATAAAATATTATTAGATACTAAATTAACCTTTATGAGTTTTTAAAGATAAAATCATAATAAATTTCAAATCAACTTTTTCAAAATAATATTTTTATATCCTGACATCACACCTAATTAGAGCACCCACAAAATCAAGACATAAGAAACATATACTTTATCAACCAACTCCTCTTTATTCTCATCAAACATATGTTCATCTATACAAATATTCATCCCAAACAAAAATACAAACAGAAGAATGAGGAATATATCTCACATATGTTATAGATACTAAACACCCACACACATCACATACACCAATACTTACTTAATCACAAGCTCATTCCATTAACTCAAATGCATTAATTTCTTATGCTCTTATCCCTAAATGCATGTGGTACCATCACATGAAACATGCATATGAGTAGTTCAAGAGTACATGAACCAGATCAAAAGACCCTATTAATCCACTCTCACTAGAATGCATCTAACAAGAGCCTGTCGGAATAGTATAGTTTGGTCGTGGTTGCCTCTTTCAACTTTCAAATGAGATGTTCCCTACTCTAAAATTCCCAAGATCAAGATAGAAGATCATAGAGACTCTCATTCATAGATCACATCTACCCCCAAAAAAGTATGAATGAATGAAATATGTACACATAAATGCACAACTCATCACTTATCTCAAATGACCAAACATAACTTGGATTTTCACACTACTAAACCTCCACTTAAACTTCTCAAAATACACAAATAACTCGCAAATATGTCACAAACACATCAAAAACTCATGTCATGAGCATCTAAAAAATCAACAAAAATTTTCTCATATCATATAATATAATAAATATAATATATATTTAAACTTAAACATCAATACATACAATTTTTATAAATAGAATTTAAAGATTATGAAAATAATATAAGTCAATAATTAAGCCATAACTCATCCAAAATTTTATGGATGACTTATGATTATTTTAAAATAAATATATTATATTTTATTACCAAAATTTTATTGAGGACTTATAGTTACCTCAAAACAAACAAAATCTTATCGAGGCTTAGGGGTTGTCTTTCTACTCAAAATTCTCATAAGTACCCATATATGAGACATTCTCCACTTCCCCTCTTACCTCGAATGATGATACGCGTCGTCTTGAACTATTACGTTACGCAACGCCTTGAGATGCTATGTTACCCAACACCCTGAGATGTTACGCTACGCGACACCTCACATGTCGCCTCTAGTTGCCTCCTCTAAGATTTTTCCCAAATGTTAGGAAAAAATATAGAATGAAAAATAGAGAGGGTTTAACACCTATTTATATAGATAGAGTTGTTGGAGATCCCACATCACCTAGAGATATAACCAAATTAATATATATAACGTGGTACAAACCTCACCTCATTGAGCCAGTTTTATGAGGATGAGTTAGGCTTAAAGTTCACTACTAATATGGTATCAAAACCTATCCTAACAAGATTCTTGGAGATCCCACATCACCTAGAGATATGACCAAATTAATATATATAAAGTGGTACAAACCTCACCTCATTGAGTTAGTTTTATGAGGATGAGTTACGCTTAAAGTTCATTATTAATAAGAGTTGAGTTTTTGAAGATTAAATCCAACTAATAATATATTTTAAAATATTAAAAACCTTACATTACCTTTTTAGAATATCAACAACCCTACATTATCTTTTTTAAGATATTAATAACCTCAAAATATCTTTTAAAAATATTATTAATATCATAGTATCTTTTAAAATATACTTCACAATATATATTAAAATATTAATAACCTCAAAATATCTCTTAATATATTAATAATTTCATAATATCTCTTAAAATATTAATGATTTCACAATATTTTTTAAAATATTAATAATTTCATATTATTTATTTATTTCTAGCAAATCATCGTTATCTTTTCTTTAACTACTTTATTTTATTTTATTTTATTTTTTAAACTTCATTAAATATTTTATTTAACTAAATAATTAAATTATAATATATATATATATATATTTATTTGTCTATTATATTTTTTTTTTTTTAAAAAAAATAAGATGTTATAACTATGATTTTCAATTGTAGGTTAGGACTAAGGATGGTTAGGAGTGGGATATACTTCTTGTAAGTCAAAAGTTATCTAAGGAATACTTGTTTGTATGAAGTTTTTTTCTCAGTGGAACCTCTAAGATTGAAGGAGAATTGAACATATCCTAGGTTAACGGATTAATATAAAAATAACATTCTTAAAATTTGATGTAAATTATAGTTATGTATGTAAGATTTAAATTTATATATTAATAAAAATTATTATTATTATTATTGCTATTTGTTTAAACATCTTAATTAGAAAAGAAGAAGAGAGAGACTAACAAGCTTGCCTTGTAAACTTAGTAGTTAACTTCCTAGAAAAGCTTTCTCTCACCCTTAATACATTCTCCTCACTCTTATTCTCTCTCACAAACCCAAGCCTCTCTCCCTCACTCTCATTTTCTTGCTTGATCATTTTTTCTCTTCAACCCTTTTCTTTCACTCTTTTTTTTTTTTCAATTCAAAATATTATTCTTTACATCTAAGCTTCTAATTGTGCTTTTATCATCTCAAATATTTGATTTTCAGAGTTGGGTGTTAAAGTTATTTCCTTAATCTAATATTTAATTTGTTGTGTTAAATGTGATGAATATGGTTTTTGGGAGTTGATTGGAGTTGGAAATATGAAGTATTGTCCTACTTTGCACATAGAAAACCTTTATTTTTGAAAAGGAGAGCTTCACTAACTTAAACCGTTCAACAGATTAAGATATTTTGAAAAATCAAGCTCACGAGACTAAAACTGTTCAGTAAATTTTAAACAACTAAGTCATTTGATAAAAAAATTAATTTTTATTATTGGACTCAAAGTGATTTCCAAACGGTTGAGTCGTTTGTCAAAAGAAATTAAAAAAAAAATAAAAAAATAATTTCTTTTCTAAATGTTTATTTATTTTATGGTAATCCATATTAATAATTTTTTTATATAAATAAAAAATTGTATAAATCAATCTAATCTTTAATTTGTTATGTTAAATGTGATGAATATGATTTGTGGGAGTTGATTGGAGTTGGAAATGTGAAATATTATGTTATTTTGCACTTAGAAAACCTTTATTTTTGAAGAGAAGAGTTTCACTAACTTAAATCGTTCAACAGATTAAGATATTTTACAAAATCAAGCTCATGTGACTAAAATTGCATAGTGATTTTTAAACAACTAAGCGCTTTGACAAAAAAATTGATTTTCATCATTGGACTCAAACTACTTAGCGATTTTCAAACGGTTAAATCATTTGCCAAAAGAAATTAAAAGATTATTTCTTTTCTGATTGTTTATTTCTTTTATGGTAATTAATATTAATATTTTTTTTGTATAAATAAAAATATTAATAAATACAATCTTAAATCCTAAGTTAAATGATTTATAATTTTATTGTATAATGATTTGATAAGTTGTCAAATTAATGATGTTATTCAATTCTGGCTGAGTTTAGAAGTGTTTAAACTCTAATAATTGTTGGATTGTTTATTATGATGGACTGTAAATTGATTGTGATGCCTTTAAGACAAGGAATATGATGACACAACTATAAATAAAAATATTTTTGAAAAAGATGTTGTGTTATCTAAAAGTGATTACTTTATAAGTTTTGAAAAAATTGTTTTGAAAAAATTGTAGGTGATTGATTTAAATTAATGATATGATAATAAGTGTTTATATGAAAAAGATAAGGATTTACATGGTATGTGGAAGATTATGGCACCGTAATGGTAAAAAAGTATTTGTGATTGAAAACTTTTATACCATGATGGTATGAAATTGATTTATGAATTGAATTTGGAACTACCTAAAGAATAGAAAAAATATGTGAAATGATGAGATTAATACCATCTAAAGTCCTGATTTCCATGTGGATAAGTTATATTAAGATATAATTCAGGAAGGTTTGAAGGAACTAGGGGGAATAAGAGAGTGGCCCTATTTTGATGGACGTGGCCACACACCTCATGCACCATTACCTAATTGAATTGTTGACTACAATTTTTGTCAAAGGTGTTTGTGCATACACATTGCATTCAGGGGGCATATTACCAACTAGCAGCTATCCACATCAATATGAGACTAACATCACTTGGGTAGTGGGTTGGTAGCAGTATTTGGGGGTCATATAGTACCTAGAGTACCAAGATTAATGTGATCATAGTGTGATGTATATTGACCATGCACGTAAGAAAAGAAATATGTGAAAGCTTTAAATAATAATGTTGTGAATGAATAATAAAAACTTATATGACAATATTTGAAAATTGATTGTTAAAATTTTTTATTAAGATATAATTTCTAATTATGCAAATCATTTTTTTAGTTTAATTTTTTTATAACTACTATACTTTAATTTGATTATGTATTTCAATTAAATGATAAAATTAAATGTGATTACTTTTTTCTTTAATGGACAAGTTCTGTACCTATAATACCATTTTATAACACGTAAATATTCTTACTAATAGTCTATTTTTAAGATTTAATTAAGTTAATTATGGAAGTATATGAATATATCTTTCCTTGAAAAACTAGTTCTACAATTACGATATAATTTAATAACATGTAATTATTTTATGAATGGTACTCGACTTATTTTTATAATTTATTATCTTTCTTTTAAATTTATTATTTACAAATTTTAGTCCAGTATTTATTAATTGCATTTAATTTAAGTTATATAATTTATAAAATACTTCTTTTTGTTAAATAAATCTTTTATATCTATATTATTTTAATTTGATCATTAGTTTCTCGAAAAAATATTAGAAATATTATTTACTTGTGTAATTATTAAGAAATTTATCTAAAAATTATAATATTAAGAATAATAATTTGAGGGTGTAACATTTAGTGGTATCATAGTAGTTCATTTTAATAGGCTAGGGTGTGGACTTAGTCATTACTTGTGTTGTATATTTTCATATTCTTGTGAATAAAAGGATACAAAATAAATGTTTATTTGTACGACTTACTTGATAATCCAAGTAGGAATTTGTGAGTGTTTTAGCATTTGTGTTTCCTTATGGTTAGTAAAAATAATAGTATGTGTAAGTTATAAGATCCTTTTAAATTAAGGTATTAGTTTCATAATATCATGATTAGGAATTCAAGAAGTCTAATTGTTGACTTCTGGTACAAATAATTTTAGTACTTGAAGCTTAATATAATTAAGATATTGAGTCAACAAAGTTTACCCACCTTCTCCCAAAGCATTATATAATAAGGTTTGAGAGTAACATTAACTTGGAGTGAGAGATCTCGGATAAAGAGAGAATCTTTAGTGCCATGAAGGTGGAGAGAAGTGTGACACCTTTCTACCCAAAAATATTTTTACTTAATAAATATAAAAATATAAAAAATAAAAGGTAAAAGGATTCACAAATATTCATTTTTCTAAATAAAACTTACAAAAATAAGAAAAATAAATATTTGAAATCACTCCTTAAGCATTAAAATAGCATTTATAAGTTTTTAATAATAAAAACATAATAAACTTCAAAATAACTTCTTCAAAATAAAGCGTATAATCTCTATGTCTCGATGTCACACCTAATTAGAACATCTCACAAAACAAAGACATAGGAAACCTAAGTTTCATCTCCCAACTCCTCTTCGTCCTTATTAAATGCATGTTTACCTAATCACAAACTCACCCCATTAACTCAAATACATTAATACTCTTATGCTCTTTTATGTAAATGTATGTGATACCATCACATGAAACACGCATACGAGTAGTCTAAGAGTACATGAACTAGATCATAAAGATCCTCACAATCTATTCTCAACTAGAAGGAGTCTAACAGGAACTAGTTAGAATAGTATAACTGGTTGTGGTTGCCCTTTATCCCCTACTCTTAGACGAGAGGTTTATCTAAAATCCTTAAGGCCAAAGTAGAAGATCATAAAGACCTCCTTCATAGATCGCATCTATCTCCAAGAAAGTATGAATGGATGAAACATGTACATACAAATGTATAACTCATCACATATCCCAAATGACTAAGCGTAACTTGAATTTTTACATTGTTAACCCTCTGCTTAGACTTCTCAAATGACCAAGTGCAACTTAGACTTTACACTACTAAGCCTCTGGTTAGACTCCTCAAATGATCAAACATAACTTGGATTTCACTCTACTAAGCCAAAACTTAAATTTCTCAAAACATACAAGTAACTTACAAGCACATAAAAAAACTCATCTTACGAGCATCTCAAAATAAATACAAATTTTCATAACATCTCATTCATATCGTAATTTATCATCACACATATCAAAATAAATTCAAATTATCATAACATCTCCTTCACACATATATACATACAAGAATTACACATAAAAAATTATTATTAAATCTCTTAAGTTTTGCATAATATCTTTCTAACTTTCTTTTATTCTTTTATGACCTTTCTTAATTGTAAAATCGATATTTAATGTTATACTTATCCAATTACTTTGGTTCTTATTTTGTTTTAAAATTAACATAATTATTTATAACTTGTATTTTGATATCAAGATCTTTTTTAATGATTTACTATACCTAAATTATGGAAAAACGTAAACTTTTATTCTCATATTCACATTATAATCTTTAATCATTAAAAAAAAATCACATATTGAGTTGTACAAATTATTTTTGTGTGAAACCAATGCCATTAATTAGATTTGATGAAGATAATTTTTCCAAATTCATAATGAAAACATGCTAAAATGGATCGCAATCTCAAAGTGAAATATTCTATAACTGAATCCAATATATTTCCACATATATCTCAATAGTAAATTCAAACAAAAATAATAACGAACACAATTTTCATAGGCAAGATCTAAAAATTATAAAAATGAAAAGAAACACATAATAAATTAATAATTAAATCATAACTCATTAGAATTATGTATTTGTCAAAATCATTGTATTAATAAAATTCTATTGATGACTTTGGTTGCCTCAAAATAAATATACTATATTTTATTTTTAAATATTATATTAACAAAATCTTTTTAAGGGTTTATAAATAATTTAAAATAAATATACTATATCTCATTATATTAATAAAAGCCTAATAAGGTTTAGCGATTGCCTCTCTACTCGTAATTCTTATAAACACTCATATATGAGACATTTCTCATTCCCCCTCCTACCTCATATGAGGATACATAATGTTTTGAGATGCAAATCCTTAATTAAAATTATTCTCCTAACTCTTTCCATGTTGTCTTCTCTAAAATTTTTCCCAAACATCAGAAAAATATAGAATAAAAAGTAGAGAAGATATGATGCTTATTTATTTACTTAGAGTCAGATTTCTAAACATCAAGTCCAACTAATATTATCTTTTTAAATATTAAAATCTCACATTATCTATTTTTAATAACTAAATATTTTTTTCTTAACCACCTAACTTTAATTTATTTTATCTTATTTTATAAAATATTTTATTCTATTTTATTTCTAATTCCAAAAAAATATTTTAATTAATAAATAAATAATTAAATTATATATTTTTTATTCTAAAAATATAGGACATTACAAGAAGCATATGCTAGTTTTGCCTTTATATCCTAAAACATGAAGGTTTGTGGGTCTTTATAATTTATCATCTACTAAAGTTCAAGAAGGCTTTGACCTTGAAGATAACACACAAGAAATATTAAATTTAGGTCGTAATATTATGGAATGTAATGGGGCATATGACAATATTGGATTAAATACTTTACAAGAAGGAAGAATAATTATCTCCTTAGGATATATTAGAAATTTTTTCGAGCAATGACTACATTATGGTTAGGCATCATGATATTGAAAACAACAAATGAAGAACTAGGATTTCTTCCTCCAATTAGCGTCTTCCAACACAAAGTTCAAAGAGAGAATTGGCAAGATAAATAATATTAGGTCATACTCTCACTTGACTAAATTCTAAAAATTCCCATATCCACAAGGACTTGCAATATACACTAAAAATTATAATTGCTTTCAAAACTCAAATTAAATATTTTTGTGGTTTTATAAAGATTAAAATTTAACTTTAAAATAAAGAATGACAAAAGAAATTTAAATAATAATGAAAAGAGTATTAAGATTGAATTTCATCCATCACTCTCCTCTACACTTTTTAAATTATTTATATATGCATCATTTATCAATGTTATTGAAGTCCCTAATTACCCCTCTATACCAATTCCTTGACTTAGAGTTTTTAATAATTTTTACTATTATAATTGATTTCTCAAATTATCAAATAATTTTTTTTCACTAAGTTTAAGACTATTATAATAAATATACTCAAATCTATTCCTAGTGTTATCAAGTGGCATCAAGAGGGGGGGTGAATTGATGTAGTAAAAATTAAAACTTTAATCGCTTTCTTTTTCTTTTATCCCTCTTGATTTACTTAGTCAAGTAGAAATTATAGAATACGCAAAGGAAAAATAAAAGATAAAGGAAAGAGAAAGATAACACCAGAGATTTATACTGGTTCGGGTTAAATCCTTAACCCTACATCCAGTTCCCAATCACCTCAATTTGAGATGATCACACACTCTCACTATCTTTAATTAATTAGAGTTTTACAACCACTAATACAAGTGAAACATGCAAAATAGAAAAACTAAAGATTGAGATTCACTATCTCTTGTAACCCACAAGAGATTGCCACACCTTCCTTGAGTCACACAAGGAATGAAAACACCTTCCTTGAATCACACAAGGAATGAACACACCTTCCTTGAATCACACAAGGAATGACAAAAACCTCCTCTGAACAACCTCAAAGGATGAACACAAAAACAATATCACCTGGAGTGTAGATATCAAATTGTAACACCAGCTTAACTCAGAATCTTCTCAAGACTTTCTTTCTAAACTTTCTAACAGCTTGTATATGATTGTAATTGTTGTTACTATTGTCTTGTGCTTGTTACTTTTGCCTTTGTCATCCTCTACTTTTGTAAGCTTTCAAAAATATGATCGCTGTAGAAAAATCTTCAGCTTTAATATTCTTCAGATATTCTGATGATAATCTTCTAATATCTTCATGTGTCAAGTTATTAAGATTTTTCTCTCAATAATACTTCTTTGGAAACTCTTGATCTGATGACACCTATTAAAAGGAAATACAGTGCAAATACGAAATATATATTTTTTTTTATAACAGACGGAATATTTCCTTTTATTTACGAGATGATATATTTGGTTTTATAACTTCTTATTTAAATCTTCATATAGTATTCCATTTTTATCTTTCAAATAATATTTCAATACTTGATTTCCATATTAAACCAACTAGCCGTTATACGATATACTGTTCTTATATAGTTATAGAATGTTATATAAGCGGCATTTCATTTAACGTTATTACCAATTATAAAATAATTATTTTATAAATGCTTTTCTATTAACCTTTGATTTATTCAAAACTTATTTTCATTTATTATCATCAAAACATATTGTGTGCATGTTATCTAATAGATCGTCCGGGTTCTAACAATCTCCCTCTTTTTTATGATGACAAATATATTAAGTTTTGAATCTGTCAAGCTTAGAATTATAGCATATATGAGAAGAATTAATGGCCAAAGGTTAGTAAGAAAATAATTATCTGCAAATATGAGAGTAATTCAAATCATGTAATAATTAATATGGAAATGCAACAAATAAGATGAGAAACTCAAGACTTTAATTTTCTCCCCCTTTTGTATTCAACAATAAAGGGTGATTAGGTGAGACATAATTTTCTCCCCCTCAATAAAGAGTATGTATGCGGAAGCTTTTTGGTGGTGATGTGGGTAAAGGTTTATAGGGTGGATTAGGCCTTATTTCAAATAATAGTTTTCTTTTTAGTCCCAAAGATATTTGAAACCGCAATTCAATGTTATAAATTTTTCATCTCTTTCTATAAGATGCAAATGCAATGCATGTGTGCATGTGATTCAGATTATGAAATGATGCATGATTCACATAATGCAAGGACATATCTTAATCTACAAAGTTAATGAATAGGAATGTTACCTCCATAGATGTTAACATATTTTCAATGGCTGTAGGATCTTTTGCAGAATGATGTATAAATCCCTGGTCTTGTTCCTTATGTGTTGGATAATCAACTTGATGATTATCTAGAAGGATGTATTAAGCTTTTGTAGGGGATAATACTATTGTTCCTTATTTCTTGTTCATCGATGATACTAGATTTCCTCTCATAACTTTCTCTTCTCCATTAGACTGTCCGCTATCTAGCATCTTTTAAATGTTTCTTCTTCCTTCTTTAAAGTTGTCATCTATTCTCAAATCTATACATCTGATTCCAATTATCTTTCCTTTTTTATTGTCTCCAAATATTATTATCCATTTTCCCTTGCTTTTCAAGTCCTGGAACATAAACTTTTCTCCTGTTATGTATTGCAAGCATCCACTCTCCAAGTACCATAGTGTTTTTCTTTCCTTGGAAGTAATCTGCATCACAAACATATAGATTTAGGTCCCCTTTACTATTTTGGGTCCTTAAGAGTTAGTATACACATTCTCGATTTTTCTAACAATTAATTCTTGATCCAACAAAAATACTAATAATAACAATATTAATGATAATAGAAATTAATTCTTTACTCGAACCCAAACAAATTTTCCAGAAGGAATACCTACATGTTTTATTAAACATTTGTTTATCGTATGACCATGTTTCATGCAATAAAACATTTTGTTCTAGAAAATGTAGGTTTATAGATTTTATTTTGAAAATTGTTCACAAAAGATTTTTGAAAATTTAATTTTACAGATTCTTTGACAAAAACAGTCTTTTGTATTTCTAGACTTTTCTTAGGAATAAAGCCAAGTCCAGCTTTACTAGAATTTTCCTTTTGAGAACTCAAAATTGTATCAAGATGCATACTTGATTTAGAAAATTTTGAAACTACCTTTTCAAGACTAGAAATTTTGTTTTCAAGAATTTTAAAATTTTCACAAACTTTTCCTTTTAAAATTGTTTCTAATTTTTCTAAATTAGTTTTCAAAGATTCTTTTTCTTTTTCTGCATCTTGTAATTTATTTTCCAATATTTGAAAATTATTTTTCAAAGTAGAATGTTTTTTTTGATAAAACACCAAAGTTTTCAAACAGTTCTTGAAATGCCTCATGTAAATTATCATAATAATCTATAGATTCAGAATTACTTACTTTTGATGACGTTTCGAGATCTTCATTGGTCATCAAGCAAAGATTTTCCTCCTCTTCTTCTTCGCTTTCACAAGAGCTACTTTCCGAGGTGGTCGATGCATTCTCTTCCCATGCTATATAGGCCTTCTTTTTCTTCTTAAAAATTTTCTTACCCTTCTTCTTTTCTTTTTCTTCTTTCTTTGCAAACGGGCACTCGGATTTAATGTGGCACAATCTATTGCATCCGTAACATTTGAAGTTTGAAGAGGGATTGTTTTTCTCCTTCTTTTGATTTTGATTCCTTTTCTTGTTCTTCAAAAACCTGGAAAAAATTTTCACTAACAAGGAAATATCATCATTAATATTCTCACCGTCATCTTCATCGTCAGATTGTTCTGTTTTGAATGCGAGAGTCTTCTTTTTATAATTCTCCTCTCCATTTTTAGCCTTTAAAGCTCAAGCTCATGCTCTTTGAGTTTTCCAAATAGTGTAGCCATATCCATCTTGGTAAGATCTCTTGATTCTGTGATTGCTATGACTTTTGTCTACCAATTTCTATCTAGAGATTTTAATATTTTAGTGTTGAGCTCTTCTTTGGCAAAGCTTCTTCCCAAGGCTTCTAAGTGATTTACTATGTGTGTAAATCGTGTTTGAAAATCTCCGATGCTTTCATTTGGTACCATACTCAATAGTTCATATTCTTGTATCAAGGAATTTTTCCTTGCACGTTTGACTTCTTCTGTTCCTTCATGTGTGACTTCTAGTGTGTCCCACATCTCTTTAGCAGTTTTGCATCTGGAAATCTTGTAAAACTCATTTAAGGTTAGTGTAGATACAATTGCATTTCTAGCTCTTACATCGTACTGTGCTCTCTTATTCTCATCCGACGTCCATTGTAAGAATTGTTTTGGTGCAGGTCCATCAGCCAGCATTGTCATTGGTACGAACGGGCCGTTTTCTACTGCATCCCACACTCCATAGTCAAGGGTTTGAAGAAAGACTTGCATTCTTGCTTTCCAGAACGGATAATTGTCTCCTTCAAAGAGTGGTGGTCCGTTTATTGAAGCTCCTTCCTTATATATCTGATTCTGCATAGATATCTTAAAGATATTTTAGAAATACCTTATTAGTCTTGCTCTGATACCACTTGTTATCAAGTGGCATCAAGAGGGGGGTGAATTGATATAATAAAAATTAAAACTTTAATCGCCTTCTTTTTCTTTTATCCCTCTTGATTTATTTAGTCAAGCAGAAATTATAGAATACGCAATGGAAAAATAAAAGATAAAGGAAAGAAAAAAATAACACCAAAGATTTATACTAGTTCGAGTTAAATCCTTAACCCTACATCCAGTTCCCAATCATCTCAACTTGAGATGATCACACACTCTCACTATCTTTAATTAATCAGAGTTTTACAACCACTAATACAAGTGAAACATGCAAAATAGAAAAACTAAAGATTGAGCCTGTCTATCTCTTGTAACCCACAAGAGATTGTCAGACCTTCTTTGAGTCACACAAGGAATGAAAATACCTTCCTTGAATCACACAAGGAATGAACACACCTTCCTTGAATCACACAAGGAATGACAAACACCTCCTCTGAACAGCCTCAGAGGATGAACACAAAAATAATATCACCTGGAGTGTAGATATCAAACTGTACCACCAGCTTAACTCAGAATCTTCTCAAGACTTTCTCTCTAAACTTTCTAACAGCTTGTAATTGTTGTTACTATTGTCTTGTGCTTGGTACTTTTGCCTTTGTCATCCTCTACTTTTGTAGGCTTTCAGAAATATGACTGTTGTAGAAAAATCTTCAGCTTTAATATTCTTCAGATATTCTGATGATAATCTTCTAATATCTTCATGTGTCAGGTTACTAAGATTTTTGTCTCAATAATACTTCTTTGGAAACTCTTGATCTGATGACACCTATTAAAAGGAAATACAGTGCAAATACGAAATATATATTTTTTATAACAGACGGAATATTTCCTTTTATTTACGAGATGATATATTTGGTTTTATAAGTTCTTATTTAAATCTTCATATAGTATTCCATTTTTATCTTTCAAATAATATTTTAATACTTGATTTCCATATTAAACCAACTAGTCGTTATACGATATACTGTTCTTATATAGTTATAGAATGTTATATAAGCGGCATTTCATTTAGCGTTATTACCATTTATAAGATGATTATTTTATAAACGCTTTTCTATTAACCTTTGATTTATTCAAAATTTATTTTCATTTATTATCATCAAAACATATTGTGTGCATGTTATCTAATAGACCGTCTGAGTTCTAAATAGGGGTGTTCAGAACCGAACCGATCCAAAAAAAGAAAAACGAAAACCGATCCAAAAAACCGCAAACCGATTAAAATTGCAAGTTTTTGGATCAGTTTGGATTTTTTTTTTCAGAACCGCACGATTCGGTTCGGTTTGCAGTTTGGTATTTCAAAATCGAACCAAACCAAACCAAACCGCAATTATTAAATAATATTATATTTATTTTTAATTTTATTTTACAAAGAAAACCTACTGCTGTCTATTAGAACTTTCATTTTGTTAGACGCATCTTAGGGTTCCTTACTTGAAACTCCCTTACTCTAATTTCATTATCTTATCATTAACTCTTATTCAAATCCATCTTCACCACACCATTTCACCCTCTATCTAATCATTCTTATTCTTTTTATCCCAAGCGGTAAGTTTTTTTTTTTTATTTCATTCACTCATTAATATGTTTCTTTTCTTATTCTTTCTTCTTTCATTTTTCATATTTTGATTTTAATTCCACATCAATTTATCTTATGATTAATCTTCGATTTTCATTGAATAAATGTTCTATTATTTCCCGGTTTCATTTTAGGGTTTAGGATTTAGGGTTCTCGGTTTCAGGTTAGGGTTTAGGGTTCTTATTTCAATTAATTTCGTTTTTACTAGGGTTATTTTTTTTTAGTAATATTCATCTGTTGCAGCTTATATTTTGTTAAACGCATTTTAGTGTCTCTTTACTTGAAATACTCCATTATTGTGATTTTATTTTGTTTTAACCCAATTATTAATAAATAAATAAAATAGTCAATTATTTGGTTGTGGGTCAAGTTCAGGTTTCAAAGGCTAAAAATAGTCAATTATTAATAAAAAGTAAAATTAAAAATTAAAAAATAAATCGCAAAAACTGATCCAAACCAAACTGCTAAAATTGGTTTGCATTGGTTCGAATTTTTTTTTTATTTCAAACCGAACCAAACCGAACCGCAAATATTTTTTATATTTGGTTCGGATATATTTTAGCGAAAAACCGAACCAAACCGCACCGCGAACATTCCTAGTTCTAACACCTAGCATTCGAACATATAAGATGATTAAATTCAAATTAGATTTAAGATCAATTTTTAATAAAATCTTAAATCATAAATCAAAGGATAAGTTATCAATTCACCTAGGCATTAAGAATATAAATAAATCATTAAAATTAAATAAAAATAATATATAAATAAATAAATAGTCATATATAAAATTTTGATAAATTACATTCAATCCCAACATAAAGAAAATTAGCTACTCATAGTCATGAGTAGCCTTGGCGCAAAGAAGGATGTTAGCGAAGATGAATGAATCGTGGAATCACATTTCTAGTTGATCTCAAATCTTCTCCTTATCTCGTTTGAGCAATTTCTCACTTCTTAAATCACACGCAATGTTTGACACACTTATTTTGTCCATTTTCACTCCTTAAAATGATAAAAATTAGGTTGGATCTCCCTTTGGGTTGTGGATTGATGAGTCAAATATTTATCTTATTTTATTTATCTAATTATGTTTTGTTAATGTTTATAAGTTGTTAATAATGATAAATTAAGTGTTATTTGAGTTATTAGACCATTTGAGGCCTTAACACTAAATTGTGCATAAAAACAGTAAATTAAACATTATTTTGTACTAACCCAAAACTGACATGGTTCACTGTTTTATTTATTGTAATTTCTAAAGAGATCCAAATTCATTGATTCTAGTTGAAGATTAAAGTAGACATGTAGAGCTTTAAGCCAAAATTTGAAGCGTGCAAATTGGACAAGAATTGAAGATTCCACACGCATTTGAAGTTGGCTCTTGTACAGCTGAAGCACAAGCTCACACATATCATGAGTATAGTGGACTTAAATTGGGCTCCTGGATTCGTTTGATCTCTAAATTAAGTGAAACTTGTTGGGTTGTTTAGCTAACTTAAAGGGCCTTAATTGGGCGCTGATTTCATTTAATTTGGACTTGAATTGAAATTTATAAAAACTTATTAAGTGAGGTTCACCAGGCCGGATTGGCCCAATAAACACCTCTCAGTGTTTTATTTATGAAGAGCGCGCCACAACGCCAAATGAAGTGGAAACATTGGCGTTTTAAACTTAACTCATAGAGCTTTCTTGTGGCTTTTGAATCATCACATTTGGAGCCAAAACGAAGAAGATGTGCGCGTTTTAAGTCAGCTGAAATGCATTCCACGTGTGCTTGCGCGCCAAAACGTTTCAAATCCTATGTAACTTTGATTGTATGCATTCGTTTCTATTGTAATTAAGTTGTACTCTAGTATATATTGTAAAAACTGAGATCAGAAACATAAGTTGTAAAGTTTACATTCAGATCTAATGCAGAGCTTTTCGAATTCTCTCTTTTCCTCACGCATCCATGGCTTCCTTCATCTTCTACCTTGTGCGCCATTGTTTCTTCACTTGTGTATGTGTTTTCGCTTCTTTCTTCCATAGATCCTCTTGTGTTTGATCTGTTCTGTGTTCTTTGCATCTTCTCTTTAATGTTTTTTTTAAGTTCTTGAATGTTTTAGAGTAGATTTTACCGAACAAATTCTTTGGAAAAGCCACCAATGACTCACTACTCTTAGATTTGAGCCTTGACTTGGTTTAGCTTGTGGAAACTCTTGAGATTTCATTGTTGAAGCTTGCCAATGGTTATGGTGAAATTCTAAATGAAAGAGATTAGGGTTTCACAATGTCAAGTCCACTCAAAAGCTAAGGTACGACATTGAGTTATGTGTGCATGTTCCATGGAATGAGTTTGTGCTTTCTTTACATGCTTTGAATTTTACATGCTTTGATTTTATGTGCTTTCAATGTTAGAATAGCTTACTGTTTTCCATAGTTAGAGTACTGTTTAGGTTGATTAGATTTAGATTTAAATGCCTTGCTACAATTTACAATTCATGCATTAGCTTAGGGTAGTGTTTAGGCCATTTCCACACATTTCCTAACACTTTAATTCCACAAAACCCCCCTGAAAAATTAGAAAAATCAAAAATAAACTTTGGTGCATTCATTCATATATTCATACCTTTCATTTGCCACTGTTTTTGGGTCTAAACCAGCTTAGTCATTTTCTAGGTCAGTTTTGAGCCAAAAACGCACCAAAACACCCTCCATTGAGCCATCTCCCACTTAGAAACCCCAAAATACAAAAATAACATCATTTCCCTCGGCCAACCATGCATTTTGAACATGCCATTTCATTCTTGGTGCAGCAAAGTTGACTGGATCTAGTACTTGACCGAGAGCCACCCATTTTTGGCTAGTTTTGGCTAGTTTTTGGCTCAGTCAGAACTTGATCTTGCATTTTGGCTTAGCCATCTTCAACTTTGCCCGAACCAGATTTTTACCACTTCATTCTTTCATCCATTAGGTCATTTGTGCTCGGCCAGGTTTAAAAAAAAATAAAAATAAATATACTTGACCGAGTGGTGCACTTTTGGTGCACCAAACTTAGCCAAAATCATTGATACTCGGTCAACCCGCATTTCTGTACATATTTTACTAACCACGTCTTTGTAAAAAGTATTTGTTTTGTTGTTTACTAACATTTGGTGCAGTTACTTCACAGTTTTGACCAACTTGAATTTTTGGCAAAGGTAAGTGCTCTTCACTTGAATTTTGAGTTGGTTAAGTTGTGAATTCTGTACTAATCTATATTGCATCTTTTTAATTAGCATTCTGTTTTCCATTTCATTCATATCATATAGAATTTAACCCCATTTAGGTTCATTTAGTTTTAACTTGATTTTTAGGTTGCATTTCATTCATTTCATGCATTTTTCACTCATTTGAATCACATTTCTCTTATTCCTCTTTACTCTTTACTTCCACGGATTGATATCTTGGTTCCCACTGTGCTACATTATTATTATTGTCTTGGGGAATCATTCTTTTGCATAATACGTGATACGACGCGCGTGTTATCATGGATCTCGAAAAGAAACAAAAAAATCTATTTTGTTATCAAATATTTTTCCTCGAGTGAGCTATGGTTGCTCAAACAAAATTGCATTGTGTCTAGCCTTTTGCTCTAGTGAGACTTTCACTCATAATGGTCACTCGAGCAAAAATAATGTCACAACTCAACTACTTTTCTGCCAAAGTTTCGATCAAGTAAGAAAACACTGGCTTGAGCGAAAATACTTTTGTATTGTTGGTGTATTTTATTTGTTCGACTCTTATATTTTTCCATCCTTTTCAATTTTAAGCTCATTCTTTTTTTTTTTATTCAATATTTTTTCTTCTATTTTTTATACCTACTTCTATATAAAGATAAAAACAATATTTTTCCATTGGGAGAGGTTATCAATGTTCTTTCAAGAAGAATTTAATTGTTAAGTGGCCAATAAAAATCTATAATTTATTCAAATTTTGTCACTTAACAAAAATTAATTTATGAATGAAATTTGGAACTACCAAAAGGGTATGTGAAATGACGAGATTGATACCATTTAAAGTCCTAATTTTTGTGTGGATAAGTTATAAAGATACATTATGATATAGGTCAAGAAACTTTGGAGGAGTTGGGGGGAATGAGAGAGTGGCAGAGTGACCCAAGCCTTGATGTACACTATGATTAGGACTAAATCGTTGACTATAATTTTTGTCAAAGGGGTTCATGTGTAAATGTTGTATCCGTGGGTGTATTACCATTTAGTAATTATCCACATCGATCTAAGGCCAACATCACCTGGATGGTGGAATGATAATAATGTTTGGGGATCACACGGTACCTAGAGTATCGAGATTAATGTGATCATGGTATGATGAATTATGTGATTGATGTATATAACTCATGTACTTAAGAAAGGAAATATGTGAAAACTTTGAATAATAATGTTGAGAATTAATGATGAAAACTTATTTAACAATGTTTGGAAATTGATTCTTAAAGAATTTTATCGAAATATAACTATTATACATAAATATTTTGTGTTTGAGGGAAGAATATGATGAGGAAGATACTCACCCTTACAAATAATGTTTCAAGGAGCTATATGAGAAGATTTGTAAGATACTCATCTCTTAAATGAAAATTGGTTAGTAGAAAAATCCTACTTCTTCTTATTGGTAGAGATCGGCTCCGAGTATAGGATTTTCTATATTATATATACTGGTAGGAACTATTATATTTTAATTTGATGATTATTGCAATAAGAATAAATGTGATTATTTTTTTTCGTCAAAGAACATATTCCGTAACTATAGTATCATTTTATAACATGTAAATATTCTTACAAATAAACCATTTTTAAGATGTAATTAAGTTAATTAGGGAAATATATGAGTTTATCTTGTTTTTTTTTTTTTAAAAACCAATTCTACCATTATTATATAATTTGATAATAATATTTTAGATTCATTATCTTTCTTTTAAATTTATTATTTATAAATTTTAATCTAATATTTATTAATTGAATTTAAGTTAAATAATTTATAAATTACTTTTTTATTAAATATATTTTTTATATTTATTTTATTTTAATTTGATAATAATTTTTTAGAAACAAAAATATATTAGAAATATTATATACGTGTGCAATTATTTAAAAAAAAATTAAAAATTATATTAAAAATAATAATTTGAAGGATTAATTATGCATCTTACAAATTTTTATGAAAATAATTGGAAAATAGTTCATTGCATTTGGAAACTGATATTCTTTTGAAAATATTTTGAAAATCAATTTTAAATTTGAATATTTATTGTAACATATTATTCAACTTTGTTTTTTAAATTCTTGTGAAACATGTTGGGAATTAACACATCAAATTTCCTTCTTTGGTGAACCTAGAATAAAAATTATATAAAATTAAAAATAAGAGTAACTAAGAAGAATAACATAATAGATTTTATGAGAAAAACTTTCTCAAGTGAGATAGTAAAAACTACAAAATCTTAATGGCACATGGATTAAGAGAAGAATAAGTAATTCAACAAAAATGAGTTATAATAAGAAACCAAGCTAAAAAACATATGAAGAAAAGACTAATTGAGAAGCATAAAAATTATTAAGGAAGAATTACAAGAATAAGAAGAATATTGTAAAAGAGATTAAAATATTGGTCTTATTCATTATAAAATTATTTTGTAATTAAAAAATAAAATAAAAAATTCTTCCTTTAATATTCATATTCATATTCAAAGACTTCTTTAGAATTAGATAAGAGGAATGTTTGTATCATAAAATAATTAGGATAAGAGTTAGTGTCTTGTTTATGATATATAATACACTAAACAAGTCCTAACCTTTTCATAATCTATGAAACCTTAAATTTTAGGTTATAAATAAGTTTTTTTCAATTTTTTTTTGTAAATCATCCTTGGATGAAATAAAAAATTGAAGAGTTTTTTTTCTATCTATGCTGGAAATCTTAAAGAGGTATGAACACTTCTCTTTTAAATTTTATCTTGGATTTCTCTAAGAGTAATAATTATGATTATGCATTTATCTTTCTTGCAAGTGATCTATATTCTCCATCTTCTAATATCATTCCATATTTTCATTTGTTTTGTTTTTCAATTGTTTTTCGTTTATTTGTGAATTGTTGAATTAATTCTTAAACTTTTACTTATATCCACTTTTTAAATTCATTATTCTTTTATTTTAATAGAATAATATGTTTTAAATCAATTATTGAAATAAAGATTTGATGGAAAATAAATTAGAATAAAACATTGGTTTCATAATCATGAGTTTTGATCCTTAAATTCTCCATATTATTGAATTTTTTTATGTTCTAGTTGTTTCATATTTATTACTAGACTATTCATCAATTTATATGGATAAAATTGTTGAAAAAAAAATTGTGGATAAAAATAGGTTTTAACACATTTATAAAATGAAGTGTTTTTTTATTGTTTCTTATGTTCATATGATTCGTTTCTTTCTTCTAATCATTGTTATATATGAATCTTAAATTTCTAATTATTCAATCTTGAGTTTACCCCTAATTTGATAGATCCAAGTATTTCAATAGTGATATATAAGACTATATCATACCTAATCCAAAAAATATCTCTATTTCAAAAGAAGGATAATACTCTTTTTCTTAAATGGATGAGATAGGGTGGAATGGAATAAAATGCTCCACTAATTCATTAGTCTCCCTATTTATAAAAGATGGAAAGACCATTCATGAAGAACTATAACTCTTCATAAAAAAAATATTTAATGTTCATTAAGCATTTATTCCTATATATTAGTGATTTTTAATAATTATGTTTCCTGATAATTTTAACCTTCATTTCCACTAAGTGGTTGAAGAATTACAAAAATATGTGTATGAACACCCAAAAACATAGACCATTTGTACAAGAACTAAAAAAGTTTATCTTTAAATCTCTATTTTAAGGTAACTCTTTTTTTCTCACCTATGCCACTAAGAAAAATCCAATAAAATAAAGAAGTAATTTGTCTTCCTAAATCACATCTATGAGTGTAATTCCTATTTCAATTTTCAAATATCATTTTTTTTAATTATCACAATGTGAAATGAAAAAAAAAAAAGTGGAATAAGAGAAAAAAATGATAAAGTATTAATATAGATTATTATTAGACTTTTAAATGGCAAAATCATTTCTCTTTTGAATCTTTGGTATATTGTTGATAGTATTTACACTTTCCTTTTTTTTTTCTTTCTAGTTACACATTTTTTTCTTTTACCTAAAATGACATTTATCTTTTTTATTTCTTGTTTCATATACCAATGTTAAAAAAAATAAAAATAGGTTTCATATTCCAATATTATAAAATAAAAATAAAAGGAGAAAAAAGTGTTATAGGAAATATTTTTTATAACACTCTCTTTACATTTTGAAAAATACTTTTCTCAAATATTTTTTCATTTTCATGATTACATTTTGGAATATACTCTTCAAAACAAATTTTAATTTTGTAACATTTTGGAAAGTACTTTCCAAAACACATTTTATTTTCTTAACATTCTAGAAAGTACTTTTTGAAATATATGCACGATAAAAGTACTTTCCAAAAATTAAAGAAATCGTTTTGATAAGTACTTCTTAAAACTCCCTTATCTTATCTATTTTTTACATTTTTAGAACGTACGTTATTAAATATATTTTTATTTTTTAACATTCCAAAAGGTAAATAACACAATTTTTACCTTTTTATATTTTCGAAAAGTATTTTTAAAAAATATGAAAAAAGAAAATGTTGTTCAAGAAATTTCTTTCTAAACTACTTTCATAAATTTTTTTTTTACTCTCATATCATTGAATTCCTTTTTTTTTTTTTTTTCATGATCTTTTAAAAAAAATCTTTAATAAACATATTTTTATTATTTTAACATTTTGAAAAGTATTTTAACGAACATTATACATTTTTCTTGTCTAAAAAGTATTCTCCAAAATATTAAAAAAATAAAAATATGTTTCAAAAACTATTTTTTTTTATTGTAAAGAGAGTATTTTGAAAAATACTTCCAAGAACTTTTTTTCTTTTTTTAAGTTTTGTAATATATTTTTATTTTCTTAATATTTTGAATAGTACTATTTAGGATAAGACAATTGTTAGCTAAATTAGTCAGTGGTTAAATTAGTTTTATGAATTTATTTTATCATTTATCTTATTGTCAGTTATTCATCTTATTTTTATGAATAAGTTAAAGGATATTAGTTGAGTAGTAGTGCTATATTTTAGGACTCTTTTAGCTAAATTTGAATTCTACTTAAAATTATTATCAGTAGTTATGTATCCGTTTTTTTTTATCAGTGTTAATAAACTTACGTAACTCTAGTCTTTCTTATCTATTTTTAGTTCACTTTTAGTTTACAATTGGTATTCAGAGCCTAATTCTGAAAACCCTTTTGAAAACAAATTCAAATGGCAACAAATACAACTTTGTCAAACCTTCAATTTCTCGCTTTGATGGACATCATTATGATCACTGGAGCTTGTTAATGGAGAACTTTCTCAAATCCAAGAACTACTAGATCATTGTTGAATCAAAAGTTCTAGAGCTAGCTACAGGTGCAACTGATGCACAAAAGACTAAAGTAGACAATTTGAAGTTGAAAGATATAAAAGCTAAAAATTATTTTTTCCAGGCAGTTAACAAAGTGGTGCTTGAGACTTGCGCAAGGAAACATCAAAGCAGATTTGGGATTCACTAAAGAAGAAGTATCAGGGGAATGCTAGAGCCAAAAGGCAGTCATTACAAAGTCTTAGAGCTGAATTTTAGATATTGTAGATGAAACCAGAAGAATCAGTCTTAGAATACTTATCTAGGACAATGGTGATTACAAACAAGCTTAGAATTCATGGTGATAAAATTGAAGATGTCACCATTATTGAGAAGGTGTTGAGATCCTTGACAACAAAATTCAATATTGTTGTTGTAGGCATAGAGAAGTCTCATGACTTAGATGAGATGACAATTGGTGAGCTGCAAAACTCATTGCAGATTCATGAGCACAAGATTAAAAGGCAGGAGAAGGAGGAACAACTATTGCAAGCTCAAACACAGGCTTTGCAAGTTTCAATAAAGCCTAAGGGATCAAATAAAGGCAAGGGTGCATGGAAAGGGAAAGGTAGTATAGAAAATAAAGGAAACCAAAGAAGATGGTCAAGAGAAAAGCAGAAAGGAGCAACTACCAAAGGAAAAAACAAAGCACATATTGAGTGCTTTCGCTGTCATAGATTTAGTCACTACAAGTTAGAATGTAGGACTAATCTGAGCAAGGTAGAGAAGTCAAATTATGTCGAGTAAGAAGAAAACGAAGCTGAGATCTCTTTGTTGACGATGTGTCATGTCAGAGAAAGAATACCAAGAATTTGTGATATTTAGACACTGGTTGTAGTAATCACATGTCAGGGGATAACGAAGCTTTCATTGAGCTTGATGAACCCTTTAGTGACACTGTGAAGTTTGGTGATCATTCAACCGTGCAAGTTCAAGGAAGAGGTGAAGTTAGTATTCAAACAAATTCAGGTCAATACAATCCATCCTAAATGTCTGGTATGTGCCTGATTTGAAAACTAACTTGTTAAGCATTAGAAAATTACAAGAGAAAGGCTATGAAATTTTGATAAAAAATGGAGTTTTCCAGGTGAAAGATGTGTTGGGACTTATTCTTGAAGCAAAAATGACCAGTAATAGGATGTTTCCCATTTACCTCAAGAATTCAAAGCTTAATTTCCTAACAGCAGAACAAAGCAACTTGGCTTGGCTTCGGCACAATCGATATGCCTCCTATACTTTGGAGGTTTGTAGTAGTTGCCACAAAAGAAGATGGTTAGAGATCTTCCTAGATTTGAGTTGCCTTCAAGAGTTTGTGAAGAATGCATTCTCAATAAACAACATAGAGATGCATTTCCAAACGAAAAAACTTGGAAAGCTCCACATGTATTAGAATTAGTTCACACAAATCTTTGTGGAACAAATCTTTGTGAACAATTACTCCTGCATCTAATGGAGGGAAAAAATACATTATAAAATTTATTGATGATTTTAGACGAAAGATCTGGTGCCATTTTTTTTCAGAATAAATCAAAAGCATTTGAAGTATTTAGATTGATCAAGATGTTGGTTGAAAAAGAATCCAACAACTCCATCAAGATGCTGCGATATATAGAGGAGGAGAGTTTAACTCCTCTAAATTCATAAGATTTTGTGAAGAGGAACAAAAGGCAGCTTACTACCCTTTATACTCCTCAATAGAATGGAGTTAGCGAAAGGAAGAATAGAACGATAAGCTTATTGAAAAAATCTGTTCTACAAAAAACATTTTGGTCAAAAGTTGTTGCGTGGAGCAATCATGTGCTAAATAGAAGTTCATCTAGTGCGATTAATAAGACTCTTGAAGAAGTTTGGAGCCGCATCAAACCAGTTGTGCATTATTTCAAAACTTTTGGCTGCATAGCATATGCGCACATACCATATCAGAATAAAACCAAACTAGAAGACAAGAGTGTGAAGTGTATTTTTTTAGGAGTAAGTGAAGAATCCAAGGCATATAAGTTGTATAACTCAATGAGAAAGAAGCTAATTATTAGAAAAGATGTTGTGTTTAATGAAAGTGAATTTTGTTCATGGGATTCAATAAAAAAGACATCAAAAACAAAAGTCGTTCCTAATGATGGAAAGCATGAACCACTTACCAAACTTGTTGCAACTCAACATCAAGTGTTTGATGCAGGATATTAATTCAAAATGTTAGTGGTTGTTATTGATTAGGTTAGTGAGGGACACGTGTCATTATATGATTTAGTGAGTTGGTTAATTCTGTTAAATTTCTATTTGAAAGTTGTTAGTTTGATAGAGAATTATTGCTATATATAACAGATTGTAAAGAGTAGCTCGGGGAGAAAATTCTAAGGAAAATCTCTTAAATTCTTCTAATTCGATAATCTTCTCTGGTTCAGATTCCATTCAATTCTTTGGATTTTTTGTTTGTTTTTCGGGATAATTGATCTTATTAGAAGAACCCTAACAATTAGTATCATAAAGTAACTTTCCAACCACGTTTTTGTCATGGCCAACAATACACGCTCTGTTTGTGATGACTTTGAGAGCTTCAAGGCTTCAATGGAGATGCATTTCTTAGATATGAGAACTTCATTGGAGGCCCGCTTCATGGACATTGGAGCCTCCCTAAAGAACAGTCTTGAGGAGATGTTCCGTAACCCTGGAAACCACGCTTCCCCCGGTATTGGTAATCAATCTCTCCCTTATTTTTGTAATACGCGGTTGGCTAGGCTTGATTTTCCTCGCTTCAATGGTGATGGTGTGAAACAATGGTTAATCCAATGTGAAACATTCTTTTCTGTTGATGGTACATCGGAGGATTACAAAGTTCGGTTGGCAGTGGTTCATTTCGAGGGCAATGCCCTGCAATGACACAGTGCCTATATCAAGAATGTAGGTTTACCAAATCTTCCATCTTGGGATGAGTACACCAAGATCTTGATTGTTTGCTTTGGCAAGATATGCGGATCTTATGGCTGAATTGATGAGGTTAAGACAAAAGAGTTCTGTTCAGGACTATCATGAAGGTTTTGATAGAATAGTTTCTCAAGTGGAACTCTCGGAGGTCAATCAATTGAGCTGTTTTTTGGGCAGATTGAAGTAAGACGTGTAGATGATGGTTAGGATGTTCCAACCCACCTCTGTGATGAAAGCTTTTTCGTTGGCCAAGATGTATGAATCTGCAAACAACACTAATTCTCAACCTAAAACATTCTCCAAACAACTTAAACTACCCTTATTACCTAACTCTCCCAAAAACCTAGAAATCAACCGACGAAAAACACAAGCTACTAGGAGTTTAACCCCTGCTTATATGAATGAAAGGAGAGCCAGAGGTCTTTGCTACTTTTGTGATGAACCATTCACCCCTGCTCATAGCCTAACCCACAAGAAATTACAGATCCATATCTTAGAGTTGGATGAGGCCACTGATCATAATGAGGAAACTCCAACAACAATGGAAACAGATGCAAGCAAGGTGGTAGAACCTTTAATTTCAGTTAATGCCTTAACTGGAGTTACTAGCTTTAGAACAATGAGGCTCACTGGACTTTTAAAAAAGAAACCTCTACATATCCTAATTGATAGTGGAAGCACTCATAATTTCTTGGACGTTCACATGGCCAAGAAAATGGGATGCGAGATTACTAGCATGGATCCTTTGAGTGTCACGGTAGTTGATGGTGCTAGGGTGCAGGTCAACAGTATGGTCAAAGGATTTTCATGGCTGCTGCATAATGCATCCTTCAAATCTGACATGCTACTATTACCCTTGGGATGTTGTGACATGGTGCTTGGTATAGAATGGTTGATTACATTAGGGGATATCACTTGGAACTTTGAGAAATTGACCATGGAGTTTGTGGTGCATGGTAGGAGGCTTGTGTTGAGGGGCACCACAGGTATAGGACTTAAGACAATCAGGAAACAACGGTTGTATAAGACCCTCTTAGCTGGAGTCCACATGTCCATGCTACAAGTGTGTGAAACAGGGGAAGGTCCTTTATTGCAGTCTTTATTAACCCATGTTGATTCCAATACTGTTCCTGACAGCATTGAGAAGTTGTTGCTGGATTTCAAAGATGTGTTTCAGGAACCAACTACTCTTCCCCCTAAAAGAGCGGAACATGATCATAGAATTCCGCTGGTTCAAGGCACAAACCCTGTGAATAAAAGACCCTATAGATATGCAAAGCAAAAATTACATCATTGATGGAATCATATTGGAATACTTGAAATCTGGCATCATTCAGAACAGTAGCAGTTCTTACTCTAGCCTAGTTGTTTTGGTTGGTAAAAAGGATGGTGGCTGGAGGCTTTGCATAGATTACAGGGAGTTGAATAAGGGAACAGTAAAGAACAGGTTTCCTATTCCTCTAGTAGATGACTTGTTAGACGAGTTACATGGTTCCAAAATCTTTTCTAAACTTGATTTGAGGTCTGGTTACAATCAAATTGGAATGGCTGACGAGGATGTGCACAAGACAACTTTTAAGACTCATTTGGGGCATTATGAATACTTGGTTATGCCCTTCGGACTAACAAATACCCCTGCCACTTTTCAAGGACTCATGAATACTATGTTTCAGGAATTCTTACGGAAGTTTGTCTTGATATTTTTTTATGATATTTTAGTATATAACACTTGTCTTGAGGACCATTTGGTTCATTTATACCAAATCCTATCCACTATGAGAACCCATTCTCTATTTGCCAAGAAATCCAAGTGTTACTTTGGAGTTACAAGGGTAGAGAGAGTATTTGGGACATTTCATCACAGAAAAGGGTGTTGCCACAGATCCTACTAAGATAATTGCGGTGCAACAATGGGCCTTACCCCAATCTGTGAAGCAATTAAGAGGATTTTTGGGATTGGCGGGCTACTATAGAAGATTTGTCAATCGATACAGCACCATAGCCAGACCATTGCTTGACATGCTCAAGAAGGATGGTTTTAGTTGGTCAGAGGAAGCCAAGTGTGCTTTTCAGAAATTAAAAACTCAATTAAGCAATACACCAGTTCTGGCCTTACCTAATTTTTCTAAAGAGTTTGTGCTTGAGGTAGATGCATCCGGAAAAGGAGTTGGAGCTATCTTAATACAAGACCGGCATCCAATAGCCTACATTAGTAGGATCTTTAATCAATAGCAGCAAGCACTTTCAACTTATAAGAAGGAACTGCTAGGAGTTGTGTTTACAGTTCAGAAATGGGGGCACTATTTACTAACTAAGAAGTTTACTATAAGGACAGATCATCAAAGCTTAAAGTACATCCTAGATCAACGGTTGTCTATGACATTCCAGCAAAAGTGGCTAATTAAATTGATGGAGTTTGATTTCAATATTGAATATAAACAAGGGCGTGAGAATGTAGCTGCTGATGCCTTATCCAGAATGGAATGTTCAGCCCTACTAGTTCATCAACCTACTTTTGAGTTACTGAATACAATTAAAAACACTTGGCAAACTGATGTAGACTTACAAAGGATCTTCACTAAGTTGCAGGCTGACAATGCTACTCATAAGCATTTTTCTTGGTAGAGGGTGTTAATAGGTTAATAGACATAAATATATTTTATTATCTTTTATAGATTAGCTGTTAGGAATCTTCGATAATTATTATTGTAACAACAAATCTCATGTAATCCCTCTCTTAATTGTATATTGTCAAGAATATCACATATTAATGTAAAAGATATGCTCTGCCACCTATTTAAGAAAAGGAGGCTGCTGAAGAATAGTATCAAGTTTTTCTACAAACATTGTGTCATATTATAATATGTTTACTTTTGTCTTGATATTTTGACATGGTATCAAGAGTAAGGTACGTGATTAGAGTTGTGTAAGACAATAAAATTTGTCTTGACACTATTTGTCATTCAACCCTTTGGTGGTTCCCTTTGGTGGTTCCCTTTGGTGGTTCCCTTTGGTGGTTCCCTTTGGTGGTTCCCTTTGGTGGTTCTGTTTGATGCAAGCGTA
>BDMB01000047.1:696017-727312 GCA_016859785.1 Macrotyloma uniflorum
ATATTCTGGATTTGATCAAATTGGCGGGTTTAGATGGAACTACTCCAGTTGATACTCCTATGGAAGTAAATGTTAAATACAGGAAAGATGAAGGAGATCTTTTGTCAGATCCAACTCTCTATCGGCGTTTGGTAGGTAGTCTTATATACCTAACAACAACTAGGCCTGACATTTCATATGTTGTTCACCAAGTCAGCCAGTTTATGTCTTCTCCTCGGCATCTTCATTTTGTTGCTGTTCGTCGCATTATCCGCTATCTTATAGGATCACCTACACGTGGATTATTCTTTCTGAAAGACTCATCCTTAATCTAAGCGCAGGACCCTTCAGTGTTGTAGGAAAAACTTTGCACAACAAGGTATCATCAGCGGAATGCACATACATATGTGTAAGGATAGCCTGCACATGGCTATCAGGGCAGGTGGTTCCGTCATAGGCGTCCATGTTTACGCCCTTCCACTTACTTGGGAATGGCGTTTCTACTATCTGCTCGGTGAAGGGATGTTTCCTTGCTCTCAGCACGGGTGCCGGTTGTGGTACTACAACAGGCTTAAGGGTTATCCTGTTACTCTCTTGACGAGTAGTGTCCCTTTGTGATGTGCCTTCCTCCTGAAAGAAGGAAGGTGTATGCGTTCCATCCACAGTATTCCTTTGCTGAGTGTCAGCATGAGAAGAAGTTGGACGGGCGTCGCTCCTCTGCTGCTGGAAAAGAGCATTTTGCTGCTCCAGCCGGACATTTTGCCTTTCCAGCCGCTGGATAGCCTCCAAACTCCGAATCTGCTCTTGTCTCATAGCTTCCATTTCCTGCATGAGAAGCTCCAACCTCTGGTCATTTGACACAAAGATCTCGGGGTTGACACTTGATGCTGCTTCGTTGCTCATACCTTCGGCTTTTGCTTCTAACTCTGCACTCGGCCCCACGGTGGGCGCCAAAATGTACTTACAAGGCCGAGTACTGACTACTTCTCCTCTTGTTCTGGATTACACACTTCTCGGATTGATTGCTGCCTACACCTCGGTCGGCTTGAGATCTTCTTTGAACCGAATGAAAGGGATACCTGCGATTACACTCTGACGCTCAAGTCAACAAATAGTATATGTAGT
Source organism: Macrotyloma uniflorum (assembly GCA_016859785.1). Taxonomy (NCBI): domain Eukaryota; kingdom Viridiplantae; phylum Streptophyta; class Magnoliopsida; order Fabales; family Fabaceae; genus Macrotyloma; species Macrotyloma uniflorum. Next base: position 697,122 of record BDMB01000047.1, read on the forward strand.
GTAAGATATATGTAAAAGATAGAATGAATTGGCTTACTCCTTAGAGAACATCTATTTATATTCTTACCATATCTTTCTGTCATAATGGGCTTTTATTCAGAATATACTATTACAGTTTTTCCATCATTGTCTTTAACTCACCTTTAATGCTTATGAATAACCTTTAAGAATAAATCTACCGTTACAAATCTCTTATTAAAACTCTTTATTACTACTTTCGGATTTTGATCTATCCGTCTTTAACCGATTATATTTCGGTCGATTATATCTCGGCCTTATATTACTTCGTTACTCATCGGCCCAGTACCGGCCCAATACCATTGGGCCTAGTAGGTACAACATGGATGATAAGAAAAGCACACTAGGCTATGTTTTCAAATTAGGTTATCATGCAATTTCTTGGAGTTTCAGAAAGCAACCAATAGTCACTCTTTCTTTCACTAAGGTGGAGTATGTAGCTGCAACTTTAGGTGTCTATCAAGCTGTTTGAACAAGGAGAGTTCTCGTAGAAATGATGATAATGCAACTACAAAGATCTATTTTAACAACACTTCAGCTATTAAGCTTTCCAAAAATCTCGTGTTTCAAGGTAGAACCAAACATATCCATGTTAGGTTCCACTTTTTGTGAGATTTAGTTGAGGAAGGAATTATAGAGTTGAATCACTGCAAGACTGAAGACCAAGTAATAGACGTGATAATTTTTCGAAAAATTTTCATTTATATTTTTGGGAATTAAATATATCACCATAAATCAATGATTTTCCTTTATTATAAGTAAACACAAACTAAGAAAATGGAATTTTTTTAATTTAATTAAATGGAAATAGATTTGTTTAATTAAGTTTCATGGAATCAAGAAGTATTATCGTAGGGTTAATAGGAAAGTATAAAAGGGTGTATTAGTAGTATTCAGGGAAATGCAAAAGAAATAAGAATATTTTAAAAATAGCGGAAAAATAAACATAAATATGTCGTTTCAAATAAAAAGAAGAAGTGTAAATAGCATAAGCTTACTTCTTAAAATGGTTGGGATCTCAAATCATATTTTTGTTTGTGAAATCGTAGAGCTTGGATTAGAAACTTAATTTTTTATTATTATTTTATTTTATTAGTTTTTAATAAAATAAGAATATCAATTAACACAATAAAAGGTTATTTAATTTGAAAACTGGAATCGATCTATAAAATAATTTTAAAATTGATTCCTTAAATATTAATCTAGAATGTTCATCTTACAGAAACATCACCTATTTACATAGTAAATTTAGTTTTTCAGTTATCGATGTAAATTACCATTATAAAAAAATATTTTTTAAACTAGATAATGTTAATTAAAAAAATTGGTCAAAATAATCATGCTACAATTTTTTTTAAATGACATAAACACAAAAAGGACTCATTAAAGAATTATGATAATGAAATTTATCACTCAATACTAAATAATTTTTAAAATTTATAATTTTCTTAAGGAGACTTAAACTAATTAGAAGTTGAATAAAAAAAACTAATTATAATTTTTAAGTAGCTACTTGTCTCATATGACAGAGGTAATAACCATGGTTATACCTTTTTTTTTCTAGGAATGGGCTGGGCTTTAAATTGGATCCAATATAGGTAGCTGAGGTTTTCTAATTAGGCTTTAAATTGGATCCAATTAGGCTTTTTTTATTTAATAATGCTTCACGTCAAACTAAGGGCATATTTGGAAAACCCTTTTATGAAAACATGTAGAAAATAAAAATAAGAATTTTTTTTTTTATCATAAATTAAAGTTAATTTATATAAAAAATAAAAAATAAAAAATTATAAAAAATATCTAAAAAAACTTTTACAAGTTAATTTATGTATAAATAATTTTAATTTTTAGATTTTTAATTTTTATCTTGTAGAATTGGTTAAGGAGAAGTTTGGATCACATAGTCTCCACATTATCCCTGCACTTTTTACTCATCTTACATTCTGGTTTGTGTTCATACAACTGTTCTTAACTCTTTTATTTCTTTAGTAGATAAGCAAAGGGATATTGTTAATTAGAAAAAGTATTTCAAACCAAAATACAATACTCATGCTACCAAGTTAGATAATTAACATACCATTTTGAAAACAAAATATGCCTTTCCCAATTTGATGAGAAAAGGACCAATAATTCATCTGAATTAATCTCATTATAATCACACAAAATCTAGTTTGATTAATGAAGATTAAGAAGTATCAAACTCATGTAAAACCTGTATTATCAAAGAAATTATATTGATTTGCAATATCTTTTGCAGGTTGTGTTTCCTAATTTGTTTATTATGAGATTGTTTAATATGTAATATTTAATTATTATATAGATATAAGTTAATTGTATTGGGTATAATAAGTGATGGAGATATTACATATAGATAGTATTCCTATAAATAAGGGACATTTATAGTAACAGACACAAAAGGTCTCTAAGATTTTGGATTCTTTGGGTAACTTTGGAAAATATTTATTAATAGATAGTAAATAATAAATAATAATTATATAAATGAATATAATTTTATTTTTTATAAACTTAAATATTTATGTATTTTTTTTATTTATATATTATTTAATATTTTTTATTCGATTTCAATTTATCCTGAACTTTGCGATTAACTATTGAAGAATATTATTAGTAAGAATAGAAAACCTGCAAAAGTTATGCAGTTACAAGTATATATATATATATGAATATATATATATATAAAGGCATTGACTGAATTGGGTATAGTTGAAAAAAGAAGAGGAATATGACCCACAACACATGTGAGGACTTACAGATAATGGATAATGGTTATATATTTCTGGCATGAACCAGAAAATAATCCTCGGATACCTACGTCCTAAGTCATACCTAGTTTGTTTTGGCTATAAGAAAGCCTAGATGTTATAATTGACATCTACAAAAAGAAAAAGACAAAAGATATATTATATAAAAAATGATAAAAAGAAAAATATAAAAAAGTTAATAAAATGTATGATAAGTGCAGTCTCCAGCCACATATATGTTATCACTCTTTGCACCAACTATATCGGCACAGCTAGCCGAAATCAGAACACAGAAACGGACTCTTTTTACAAAAATTAATATTATTTTAATATAATATTATATATATATTTCTTTTATTTACCCACTTAATACTTTAACTTAATATTTGAGATACGGAAAATTGAAATCTCATTTTTAATTTTATATTTTATTTATTAAATATAATATAAAATTTGATTTAAAACTGAATTTTAATTAAGATTTTTATTTATTTTTTAATATTATAATAAAATAATATATAATTAAATATTTTATTTATATATATATATATATAAATATTTTTTTAAATAAAAATTATTATATTAACAAGTAACGAAAATTTACCTTAAATTTAAATATTTAAAAATATATATTATTAGTAAATATTATAATAGTATACTAAAAAATTAATAAATATAAATATAATATGTACAATATAATAAAAATATCGTTAAATATAATTATAAAGATAGAGAAATACAAATATTGACATTGACAAAATTTTAATCTTTATAATGGTATCCAGTTCCACAATGAGGACAACGTCTATTACGTGTTGGATTTCGTCGTTGTGGTTGTTGTTCTTGAATTTGAAGAAGAATATGAGGATTTTCTTCTTCATGAACCTCTAGATTTTGAAATGCAATTGAGGAACTACTCGGTTGGTTAGCATAATCCGATTGGTAAAGAGAATTCATGTAAACATGTGCTGAAGTTGGAGTTGAAAAATCTACTCCAAATAAGTTTGAGAAGATATCCTCTGAAGTTACTACAAAAGAATTTTCTCTATCAATTGTGTTTGGTTCTGGTATCACATATTGCGAAGGTAAAGAAACATGTTGTTGAGGATGGTCATATGACGGTGTGGAAGTTGTATTGGTTTCAAAAGTGGCTCTAGTCCTTGGTTGTTGTTGGCCTCTTGGATCTTCGAGTAGTTGTGGTGCAGATAGAAAAATGATAGAATTGGCAATGTACGTACTATTGCATGTATTCTGTTTTATGAAATAATGGGCCTTGTATTGGATGACCCACTAATGTCAACTTATGTCTATTGTTCCATATGTTGATCTAGTGAGCATGTTTTGTAACCCAATTTTCATCATGTCTTTCCCTCATGTCAATCTTGTGTAGGTCGTCCAAATTATTTGGTGGAGAAGGGATTTCTTGTAACAAACCGAATTGTAACTTCACTCTATCGGATTGATGTCATTCAATAATAGCAAAACAAATGATGGATGTACATGTAGTCCACAATTGGGCATCGTTGTATCCTTGGACTAGGATTGATCTTTGCAACTCCTTATATGAGGCCCATAAAAACTTCCACAAAAAAATTATTTTTGTTATTAAAAATAAAACAAAATAAAAAATGGATTAATAATATTGTGAAGAAGATATACCTGATCAACTTGAATGTGATCAAACATAGTTCTTTTGATTATCAAAATAATAATTTAGTTTCCGTCAATCCCTTGATCAAAAACCCTAAAAATATCCAAAGTCTTTTTCAATTCTTTTAGAAGATCAATAGAAATTTTCGCAATAAGATCAAATTTCGTAAAACCCAATTACCCTAATTTCGTTCTCAAAATTAGGTAAATTGGGGGTTAGGGTTGAGATCAGAAAAGATATGATGTTTCCACAAAAATATCCTTTCAAAAGATGGAGATGAATGTGCACAACCAAAACCTTAATTAAAACAAAGAATTACATAGATGCAGAAGAGTAATGAGAAATTACAATTCAAACCCAATCCCTATACAAAGAAGTATCTTAGTCACTCATGGTGGGTTGCTTCATAGAGAAGATTACAAAGAGTAGAATCCTAGACTCAATTGTACTTTCGGAGTATCCGACCGCTTTCCCAAGCTAGACCCCTTAAACCCTAGGACTCTTCTTTGCTTTCGTCTGTAGAAGTGATGATTTAGAAGCCTCGTGCCTCGCTCCTTAAATAGGAAAATTTGGCTGAAGTTGGTTAGGATGCGCTCAGCGAAATTGGCCTGCGTTGAGCGCTCTGACCTATATGTGCTAAGCGTAGAGCCTACGCTGAGCGGATTGCAACAGATTCAGTTATATTTTGCTCAGTACTTCTGGCATTCACTCATCACTCTTCCTTGTCTTGAAATTTCAAAATTTTTACTACTTTTCAATTCTCTTCTTCTCATTTAATGGCCTGCACTTGGATTAAACAAAACTGGGGCTTTTGTAGTCATTTATCTCTATTTTTCCTCGGAAAGTGCTTTGAATTAATCTCCTTTTCATGAGCATATAAACACTTAACAATAATCAAACATAGTTATATACCCCCACAACATTTTTGTGAGGGACATTTCTAAAGCTTAGCACTCTACCTCCGCTCCATTTACAAACCAATGGGTATGTTGGTGGAAGACTAGAAATTGGAGCAATATATGGCATGTGATGCCATGCCTAAGATTGTAAAAGTGATGCACAACCACCGATTGTTTGGACCCTTACATCTTTTGCTTTACTCATTTCCCTGTACAACACAACTAAACAAGCAGACCCCCAACTATAACGCTTGGAACGTCTAAGATTAGTTAATAAAGTTAAATACATAAGATGAACTTAATACCTCCAATTAAACCTAAATATATGTCCTACAATGAGCATGAAGTTGTTCTTCAGATGGTTCTTCTGGGAGCTGTGAAATATTTTCCCTTAGCCATTTTAACTTGATCATAGAGCCACTTAGTGACTCTCCTTTGACTGGCACAATGCCCAGATATATTTTACACATTTCTTCCCAATCTAACATTGTTGGGCCAATGACTGGTAATCCATCAACTCTTAACCCGAGTTGAAGTGCAATATCCTCTAACGTTATGGTGCACTCTCTTATTGGAAAATAGAACATGTGAGTTTCAGGTCTCCACCTTTCTACCAAAGCTGTTACCAAAGCATGATCAACCTCTAGATGTCTTAACTTTGCTACTGGAGCAAAGCCTACTTGTTCTAGTAATGGAACAATTAGAGGGTGAGGTTCTAGCATTGAATGACAATATGATGATATAATATTTTCAGTCTCCTACAATTATTAATGAATTAGGCACAACATGTATTCATATACAAATATAGTATAAATAAATATGGATGATATGTTAAACTTACCGTCCTACCAATGAAGTTAGATTTGTGTTCATTTTGCTTTGACAATAACCTTTTGGCTGACTGATAAGATGTAAATAAATACATAGTTGGATGCAATTGAGAATGGTAAGATGCAAATTAAACAAAGTCATACCATGTGTATTTATAGGAAACCTTAACATTGGATTCCTTCTTTAATCTACATGCTTCTTAGAAAACATCTTTTTTGGTTGGGAGAAGAGAAAGCATGGTGGTGGTGAAGTGTGCTTGACAAGTCACACTCGCTCGTTTTATGTGCTACTCAGAAAGCATATTTCTTGGTTGAGAGAAGAGAAAGCATGGTGGTGGTGATGTCTGACAAGTCACACTCACTCATTTTACATGCTCCTCAGAAGGCATTTTTTTTTGTTGAGAGAAGAGAAAACATGGTGGTGGTGAAGTGTGCCTGACAAGTCACACTAACTCGTTTTACGTACTCCTCAAAAGACATCTTTTTTGGTTGGGAGAAGAGAAAGTATGGTGGTAGTGAAGTGTGCTTGACAAGTCACACTTACTCGTTTTACGTGCTGTTCAGAAGACATCTGTTTTAGTTAGGAGAAGAGAAAGCATGGTGGTGGTGAAGTGTGCCTAACAAGTCACACTCACTCGTTTTACGTGCTACTCATAAGTCATCATTATTGCTTCCTTACTTACCATTATAAATACTTGTTCATTTTACATATTACCATTATCACTCACATTCTCCTTCTTTGGTTGTTTGTTGTTTTCACTCTTCAAATATCTTTCTACCTTTATTATTTTCAGAGAAATGAGTTCTATATATGTTATTGTTTACTATGATGGTACCATGAACAACTATCCAATTGAAGGAGTCACCTTCAACTCAGCATCAACCAAATTGGTGTCTTTAAGAAGAGGTTTATCTTTACAAATGATGAAGAAAATCATCCATAAAGTATGTGAGAAAGATGCAAATGGAAGAGTGGCGACTATACATTTTCGGTACCCAATAAGAGTTGGACCCGGGGTTAACAATTACACTGTTGTGGAGTTGAAGGATGATGAAGACATCGAGGCAACCTTCAACATACATGATTCAGATGCACTTCAATCAGGTTTTTGAACTATATGTTATATTCGAATCTCGTACTTCATTTTTTATCCAAGCCTTACAACCACAACTTTCACCCTCACATTACCCTACCCATGACGTCATAAACCCACATATGACAATAGATAATTCCAATTGGGAAAATGACACTCAATTGTTCACCCAACTTTTAAGTTGTCCTTTGATAAACTTGAATGAATTAGAGTCACACCCAAGCCAACAACTACCCATAGAAGAACATGTTATTGTAGGTCTTCCAATAGAAGTTTTTTATCCTTTTAGTGAGGATGAAGATGAAACCCTTAACCAAAATGAAGATGATGAAGAAGACGAAGAAGTGCATCCACTTTCAAATAATCCTCCATCACAACCAAACATACCATACAACCCACCACAATATTTTTTTAACTTCCCAACTCACATGCAACTAGATGACTTAGAGTTTGGTCGTGTCCAAGATCGGGAAATAATAGTTTATCCACCCGAAACATTATTTGTTGGTCAGCGGTTTACCACAAAAGAACAAGTGCAAGACACTATTAATCGATTTCATATCCTAAACCATTGCACTTATAAGGTCAAGTTATTAAGCCCAGTTAAGTTTGTCATGCAATGTGTTCATGACAACTGTGACTGGAGATGTCGAGCAATATTACGCACCAAAGCGCAATATTGGGAAATAATGAAGCTGGAAGGGCAGCACACTTGTCTTTCACCTCTCATTTCACAAGATCATAATAAGTTACGATCACGAATAATTTCCCACACAATTCGTGATATTATTGAGGTTGATCCTTCAACGCCCATTTCTACTATCATAGGACACATCAAGTCAATTATAGGTTATACCATCAGTTATCGAAAGGGTTGGCTAGCCAAACAATTTGCAGTTGAAAACATTTACGGCAATTGGGAAGATTCATACCATAAGTTACCTTCTCTATTGCAAGCAATGAAATTGTATGTTCCTGGCTTTATTTGGAAGATGAATACACAACCTGCGTATCAAGGTGAGTTGGTGGACGAGAATTACATTTTCTTTAAGAGGGTATTTTGGACATTCAAACCATGCATTGATGGTTTTCGTCACTACAAGCCTATTGTTCAAGTGGATGGACATTTTTATACGGGAAGTACAAAGGGACCTTATTGGTGGTTGTTGCACAAGACGGACGTAACAACATAATTCAAATTGTTTTTGCTATTGTAGAAGGTGAAACCAGCGATGCATGGTTCTCTTTTTAAGAAACCTACAAAGGTACGTAACACCACAAGAGGGGTTATGTCTCATTTCAGACCGTCACGAAGCCATAACAAGTGCATATTATAGACATAGAAGTGGTTGGACAGAAAACAATTTTGTGCATGTGTATTACATTAGACATATTGCACAAAACTTCATGCGACGTTTCAAAAGTACTTCACTAAAGAAGGATGTCGTCAATATGGGTAATTCTTTATTTTTCTTAATTCTTTATTTTTCTTAAGTCTTTAATATCATCAATATTTGATTTACTTATTAATGTTTTCTACACTTTGCTAGTTACTTTTATTAATTAACTTTTAAAATTTTTTGTAGCATATGACATGACTGAGCCTAGATTTTTTTACCATTACAATATAGTAAGAGATAATAATCTAGAAGCAGCACAATGGTTGGACGAGATCCCGAGGGACAAATGGACACTTGCATGGGACAACGGACGATGGTGGGGACACATGACAACAAATTTAGCGAAGTCACTTAATTCCATCTTAAAGAAAACAAGAAACCTCCCAATTTGCTCTATGGCTATGGCAACATCCACCCGTTGCAACAAATTCTTCACAGAAAGAGGTAGAGAGGTAGATGTCATGATTACAGTTGGTCATATATATTCCAAAATTGTTCAAAAACATTGCAAGATGCACACTCAAAGGCAAATACTCATAGAGTCATCAACTTTGACAGATCAAGCACAAGATTTATAGTGGAGGAGATAGAACATCTGCGAGAAGTCCGACCGATAGGGAGATTTACAGTTAGGTTGGATGAGATGTGGTGTGATTGTGAAAAGTTTCAAAAAGTTCACATGCCATGTTCACATGTGCTTGCTGCGTGCAAACATGCACACCATGACTTTAACATGTACATCGCTCCAGTGTATACATTACAACAAGTTTCTAAGGTTTATGAAGAACAATTTGGAAAACTCAGACATGAAGATTATTGGCCAACTTACATAGGCCCAACTTTGTGCCTAAATCCGGAATTGAAAAGAACTTCAAAGGGTCGACCCAATTCAAACTGAATAAGAACAGAGATGAACATTACAGAACAACATGGTCGTGTCAAAAATTGTTCCTATTGTCACATCTCTAGTCATACCAAGAAAACATGTCCCAACATTGCTCATGCATCTACCTCGCGTCGTTAATTTATGTTGCTTAGAGATTTTCTTCTATGTATGATGTTTCGAATAATATTATTAATGAGAGTTTAATTAATATTTCTTTTACCATTCAAATATAATTATTAATATTTTTATAATAATATTTAATATTAATTTTTAAATATTATACCAATATATATAAAATATAATAAAAATTTATTATTTAATATAATAATTATATATATTATTTTATTATAATATTAAAAAAATAAAAAAACCTAGTTAGAATTCTATTTTTAGTAAACCGAATTCTATATTATATTAAACAAATAAAATGTAAAACTGAAAGTGAGATTTCAATTCTCCGTGTCTCGAATCTTGAGTTAAACAGTAAATAGTATTAAGTTGGTAAATAAAAGAAAAACGTATATATATTTGTAATAATATTAATTTTTTTAAAAAATTCATAGAGATAGTATTTTAAAAAAGAAATGATAGTTTGATAATTTATTCTGAAATATAACTTATATAAGGCAGTTTCTACAATTTTTTTTTTATTTTTTTCAATTATATTTTGGAATCTTGTTGATTCACATTAAAGAATATAAGAGGATATATGTAATTACATTTCGATACTCAACTAAATAATATATTTATTGAAATATTATTAAAATTAAAAAAAATCCATATTTGATAATTATTTTATATTTATAATATTATTTAATGGATCTTACCTAATAAATTTTATCTAATGAATCTTATTTAGTGGGTTCTATGTAATGAATTTCAGTTACATTCCTTAATTAACAAGATCAAATATATCTCGATTATCACCAAATACGTCACAAAGATCTAGTATGTCTTCTTCCTTGTCTTCCAATACCGAGAAGTCATCAAGTGAATGGTTGGAGGTGGCTAGTGACCGTCTGGGTCTTGAGGAGTTTGTGAGCTTGTCGAGAGATGGGTCTTAAGGACGCCATGATCAAGAGGTGACTATAAATGTGGAAGAATTTCTTTTATCAACATATGAGAAGGAGAGGCAAAATGGTCATCATATGACCTTCCCCCCAAGAGGGGTATGAGTGAGTTGTCCCTAGTGGTCTCCCTTTATTTTTCAAGATTCAGTTGGTCGAGTGAGTTACCTTCCTTCGTCTGAAATCACAACTTGCTAGACGAAAGTCTAGGTGATAAACTTTAGACCATATTTTCCATGGTTGTGAAGATTCAAAAGATGAGTTCTTCTACATGTATATCTGTTTGTTCTCGAAAATGCATGTGTAGCTACTGTTTGACAACTTTACTATGGGTGCGCTACAAATCCTCAACATTGCGCCTATCTAGCTTCTGTAACATCTTGGTTTTTTGAAAAAAATATATAATAGACATATATATATATTATTTGGTTGAATAAAAAATTTAATTGGGTTTAGAAAATAAAATAAAATAGTTTATAAAATAAAATAAAGCTAGGTGAAAAGATATTGTGAGGTTATGAAAGATAATGCGGGGTTGTTGATATTCTAAAAAGATAATGTGAGACTGTTAATATCTTTAAAGATATTATTAGTTGGATTTAATCTTCAGAAACTTGAATTTACATATGTAAATAGGCGTTAAACCATCCCTATTTTTCATTCCAAAATTTCCCTAATGCTTGGAGAAAAATCTTAGAGGAGGCGATTAGAAGCGATACGTGAGGAGTTGGGAGCATAGCATTGATAAGACTCTAATTTAACATCTTTTATTTAATTAATAATCATATTTAAGTATTCTCAAATAAATAAATAAACCAAATTATCCATAAATTATATTCTGTAAAGTCAAAAGCAGAATCATGTTAAAAACAGCATAAAATAACCCTTTACTCACAGCTTGATGATCGCTCCTTGTTTTAACTATATCTTTTGACTCAGTGCCCCTAAAATCACAATTTTTGATACAGATTGAAATAGACATCTAAGGCTTTCAATAGAAACTGGAACCATATGATTTGATAAAGAAATGGATTTTTTATGGATAGTCAAAGTCGAGTCTACTGTAGAATGCAAATGCAGAAAAGACAACTTCAAAGAAACTGGGCTCCAGGGTACTACGAAGCTCCAAAAATCACCAAATTTGTCCCAGATGAAAGAAGACCCATAGAGCTTTAATCCAGGCTTTGAATGACACAAATCGGACCCAAAACGGATTTTTGGCAACACATAGAAGTGGGCTCAACAGCAGCTGCGATCAGCTGAAGAACGCAAATAACCAATCCTAATAATCGAGGCCCAGTGGACTCGATTGGGCCTCTAAAATCGCGAATCAGGTCTCATTGGAAAATAGATTCGAATATCTACAATTGAAGACTTGAATCAAGTAATTTGGTGAAGAAACAAGAGAGCTATGCACATTCTAAGTCAACCTTATGCAGCTGAGTAAAAGAAGCGTGTAAGTTAAAGAAATTCGGGCCAGCCATGCAAAGGCCCACCCAATAAGCGAAAGCTATGTAATCTATAAATAGATGGAATTCCTTTGTAATTAAGGGAGAAGAAGTATTAGCAAACAGAATACGGATAGATTCATATTTCAGTTTACAAGTTTCGGTTTTCAGTTGCAATGTGTAGAGCTAGCTATAGCTTTCTTCTTTCACAAGTTTTCAGCATAATGCAAGTAAGTTTTCTGTAGTTTCTTGTTTTTTTCTCTCTCATTCCTTCTTCACTTCTTCCTTAACCATGTTCATTTCTTGAATCTTCCACTTTCAATGGTTTACTTCACACGCTTTCATCACTATTTAATTCTTTCATATTAGTTTCTTCTCCCATAGCAGTAGTTCTTTTAATTCTAAGCTTTTCAATTCTGCAATTTTTTGGTTTTTGAGAGTTTTTGAAGAACTGAATCATAGGAGAATAGTTTCTTGGCATCTTGTAATGTTTTGGAACAGTTGAATGTCTTTCAATGGTGTAAAAACCAGTTTCAAGATTTGGCAAGATCCAGCACTATTCCACTTGGTTCTCATTGTTTAAAACCTTCGAGTAGAGTAATTTCCTGCACTTTAATCCAATTTTGTGATTACCGCACCTTAATTCATAGAATAGAAATTTTTACTGCTTTTGAATGTCTTTAGGAGGTAACACTGGATCGATTTCAGCTTCGTATTGTAAATTGCGCTTTAGATTCAAGTCAGTTTTCAATTCTGCACTAGTTCAATTTTACAGCACAATTTCATTTTCATTTTCGGATTAGCTTTTAATTTTGCACTATGATTAGTTGATTGATAATTCAGATTTTACATTCCACTTTAAAATCAGTATTAGTTCATTTCCAATTTTGCATTCACTCTTCTCCACATTACATTAGTTAATTAGGAATTTTGCATTACAGTAGTAGCTTCATATTTCTCTGCATGACAGAATTTAGTACACTGCACTATTCATAGCTTTTTACATTTCTCTGTATAAATTCTCATATCTGCATCTGTACTTCAGTTCGTGCCAATTTTGACTTTGCATTTAATTCTTGTATTCTTAATTGAAACTGTTTTCCATTTCATTGCATTGCCTAATCGAAAATCAACAAAAATATATTTCAGTTTTTGCATTGTTTCTGGATTTTACACTAGTGCACTGTTCACATTGCTTTGTTGTTCATTTGGTTCGAATTCATCTTGAGTAGCATCATATTAGAATATGCATTGACATATTAGTTGCATAATCATTCAAGAATTTAGATTAGCTTCATTAATTCATCACATCAGTAGCATTGCATTCAATTTCAATTTCAATTTGTTTCAATTTCAATTTTAATTTGTTCAACCATTATAGTTTGATTCTGCACTTTGAATTGATTCATTTGCTACATTGCATCATTGATATTTCTTCAATTCCTTTTCAATTTTAGAATTCTGCATTTTAGAATCACATTCATTTCACATTACACGGTTTAGTCTTTAGTTTCCTTCTAAATTTCAAAATTTCAGATTACAAACCCCCCTTCCTTACATCAAATTCCATATCATTCATTTCTATTCTTCACATCCATATTAACAAAACCTGCTACCACATTCACACCAGTTGCATACATTCTCACCTCAGACCAGTTTTCCATTTCATTTCATTGCCTAATAAAAAAAAAAAAAGAAAAGCAACAAAAACATATTTTTCAACTTCTGCATTGTTTCGGGATTTTTCAAAACTGCATGGTACTGTTCATTCTGCATAATTGAAACATTCATTCTGCATTGCATTTTAATCTTGAACCTGTTCAATCTATTTCAACTGCATTCCATTTCAATTTCCATTTGTTCGCTCAACCACATCTCTTCCATCTTATGCATTTCCATCTCAATTGCATCATTCACTGTACATAAAATCAAAATTACAGTAGCATCAAATCATATCATTTTCATCCCCTCGTTTAGCATTTTCATTCGTCAACACAGCAACAACATCTCCTAACTTGCTCCACGGATTGACGCCTTGGGTCCTCTCTTATGCCACATTAGAGGGGATTTAGGAAAATTGTTTGAGAAAAATCACAAGCGACAGTGGTCATCATCAAAATGGCGCCGTTGCCGGGGAGCAATTGGTGAAGTTGATTCACTGCATAACTCATTCATTGCATCTAGGATCCATCTCATATAGGACATAGCATACTGCACTGTATTCAAAAACCAGAAAAAAAATAGAAAAAGCAAAAAAAAAAAAACATAACAGAAAAAAATCTCTTGCTTGTTTGATTCATTACACATCTCATTCATTGCATCTAGGATCTATATAGGACATTTGCATACTGCCTAACATTCCAGATTCCAGGTTGAAAAAAAAAAAGAAGAGAAAAACAGAAACAGAAAAAAATCTCTTGCTTGTCTTGTGCTAACCTTTCACTACAGCTGAGTTTGAAGCATTAAAAGCACAAGAGGCACTTGCTTGACCAGATCATCAGGGGAAGTACTTCTCCCTTTTGATCCAGAAATTTCCAAGACAATCAGAAAAGGGACTGGACAGAGAATTTCCAGAGAAGTCCAGCCACTAATCAAAGAAGAACAAGAAGGATTCATTGCTGCAGACCAAGATCTTGATCCAGCACCTTCTATACATCAAAACATAGGGTCTCATGGTCTGGAAAAAACTCTAAAAGAGCTTGCTACTCCTGCAGAACACTATCAACCTCTGTGCATTCAAGTTCCTCAATCAAAGGAGGGTGCAGGGAGCTGTGAATTAAAATCTGGATTAATACACCTGCTGCCGAAATTCCATGGATTAGCTGGAGAAGATCCACACAAACACTTGATGGAATTCCACATAGTTTGCTCTACAATGTGTCTAGCTGGGGTCCATGAGGATTATATCAAAATGAAGGCATTTCCATTCTCTTTATGTGATGCAGCAAAGGACTGGTTATATTCTCAGCTCACACCAATCAACACATGGCCCGAAATGAAGAAGAGGTTCCTAGAAAAAAATTTTCCAGCTTTAAGAACTGCCTCTATAAGAAGGGAAATCAGTGGAATAAGGCAACTGCAGGGAGAATCATTATTTGAGTATTGGGAGAGATTCAACAGGCTATGTGCAACCTGTCCAAACCATCAAATAGCTGAGCAACTCCTCATTCAATATTTTTATGAAGGTTTGCACTCAATGGAGAGGAGCATGATATATGCTGCAAGTGGTGGAGCATTGATGGATAAAACTCCAGCTGCAGCAAGGTATTTAATCTCCAATATGGCTGAAAATTCCCAGCAGTTTCACAACAGGCAGAATTCAAGAGCTGTGCATGAGATCTCCAAGGAAACCATAGCTGTCCAAGACAATTCTAGAGTGGAAAACAAGCTGACTGAACTTACCTCTCTAGTAAGGCAGCTAGCACTTGCACAGTAGCAGAATTGTGAGAGTTTGACCCCCAAACCTTGTGGAATATGTGCTGCAACAGATCACTACACAGATTTATGTCCACACCTTCAAGAGGTTGACTCAATGGAGAATGTAGCAGCTGCATTTCCTGAACAGGTTCCATTCTCAAATCAAAGATCACACCAGCAGTTTCCTAGCCAGAGGAACTATGACCCGTATGCTCCCACCTATAATCCTGGCTGGAGAGATCATCCAAACCTGAGGTATGGACCACAAACAGCAGCTGCTCCACCCCCAAACCAGCAGGGCCATCACAGAAATTTCATGCCATATCAGTCCATGAATCAAGCCAATTTCCAGCAGTAGAGATATCCAAATCAAAGGCAGTACCATCAACAAGATTATTCAATGAATCAAAGGTCCTATCAGCAGCAAGACCAACCATTTAACCAAAGACAACATCAGCAGAATTCTTCAAATCAATTTGTGCAGCCACTGCAGTAGCCATTGATGCACCCTTCTCCAAGCCAGGATATGAATGAAATCATGAAGAACATGCAGCAAATGATACAACAAGCAATAGCTCCCAATACAGCAATCATAAATGACTTGAGAACTCAATTGGGGCAAGTTTCCAATGATGTGAATATACTGAAACAACAGGGATCAAGCACACTTCCTTCCCAACCAATGACCAATCCAAGGGGAAATGTGAACGCTATTACATTGAGAAGTGGAAGAGAGTTACCACCAAGAACAGATTCTGCTCCAGCCCCAAGACTTAAATCAAAACCAGCATCTAAGGAAGAAGAAAAACAGGTTGAGGAGTCCAGCACTCCCACTCCATTTCCAAAAAAAATTAAACCTGTAAAGAAGAAGGAACTTGATCAAGAGTTGCTGGACATATTCAAGAAGGTGGAAATAAACATTCCTTTGCTGGATGCAGTAAAACAAGTCCCAAAGTATGCCAAATTTCTCAAAGAACTCTGTACCTACAAGAGGAAATTAAGGGGAGTAAATACTGAAATTGTTTCTACTGTATCACAGTTGTCCATGCCTCCAAAATGCAATGATCCTGGCTCATTCTCTATTCCATGCACCATAGGAGAGATAACACTCAGCAATGCCTTAATTGATCTTGGTGCCTCCATCAATGTGATGCCAACAATGTTTTATAAGATGCTACAAGTGGGGGAGTTGAAGCCCACTAATGTTGTGATCCAACTAGCCAACAAAACTACTGTCCAACCTCTTGGAATCATTGAAGATGTGCTAATAAAGGTCAACCAGCTGCTCTTCCCTGCAGATTTCTATATCATTGACATGGAGGATGAACACACCAACAGCCAAGCAACACTCATACTTGGGAGACCTTTCTTGATGACTGCCAAAGCCAAGATAGATGTGTATGCTGGAATCCTGACCATGGAATTTGGAGAAGAGAAGATAGTATTCAACCTGTTCACAGCTATGAGGCACCCTGCTGAAGATCATTCTGTGATGGAAACTCAAACTGTATTCTGTGTAGATTTTGTAAATAAAACTGATTTTAATTTGCAAAACACAGTAGAAGTGGCTGATACATTGCATAATAACAGCCAAAACTGTGTGGCTCAAGGCCAGCAAGGCCAGTTTGCCAATTCTGGAAATAACAACACCCCACACACTTCACTTTTTCTGTTTTCTGCAGATTTAGAAAAACAACAAAAAGAGGACAAGGAACAGATTGAAAAACAGCAAAAAGAGAAGGAAGGAGCCACTGTACCAAGTCAAAAACACAGGTGCAAGAAGAGAGTGAATTGAAGCCTCTCCCTCCTCATTTGAAGTATTTATTCCTAGAAGAAAATTCACAAAAACCAGTTATCATCTCAAGCAAATTATCCAGCAGTGAGGAAAGTAAATTAATTAATGTTTTGAGAGAAAACAGTAAAGCCATTGGCTGGAGTATGGAGGACATTCCAGGGATTAGCCCCACGGTTTGTATGCATCGAATCTTAATGGAGGACAATGTGAAACCTGTAAGGCAGCCCCAAAGGAGAGTCAATCCTACAATAGCCGAGGAAATAAAGCAAGAAGTCTCCAAGCTACTTAAGGTTGGCATAATTTATCCAATATCAGACAGTGAGTGGGTGTCCCCTATACAGGTTGTTCCAAAGAAGTCAGGTACCATAGTTATAGAAACAAAAGACAAAGAAAAATTACAAGCAAGAGTCACCAACAAGTGGAGAGTATGTATAGATTATAGGAGACTCAATGCAGCCACAAGGAAGGATCATTTTCCTCTGCCCTTTATTGATTAAATGCTGGAAAGGCTAGCAGGTAAGTCTCACTACTGTTTTCTAGATGGTTTTAGTGGTTATATGCAGATTCACATTGCACCTGAAGATCAGCACAAGACAACATTCACATGTCCATTTGGCACCTTTGCCTACTCAAGGATGCCCTTTGGTTTGTGTAATGCCCCAACCACTTTTCAAAGGTGCATGGTGAGTATATTTAATGAATTAATTGAAGACTGTATGGATGTTTATATGGATGATTTCACTGTTTTTGGATCCATTTTTGATTTATGCCTTGCTAACCTATCTAAAGTATTGCATAGATGTGTAGAGTTTAATTTAGTTCTTAATTATGAGAAATGTCACTTCATGGTCCAAGAGGGAATTGTTTTAGGCCATCTGATTTCATCCAAAGGCATTGAAGTGGACAAGACCAAGATTGAAGTTATCTCTACATTAAAGTATCCGCAAATAGTGAAAGAGGTAAGATCATTTCTAGGACATGCTGGTTTTTATAGGAGATTCATCAAGGATTTTAGTAAGATTGCTTATCCTCTTTCTAAATTATTGCAAAAAGATGAAAAATTCATATTTAATGATGATTGTAAGATTGCTTTTGATAAATTAAGAGTGAATTTAACCACTGCACCTATTATGCAGCCACCTAATTGGTCATTTCCTTTTGAATTAATGTGTGATGCATCAAATTTCGCATTAGGGGCTGTACTGTCACAAAAGATTAATAAATTACCTTGTGTCATTGCATATGCATCCAAAACTCTTGACTCTGCACAGGTTAATTATACCACAACAGAAAAAGAACTTCTAGCCATTGTCTTTGCATTAGATAAGTTTAGATCATACCTGTTAGGGACCAAGATCATTATATATACAGATCATGCAGCCATAAGATATTTATTAAAGGAACAGGATGCTAAACCAAGACTGATCAGATGGATTTTGTTGCTCCAGGAATTTGAAATTGAAATAAGAGATAGATCTGGTTTGAATAACCAAGTGGCTGATCATTTGAGCAGAATTATTTATGATGATCCAGTTGCATCACAAATAAATGAAACTTTCCCTGATGAGCATTTATATTCACTGAATTCTGTTCCATGGTTTGCTAATATTGCTAATTATGTAGCTGCTGTAGTTTTACCTTTGAACGCAGACTGGAACTATTTAAATAAGCTTAAATCAGAGGCAAAGAACTATGTGTGGGAAGCACCTTATCTATGGAAATTCTGCAGTGATCAAGTTATTAGAAGATGTGTCACTCATGAGGAAGGCAAGCAGATTGTGGAGTTGTGCCATAACTCCCTAGCTGGAGGTCATTTAGGGAGTAAGAGAACTGCAATGAGAGTATTAGAGAGTGGTTTTTATTGGCCTTCCATATTTAAGGACGCACATAATTATGTAATGACTTGTGAGCCATGTCAAAGGGCTGGAAATGCCATAAATAGAAGAAATGAAATGCCACAGTAGCCTATAATTATTTGTGAAGTGTTTGATGTATGGGGGATAGATTTCATGGGTCCCTTCCCTGTTTTAAATAATTTTTCTTATATATTACTTGCTATTGATTATGTATCCAGGTGGGTTGAAGTAAAGGCCACCACCACCAATGATTCTAAAGCTGTTTGTAAGTTTATTAAATCTAACATATTTTGCAGGTTTGGTGTACCTAAAGCTATTATAAGTGACCAAGGAACTCACTTCTGCAACAAGACATTAGCTGATTTATTTTTAAAATATGGAGTCACTCATAAAGGCTCCACTGTTTACCATCCCCAAACCAATGGTCAAGCTGAAGTATTTAATAGGGAAGTGAAGCACTTGCTGCAGAAGCTCGTTCAGCCAAATAGGAAGGATTGGAGTAAATATTTAGATGATGCATTATGGGCTCAAAGAACAGCCTACAGGACACCATTGGGGATGTCCCCTTTCAGAGTAATTTATGGTAAATCATGTCACCTACCTGTGGAACTCCAAAATAAATCTTATTGGGCTGTGAAGGAGTGTAATTTAGACATAGCAACAGCTGGTCAGAAAAGGAAATTGGACCTGTAGGAGCTTGAAGAAATAAGAGAGCAAGCCTATGAAAATTCTAAGTTATATAAAGAGAAGGTAAGAAAATTCCATGATGACAATATTTGTAGAAAACAGTTCCAGCCAGGACAACAGGTACTGCTATTTGATTCCAGACTCAAATTGATTTCAGGTAAATTAAGATCAAAATGGAATGGACCTTATGAAGTAATTAATGTGTTTCCTCATGGTGCCATAGAAATTAAAGATCTTAAAACTGGAAATTTACATAAAGTGAATGGCCATCAGCTTAAGTTATTCCATCAACAAAGTCCAGATGAACATGATAATGTAGTTAATTTAACTGATCCAGTTTTGCAGCAGTAAAAAATTTTTTTGTTGTAGGTTCTAATTAGACACTATAGCCTCCACTTAAGGTATGTTTTTCCTCCTCTGTTCCATGCTTCATTGAGGACAATGTCTCCTTCTAAGTGTGGGGTATTTAGGGAGATTTTTGACTTTTAAATTAAGTATCTTTACTGTTTTCACATAGATATAATTTGCAATATTGGACTGTAAAAATTATTAAGGTAATTGTAAATTCAAGACAGATTTTATCCTATTTTTATTGATCAGTATAAATTTAATTTTTAAAATCATCCATGATTTTGTGTATTTAAATCAGTACAAGGCAAATTCTAAGTTTAGATCTGTTTTCATAACTTAAAGCATGAGAGCATTTGAAACTGTTATGAGAAAATTTGAGCCATTGTGAGATTTGAGCCTAATGTCTTTGTTGTGTGTATTATTCCATTCACATAACTGTTCTAGAACTTGATCTTGTTCTTTGAGTAAATTACTTTGAATCTGTGCATCTGTTGGATATGATTAAGGCCATATTTGTTTAAAGCCACTGACCAAATACAGCCATCCTTATAATTATTTCACTAGTTACCCCATTGAGCCATAATTTCCCTTTTCTTGTTTAACCCGCACCATAAAAGCCAAAAAGCTGAAAAACCATGAATTCACCTTGAATCATTGACAAAGGGATGAAACTATAAATTTATGAACCTGAACAAAGCTCAAGTGTGGGGTGTTCTCATATTTAAAATAGTTTGAAAAAGAGAGAAAAGGAAACCAGCAAATCAAAAGAAAAAAAAAAGTTGGTTGGATAAAATATCAAAAATACAGTCCAAGAAGTTATGCAGACAAAGAAGAATAAAAAGCTGAATTATTATCCCACTTGACAGTTAATTATGCAATAGATTCCTTTATCATGATTCCATTCATAAGCTTTGTATCCTTTGAATTATCCACACCTAAACATTACAAGCCATAGCCACATTACAAGCCAAGAACAAAGTCCTTTTGATTTGACATGATGCATGATATTTGAAGAAATTGAAATCAGAACACCCTCAAGCTTATGGTAATAGTTTTGTAAATTGAGAATATTGAGAGAAAACAGTGCCCGCAAAAAGGAGTGATGAGTTAAACACTTCCTATGTGAGGATTTCTCAAAATAAGTTGAAAATGATCTGCACTGAGAAAATAGGCATTATATAGGCATTTCTCAAAATGTATCTGAATTATGTCATGCTCTGCACTGAGAAAATAGGCATTATATATGGTTGATATTTTTCAAGAGCTCAAAATCATTGAATTTATACCTACTGTCTTATGATTTTTCTTTGCCTAGGAGTGCAAATGTTCTAAAGTGTAGGGTATTTGATAAGACTCTAATTTAACATCTTTTATTTAATTAATAATCATATTTAAGTATTCTCAAATAAATAAATAAACCAAATTATCCATAAATTATATTCTGTAAAGTCAAAAGCAGAATCATGTTAAAAACAACATAAAATAACCCTTTACTCACAACTTGATGATCACTCCTTGTTTTGACTATATCTTTTGACTCAGTGCCCCTAAAATCACGATTTTTGATACAGATTAAAACAGACATCTAAGGCTTTCAATAGAAACTGGAACCATATGATTTGATAAAGAAATGGATTTTTTATGGACAGTCAAAGTCGAGTCTACTGTAGAATGCAAATGCAAAAAAGACAACTTCAAAGAAACTGGGCTCTAGGGTACTACGAAGCTCCAAAATCACCAAATTTGTCCCAGATGAAAGAAGACCCGTAGAGCTTTAATCCAGGCTTTGAATGACACAAATCGGACCCAAAACGGATTTTTGGCAAGACATAGAAGTGGGCTCAACAGCAGCTGCGATCAGCTGAAGAACGCAAATAACAAATCCTAGTAATCGAGGCCCAATGGACTCGATTGGGCCTCTAAAATCGCGAATCAGGTCTCATTGGAAAATAGATTCGAATATCTACAATTGAAGACTTGAATCAAGTAATTTGGTGAAGAAACAAGAGAGCTATGCACATTCTAAGTCAACCTTATGCAACTGAGTAAAAGAAGCGTGTAAGTTAAAGAAATTCGTGCCAGCCATGCAAAGGCCCACCCAATAAGCGAAAGCTATGTAATCTATAAATAGATGGAATTCCTTTGTAATTAAGGGAGAAGAAGTATTAGCAAACAGAATACGCATAGATTCATATTTCAGTTTACAAGTTTCGGTTTTCAGTTGCAATGTGTAGAGCTAGCTGTAGTTTTCTTCTTTCACAAGTTTTCAGTATAATGCAAGTAAGTTTTCTGTAGTTTCTTGTTTTTTTCTCTCTCATTCCTTCTTCACTTCTTCCTTAACCATGTTCATTTCTTGAATCTTCCACTTTCAATGGTTTACTTCACACGCTTTCATCACTGTTTAATTCTTTCATATTAGTTTCTTCTCCCGTAGCAGTAGTTCTTTTAATTCTAAGCTTTTCAATTCTGCAATTTTTTGGTTTTTGAGAGTTTTTGAAGAACTGAATCATAGGAGAATAGTCTCTTGGCATCTTGTAATGTTTTGGAACAGTTGAATGTCTTTCAATGGTGTAAAAACCAGTTTCAAGATTTGGCAAGATCCAGCACTATTCCACTTGGTTCTCATTCTTTAAAACCTTCGAGTAGAGTAATTTCCTGCACTTTAATCCAATTTTGTGATTACCGCACCTTAATTCGTAGAGTAGAAATTTTTACTGCTTTTGAATGTCTTTAGGAGGTAACACTGGATCGATTTCAGCTTCGTATTGTAAATTCCGCTTTAGATTCAAGTCAGTTTTCAATTCTGCACTAGTTCAATTTTACAGCACAATTTCATTTTCATTTTAGGATTAGCTTTTAATTTTGCACTGTGATTAGTTGATTGATAATTCAGATTTTACATTCCACTTTAAAATCAGTATTAGTTCATTTCCAATTTTGCATTCACTCTGCTCCACATGACATTAGTTAATTAGGAATTTTGCATTACAGTAGTAGCTTCATATTTCTCTACATGACAGAATTTAGTACACTGCACTATACATAGCTTTTTACATTTCTCTGTATAAATTCTCATATCTGCATCTGTACTTCAGTTCGTGCCAATTTTGACTTTGCATTTAATTCTTGTATTCTTAATTGAAACTGTTTTCCATTTCATTGCATTGCCTAATCGAAAATCAACAAAAATATATTTCAGTTTTTGCATTGTTTCTGGATTTTACACTAGTGCACTGTTCACATTGCTTTGTTGTTCATTTGGTTCGAATTCATCTTGAGTAGCATCATATTAGAATATGCATTGACATAATATTAGTTGCATAATCATTCAAGAATTTAGATTAGCTTCATTAATTCATCACATCAGTAGCATCGCATTCAATTTCAATTTCAATTTGTTTCAATTTCAATTTTAATTTGTTCAACCATTATAGTTTGATTCTGCACTTTGAATTGATTCATTTGCTACATTGCTTCATTGATATTTCTTCAATTCCTTTTTAATTTCAGAATTCTGCATTTTAGAATCACATATTCATTTCACATTACACGGTTTAGTCTTTAGTTTCCTTCTAAATTTCAAAATTTCAGATTACAAACCCCCCTTCCTTACATCAAATTCCATATCATTCATTTCTATTCTTCACATCCATATTAACAAAACCTACTACCACATTCACACCAGTTGCATACATTCTCACCTCAGACCAGTTTTCCATTTCATTTCATTGCCTAATCAAAAAAAAAAAAAGCAACAAAAACATATTTTTCAACTTCTGCATTGTTTCGGGATTTTTCAAAACTGCATGGTACTGTTCATTCTGCATAATTGAAACATTCATTCTGCATTGCATTTTAATCTTGGTCCTGTTCAATCTATTTCAACTGCATTCCATCTCAATTTCCATTTGTTCGCTCAACCACATCACTTCCATCTTATGCATTTCCATCTCAATTGCATCATTCACTGTACATAAAATCAAAATTACAGTAGCATCAAATCATATCATTTTCATCCCCTCGTTTAGCATTTTCATTCGTCAACACAGAATCAACAACATCTCCTAACTTGCTCCACGGATTGACACCTTGGGTCCTCTCCTATGCCACATTAGAGGGGATTTAGTAAAATTGTTTGAGAAAAATCACAAGCGATAGAGGAGGCGATTAAATGCGATACGTGAGGAGTTGAGAGCATAGCATCTCAAGGCGTTGTAGAAAGTAGCATCTCAAGGCATAACGAGGCTTAACATCTCAAATGTTGTGTATCTTCATTCGAGGTAAGAGGGGGAGGGAGAATGTTTCATATATGGGTACCTATGGGAATTTTGGATAGAGAGGCAACTCTTAAGCCTCGATAGGAGTTTGTTTGTTTTGAGGCAACCATGAGCTCTCAATATAATTTTGGATGAATTATGATTCATGGTGGTTTTAGTGTATTTATAAACTTTATATCATGTTTAGGAAGAATTATGTTTATTAAGTGTTTAAGTTTGAATTTATCAATAAGATATGTGAGAATATATTAGATTGACTTAGAGATATTTCACTTTGAGGTTATGACTCTATTTTGGTAGGTTTTGTTACGAATTTGTGAAAGAGATATTCATCAAAGTTGTAGCCCTAGATGTTAGTTAATTAATGACGTTAATTTCGTTCATAAATAGTTGTTATAATGAAAGATATGATATTTTAGTGATTAAAGGTTATGTTGTTAGGATTAGAATGACATTTTTCATTTTTCTTAATTTGAGCATAGTAAACGATTGAATCATATTTTGAGGTTAGAATGAAAGTTGTAGATAATTTTGTTAACTTTAAAACAAGATAATAATCAAATTATTAGGATAAGTATAAGATTAAATATCAATTTCCCAATGAAGAAAGTTTATAGAAGGATATAAAAAAATAAGAAAAGTATCTTTAATATAAGTGATGATCTTGTATGTATATATAAGTGAAGATATATCTCTAATATAGGTGGTGATAAATTATTATAGGAATAAGATATTGTGAAAATTTGGTTTGAGTTTTGAGATGTTCATGATACGAGTTCTTGAGTTGTTTACGAGTTATTTGTATGAGAAGTTTAAACTTTGACTTAACAATATGAAATTCCAAGTTATACTTGGTCATTTGAAAATTCTAAGCAGAGGCTTAGCCGTGTGAAACTCCAAGTTATACTTGGTAATTTGAGAAGTCTAAGTAGAGGCTTAATAGTGTGAAATTCCAAATTATGCTTGATCATTCGAGATAGGCAATGAGTTGTGCATTTATGTGTGATGCATTAGCGTGTATATACTTCATTCATTCATACTTTCTTAGGGATAGATACGATCTATGAAGGAGGGTCTTTATGGTCTTCTACCTTGACCTTGAGGATTTTAGAGTAGGGAACCTCTCATTTGAGAGTTGAAATGAGGGGCCACCATGGCCAACTATACTATTCCAACTGGCTCCTGTTAGACTCGTTTTGGTGAGAGTGGATTGTGAGGGTCTTTTGATTCGATTCATGTACTTCTGAACTACTCATATGCGTATTTTGTGCGATGGTACCACATGTATTTAAAGATGGGAGCATAAGAGCATTAATGCATTTGAGTTAATAGAATGAGCTTGTGATTGAGTGTGTATCGGTGCGTGTGATGTGTGTACATGTTTAGTTCTACCTATTTTCTTATATGTACCTATAGCATATGTGATATATTCCTCACTCTTCTATTTGTATGGTTGGTATTTTTGGGGCTGAACATTCTTATAGGTGAACATATCTTTGATGAGGACAAAGAGAAGTTGGCTGATGAAGCATATGTTTTCTATGATTTTGGGGATGCTCTAATTAGGTGTAACGTCGAGGCATAAAGAAATTATTTATTTTAAAGAAGTTGATTTGAAGTTTTATCGTAAGAACTTATAAAGGTTATTTCAATGCTTAATAATATTTTATTCAAATTTTCACATCTGAAAAGAGTTATTATTATTACTGGATAAATAGTGTGATAGTGTGAGCGTGCATGTTTAGGAAAGTTGTAGTTAGAAAAAACTTGGTATTTAAGAGTGTCTTTTAGTGACCCACCTCTCTTTCCTAGGAACGTACCTGGTGTATTGGTTCACAGTTAATCGCCGTCGTTCTAGAGGCAATATTACTCATAATAAGCCACCTCTCTTTCCTGGGAACGTACCTGGTGTATTGATTCACAGTTTATCGTCGTCGTTCTAGTAGGCAATATTACTCATAGTAAGATATTTCCTTACTTTTATAAGTTTTTATTTATGAAGTAAATACATGTTAATTCTTTTACTTTTTATTTTCCGCATTATTAATTAAAAAAAAATTTGGGTAGAAGGGTTTCACACCCCAACAATTGGGCATTGCTACAAGCCTTCTGAACCTTGTGCAAAGCTTTATCGATTCCTACACCACAAGTGTTTCTCCATTATAGCACCTGAGGGGTTGACTGGGTGAGTTGATTTCACTAATCAACCAACCATCATTCACCCTATTTCAGTCGCTTACTTCTAGTTATAAGAATTTCAAAACTGAATTTTTCGAACTTGTTATCAAAGAGAAGGGGTGACCCTTGTTTTTTGAAGGTGAGAAAGGCTCAGGTTTCCATTGTAGTGAACTAGTAACCCTCTTCGATACAAGTTTTGAATTCGATTTGAGATGTCAACTTATGATTTATGGGTCTTTGACATCCTCGACAAAAAACCACATTGGCTATTGATTCAACCATTCCTTGATAACTTCATCTCTTTGAATCCTCCAACAGACGCAAATGATATGTGTTTTATGCCTTTCTGTATTATTTTGGCTTTTGACATTGTTGAGTTTGGTATCTTTTTCAGGAATCTTGGCATTTGAGTTAAAAATGTCAAAGAAATCCTTTAAACAAATATTAAGGGAGAAGGCGGTTGAGGACGAGAGTGAAAAAGCAGAAGTTGCCAACATTTCTACTAATGAACAAACCATCACATTCTGCTCTCCTAGCAATAGTGAAAAAGAACTTCTAGCAAGAGTGTATGGATTAGAAAAAAATTGTTTTTTTCTTATTGGGTCCCAAATTACCGTTTTCACTGACCATGCAGCCATTAAATACTTGTTGACAACATTAGATTCAAAACTAAGGCTATTTCACTAGATATTACTTTTGTAGGAATTAATCTAATCATCAAACACAAGAAAGGCTATGAGAACCATGTAATAGATCATCTCTCTAGATTGGTTAATGATGAGGTGACCATATAAGAAAATGACATACTTAATGAATTTCCTGATGAAAAACTTTTTGCCATAAGTAAAAGACCATGGTTTGCTAACATGAAACTTTTCAAAGCTATTAGAGTTATTCTAGATTATTTTAAGCACCAAAGAAAGAAGTTCTTGAAGGATGCTAACTATTATGTGTGGGATGATCCTTACTTATTCAAAATAGGAGTGGATGACTTTGCATAACTCAACTTATGGGGGACACTATAATGGAGAGAGGATTATTGTTAAAGTCCTCCAAGCGAGATTTTCCTGACCCACATTGTTTAAAGACATATAAGCACCATAAGAGTTGTGACAAGTGTCAAAGGAGTGGAGGAATATTAAGAAGACATAAGTGGCCTTTGCACTTCGTGGGTTCACTACATTCATCTTACTCAAATGAATACATCCTTATGGTAGTGGGATATGTTTCCAAGTGGGTGGAAGTTGTTGTTGTTCAAAAGGCAGATGCCAAAATAAATTTTTGGAAGAAAAATATTTTTTGTAGGTATGGCACACCCAGAGTCCTAATCAGTGATGGAGGAACACACTTCTACAACACACAATGGAGGAAGGCCTTGGAGCATTACCATGTGAAGCATAAGGCAGGCAACACCTTATCATCCCCAAACAAATGGGCAAGTTAAAGTGTTCAATAAGGAGATCAAGAAAATTATGGAGAAGAAAATTGCAAGCTTTAGAAAAGATTGGACGTTGAAGTTGGATGATACACTTTGGGCTTACAAAACAACATTCAAACCTCCAATTGATCTCTCCTCATTCTAGGTAGTGTATGAAAAAGTCTCTCACTTGCTAGTAGAGTTGGAACGTAAGACATTTGTTACCAATTAGCATCAAGAGGGGGGGTGAATTGATGTAATAAAAATTAAAACTTTAACGTTTAATTAATTCAAATTTTAACCTTCTTGATTTATTTAGTCTAGCAGATATATTATAAAGCGCAACGGAAAAGTTAAAAGATAAGGGAAAGAGAAAGATAACACCAAAGATTTATACTGGTTCGGGTTAAACCTTAACCCTACGTCCAGTTCCCAATCACCTCCACCTGAGATGATCACCCACTCTCACTATCTTTAATTTATCACAATTTTACAACCACTAATCACAAGTGAAACATGCAAAATAGAAAATTAAAGATAAACCTCACAATCTATTGAAACCCACAAGAGATAACCAACCATTCCTTGAGTTACACAAGGAATGAAACACTTTCCTTGAATCACACAAGGAAAGATAAAACACCTCCTCTGAACAGCCTCAGAGGATGAACAAAAATAATATCAGCTGGAGTGAAGATCTCAAACTGTAGCACCTGCTCTGCTCAGAGTTTCCTCAAGATAAAATATTAAAGCACAGAAAATATTTTCTCTTTTCAAAACATGAAATTTCGTGGCTCAAGAAACTCAGAGAAAATGTGTAAAGCTTTTCAGAAAGAATATTGCTTAGAATGTTTCAGTCAGGTGTATTTCTGAAAAGCCCTGATATGCTTCTTAAATAGACAGAATTCCCAAATGAAATGAAATCTTTATTTTAATTCGAAATCAAATCTTTTACTCTGTTCAGAGCCTCACAACGTTCAGAAAATAAAATCAAAGATTCCTTTAATTGTTGGAGGACAAATATTCCCAAATAAAATAAAATCTTTATTTTAATTTGAAATCAATATGATTTATTTTTTTCATAGCCTCACAACGTTCACAAAATCAAAATCAGATATTCCATTAATTGTTGGAGGATTTTTCGCAACATTTGATTTTCAAAAATCTCCAAGCATAATCGATTAAGTTAAGGACATAATCGATTATTGCCGCAAGTAATACATTTATAAAATTCACATAATCGATTAGATAATTGATTATTGCCGCATCTCATTTATTTCCAAAATCCATAATCGATTATTCCAGTGTCTCATTTATTTTCAAATTTCCATAATCGATTATGTAATCGATTATTGCAGTGTTTTATAGTTTTTCTAGAAATAGTTTTCTTGAGAGAATACTCTGATCTGAGTGATGATTACCTTTTGATTTCATTCACTCACAGCTTATAAACTAAGTCTTCAATGTCTTTGAGCTTGCTTCCAACTTGAATTTTCTTGTAAATCTTTGAGCTTCCTTTAGTCTTCTTGAGTTATCTTTGATGTCCTGATTCTTGATTTTCTTAACCGAACCGACCCAAAAAAAAAATCGAAAACCGATCCAAAAAATCGCAAACCGATTAAAACCGCAAATTTTTGGGTCACTTTGGATTTTTTTTTTCAAAACCGCGCAGTTTGGTTCGGTTTGTAGTTTGGCATTTCAAAACCGAACTGAACCAAACCGAACTGCAATTATTAAATAATATTATTTATTATTAATTTTATTTCCCTAAACCAAAACCTAACCTACCGTCGCTGTCTATTATAAATTTACAACTTTCATCTCGTTAGACGCATCTTAGGGTTTCAGGGTTCCTTACTTGAAACTCCCTTACTCTGATTGATTTCATTATCTCATCGTTAACTCTTATTCAAATCCATCTTCATCACACCATTTCACCCTCTATCTAATCATTATTTTTATCCCAAGCGGTAAGTTTTTTTTATATTTTGATTTCAATTCTACATCAATTTATCTTATGATTCATCTTCGATTTTCATTGAATAAATGTTTAATTGTTTAATTTTCAACACACTTTTGTAATATGTATTTTGTAATTATTTTTTTTGTACTTCTGGTACCAATTCTTATTAATATATATTTGTCTTTGTTGAGTACA
>BDMB01000047.1:727697-844105 GCA_016859785.1 Macrotyloma uniflorum
TGGAACTGGAAGTGTTCTTACTAGTGTTAATTTTAATGTTGATGTATGTAGACAAGCCCTAGCTAGGATGATAATTGTAAATGAGTTACCTTTTAAGTTTGTTGATGGGGAAGGACATGTTTTTTTTTAATCTGTAATGACAAATATATTGATAAAAATTGGTACTAAAAATACAAAAAATAATTATAAAATATAATTGAACAAAAGTGTGCAAAAAATTAAATAGTAATATTATCATTTTTTGTTTCAATCCTTTATCTAACCATATGAAATCTAGTTAATGATATAATTTTATTAGTTTATTATTTAAAAAGACAAAAATAGTCAATTATTAATAAAAAAAAAATTAAAAAAAAATCGCAATAACCGATCCAAACCAAACCGCTAAAATTGGTTTGGTTTGGTTCGGATTTTTTTTTTATTTTAAACCGAACCAAACTGAACTGCAAATAATTTTTTTATTTGGTTCGGATAATTTTTAGCGAAAAATCGAACCAAACCGCACCGCGAACACCCCTAGTCCTGATTCTTGATTTTCTTGATCATTATTAAAACACTTGAATTACATGAATAGAGTTGTCCAATCTTCAAATAGTGGTAACAACATTTTGGGTCTTAAAACATTAAATTTTAACTTGAAGTCTGTTGGTGAGAAAAGAAGGGCTTAACTACATGAATTGAAGGAGCTGAGATTGCAAGCATATAATCTTCTAGGATCTATAAGAGCAAAGTGAAGGCTTATCATGACTAAAAATTTTTTAAAAGAGAATTCAAAATAGGCTAATTTGTTCTCTTGTTCAATTCTAACTTGAGACTCTTCTCTAGAAAATTAAAATCTAGGTGGTCTGGATCTTTCACTATGAAAGAGGTAAAATTCTTATGGAGTTGTAAAAATTGAAGATCCAACAAGCAAGAAAAGTTTGATGGTCAATGGGTAGAGACTGAGGGCATACTTGTGTGGTGAAGTTGGGAGACTCATCATAATTATACACCTCTGAGATGTTTTAATTTATTTTACATTTATATTTTATTTTCTTTATTATCTTTGGAATAAAAATAAATAGGTATTTTGATGTTTGAATCCAATAAAAAGGGGAGAAAAGAGGTCTCATCTTGGTTAAATTTTTGCTTAAGCAAAAATTTCTCGCTCAAACAAAATTATGGCCTCAAGGAGGATTAGTTATAAGCATGTCATCGCTCAAGCGAGTGGAGTCCCCATTTAAGTGACCAAACTTTCACTTGAGCGAGATTACTCAAGTAAAAAATAATTATCCGTCTAAATATAACTCATACAGTATAAATATTGAGTAGATTCATGCATGCTCTATGTAAGTCTCATATGGAAGATGCAATGCTTATGCAATGATATTTAAAGAAGAATCTAAAGAAATAAAGATAACTCTAGAAAGGGAGGAAGGGGAGGAAGGTTTGAATAGAGTTCTTATTTTCTAAAATATTTTTGGAAAATAAGTTATTAAATAATTTAATATAGGGGTTAGACGGTCTGTACTCAAGGCTTCTAATATCTTATAGAAATGTTAAAGAACTATTTAGATAAATGCACTATGTACCTGAATAAAGGAGAATAAAAATAGGGTTTATATTGGTTCACTCTAATTGTATTATATCTTGTTCTCTCTTAAAAACTGAGAGGTTCCACTAATCAATGAATGATTACAACAAGTTTCAACAATTTTTTATTTTACATGGATACACGCAATTGTCACTCCTAACTAAATACTTAACTCCCACTGAGTTAAGAAACGAGTACAAAATGTCATTTTTGAAAAAAAAATACAAGGTTTAAAATAAGGGTTTACATAAAAATGAATTCTCAAAGAAAGGATATAAATCAATATAGTATTTTCTATCAATGAGATAACTTCTCAAAGAAAAATATGCAAGTATATTTCTCGTAAAGTTGTTTAGTTGAAAATTGATATTTAAATAAATAAGATAACAAGATCTAAGAAATACCATAGAGTTTTCACTTGAAGAGAACATTGTTTCTTTCATAATATCACTTCTCTTTCTTCTTTTGCATGTAGAGCTTCATCTAGTTTATAAATTTTCTAAAAAGTTAGTCATTATCTTGTAACTAAATTGTCTGATAGGAGTAAACACTTTTCAATGTGTTTTGTCTTTGCACAAAATAGGACAACAATGAGTTTTTTTGTAAAATAGTTTCTTCCTTTAACAATTACTCAACATTCTTCTACTTTTTCTGTCAATTGTTTTCTTTCTGTTGAAATCAATAAAATTGGAAGGTTGACTTCCTAAAGCTCAAATAAATGTCGATTGGTGTGCAATGTCCTAGATGGTCTAGAGAAAATATTGTCTATTTGAAAAAAAAAAAATACATATGTATATAGTACATGTATTTATCATGTATAACATTTAATATAGATCATATAGTGTCTATTCTAGAATCATATAATATCTAGTTTCAGAAGCACTCAGTATCAAACAGTCGTAACAAAATCAGGGTCAAGATTTATTTTTCTTTACACAAAATGATTATCTTTACCGGCTTTATGATTCATATTAAGAAAGTTGTCTGATATCCTGAAAATCAATTACAAACTATTGTGTTTTTGGAATCTTCTCTCATCTCTTAAGAACTAATGAGTAAAAGATATATCCTTTATCCTTAAGAGAAGTTTAATATAAAACCTTAATATTGTTATTTGTAAATTGTCTTGATTATGATCATTGTTAAAGAAATTACAGATATTGCATCCAAACTTGCATTACTGTATTATGAAAATAAATCATCTTACATATTATATTTAATATGATATTTCATGAAAGAATTTATATAAAGATAAATTATAAATTTATTTATAATAAGATTTAAGATAATTCAATCACAATTAAATATATTTTTTTAATTAAATAACTTGTTTGTTGATGTGTTTACTAAAATTATTAAAGACAAACTTTCTTTATAATGAAATATAAAATGAAAATTCTTCAATTTCGAAAAAAAAAAATTTTAAAAAATAACTATATTTTAAAAATTTTAAAATAAAATATTATAGTTATTTATATTAGAATATTGATTTGTTGAGATAATATTACAAAAGTATAAAAATAAAATAACATAATTATGAATATTCTATATATATTTTTACAGAAAATACTATCTCTATTAAAATTTTAGTTTTTATTATAGAAAGACATAGGAAGAAGTGTAAGAGTCATTATCCTGAAATTTTAATTTTAATTTATTATTATTATATATATATTAATTAATAATTTCATTTTTTATCAATTTATTTTTTAATAAATATTAAAAAAAAATTTTAAAAATATATATAATATTTTATTCTATTATACGTTTCTTTTTCGATATTTCATATAATAAATAAAAATAATTTTATAATAAATTAAATATTAAAAATATGTTTTTAAAATAATTATTTTATAATTAATATAATTAAATAGAATGTTCTAATATAAATTTTTATATTTATTGATAGAGAAAAATCAAATATTAATTGAATTTATATTTTTTTATAAATTTTAATTTTAAATATTTTTATATCATTTATAATTAATTTTTTTTATAAAAAAATATAATATTTAAATAGTTATTTAAATATATATATATATATAATAATAAAATTATACAAAAGATTAAATATAAATTTAAATAAATATAAATTATAATTAAATCTTTCTTTTTAATAATTAATTTAATATAATTAAATATATTATCTTATAATATTATATAAAATTTTATAAAAAATATGTAGATTAAATTTAAATTAAATATTTCTAATTCATAATATATTAAAAAAATATTTTTTTTTATTATAAAAAATATAATTTTATATTATAATGTATTTTTTTTTAATAACTATTATGGATTAAAAAATAGAGTATTATAAATTAAAAAAAAAGAAACTTAAAGATAAACGAAATATTCATAATATATTTTAAGTAAAGAAATAAGGTAATAATTTTTATTTATTTATTATTATAATATATTAGTATATTTATAATTTTAATATATAAATATGAAATATAAATACAATTTTTTTTATTAATTAATGAGTTGATTTAATATTTTATAATTTCTATTTTGATAAATATTAAAAGAAATTAGATTGAAATTTAGAGATATCTTAAGAAAACTATAAACACTTTATGAGATAAAAAATATTGATATGATTGATAAAATAAATTTTAATTTATTAAATTTAAATTTAATAAATAATATTGAAAATTTTGTAAAGATAAAATTTATATATAAAATTTTAACTGTATTATTATTTTATGAGTATATATCTTTCTAGGTTTAAAAAATCATTCTCATGTTTGACTCTTTCATATATATATATATATATATATATACATTTTTCAATAATTAACCCCAGATTTTTCTATTTATACTTCCTGGTTTATTTAACCTTAAATTGTATAAATATTAAGAAAGAGTGAGATGTTGGAAAGAAAACCTATTTTGTCCTATCTAATTAACACAAACTAATGAATTGTGGGGGCTCTTGCAATAGTCCGATAAAATGTCTACTCGATTGTCTACTCGGAAATCAAAGTATACTGAGAACAGTTAACACTCACTGAACCTATACATGATTCTATAATATCACAAGAACTCTGATTAGAGTTGCACCTAAACCATTATCGTCTTTGACGGTTACCTAACTACAAAATGGACCCAGGGAACATAGAAAAGTAGAACTTTCTCATACACTAAAATCACCCTACTTCTTATGAAAATTATTCATTCTTTCAAATCCAAATAAATGCTGTTGACCATGTAAATTTTGTATTTCTTTAAGGACAATGCTAACTAATGTCTTTATACTGCAGGTTTGGATATCAAAAGTAGCCTCTTCAAAACAATAATATTAAAAATTAGGTGTTATTGGAGTATATAGATTTGTAAACGCTAATACAAACTTAAAACTCTCTTTATATCTTCATTTTATTGGCTCTGGTTTGGTGGTTCTGGTTTGACATGTATTTGTAGAAAAGGATGTTGAAACAAGATTTACGTCTCAGTTTGTAAAATACAATCAGTTAGATAACTTCACTTATTACCAATTAATCGATAAATTATGGACCCACCACATTTTCACTGCGTCACTCTGATTAATATATAAGTGACATGAATGAGTGTATTAAAGTTGAAGATAACTAAACTGTCATGAGTTTTACCATGAACAAAACTGACATGAGTGCTGCTAAGCAGCCTAGGGATTCTAGATAATGATTTCTGTCTGTAAATCTTTTCCTCTCTTATCTTCTTTTTGGGGTGGGGACTGGGGAAGAAGGAGTTACATATGGACAAATCCAAAAAATGACCCTACTGTAAAGTCTAGTATACAATTTGATGATAACATATAATTGTCTGTGAAATGATATGCGATTGCATTATACTATTGAATTGCTCGATAGCTTGTTTGTCCTCACAGGAATGAAGTGAGTTCAATGAATATGGCAAACAATGTGAAAAGCAAGACGATATTTTTCAAAGATGCGGAAATTATCCTAATCACCATGGTCCCTGGTTATCACTGATGTGTATAAAATCGCAGACAAGGAATGAACATACTCCTTAATACCAAGTGACCAACTTGCATGCATGATTAGGTCTGTGTTCTAGAGCTAGGGTTTAAAATGCAGTCTGAACTGAAATTACTGTCCTAACATCATGGTTTTGAAGATTTTTTAAATCATACACACTCACTCACATTTATCAATAATTTCATATAATATCAAGATTTGAGAAGTAAGCCATTAAGTGCAGGAAAGCCGTTGTGTAGAACCGACAATTACTTGAAGTTAAACATGGAGAAGCTTCATTTTATTATAGTAATTGATCAACTTGACTCTAGCCAAAAAGTTCCTGAAATTAAGTTGGTGTGAGCCAAATGATGCATTATTATCAGTTCAAAACTGAGACCAAGGGGTTACATCTCTTTGAATTACATTACCTAAGTGATGCATGCCCACTTTGGTGTCACTTTCATTCACAAACATCATCAATCCATCTCTACCAATTCATGTCGGGGAAGTAAAACCACAGAAATGCTGAACTTTCCCGTTGTCACATTTTCCATAAGAGCAATCTTGGTGTTTGGAGGGGGGCCATAGTTCAAGATCAGATAGACTCAATCATTAATAATGTATTACAATAACAATGCCTGAAATGGTAAAAATATAAACGATCTAAATCCATAGCTATTACTAGGTATAATTCTTACTCTACTATTTCACAAACTATCTCACCATGAATTCTTAGTTGTTTTCCTCTATAAAAAAATAACTATGTTCATATATTATTGAAAATCTTACATTTTTAAAATCATAACTACAAACTTTATCTTATAAAATCAATTTTATAACAATAAATTAAATTTAAAATTTATTAACATTAAAGTCTATCGAAAATTTTATTTATTTCTAATATATATATCGGTCAAGTTAAAAAATAATTTCGTTATATCTTTTATTCCATTTATTTTTATTAAGAACATCACCAATGAAATATGCTGAGTTATCTATAGTAATAATTTTCTTTTTAAGCAATTTTTTCACTCTAGCAAGCAATCTAAAGTAGTATTTGGAGTTGTTTATTTATTATTTTTGGAAGTCACTTTTGCGAGCAAATATTCCTTAAAAGTAAAATATAATATTTTGCTCAAGTCCATAATCAAATATAAATTAAAAAGAAGTATAAAATTATAAATTGTTTAAAATTTTAAAAAAGTTCTATTAAAATAAATTTGAGTGTAAGTTATTTAACAATGAAGTGACATAATAAAGATTAAAAATAATACTTTTCAATATATAAAATAATTAATGTGAATTACTTTTATTAGAAATATTTTAATTGAAGATAAGTATTAGTTATTATAATTTCAAATGCAATATATAAAAAAAAAATTTATATATATATAACTATTTTTTTGTATATTTTAAAATTAATGAATTCAATCCCTCAATTTTTAAAAATAGATAATTTAAATATTTTTTATATATAATTTTAATATCTAAGATAATTTTTTACTATTTTAAAGTTGATAAAAAAATTAAATTCATATAACATGTGATTTTATTCCAAATTTATATATAAGTTTAATACTCGGTAACAAATTTTAACCTTAAAAAAATGATAAAAAGAATAAACTAACATATTTTGAAAATTTGAGAACTAATTATTTTATTTAAATAAAGAGATCAAAATCAAATTTTACAAAAGAAAAAAAAAATAATATATTTAATTTCAAAATTTATTACATGCTATAAAAGAACTCATGAACTTCATTATATTGAAACAACCTATTATTGAAGGAGAAGATAATTGGGTTTGGAAGGAGGATGATAAGGGAATGTTCAGTGTTAAATCAGCTTATTCCATTATCCAGAATGAGTTATAAGGAGATTTTGAAAGTTTTTTTATTGAGCTCTTGAAGATTAAAGCTATCCCTAAGGCATTACATTTAGTGTGGAGAGCAGCATCAGAAGGTATTGCTTCGAGGGATAAGTTGAGGGGTAGAGGGGTGCAGGTGGCTGTGATTAGTTGCGGGTTATGTAACGAGGAGGAGGAATCCATCTCACGTTTGTTTCTGGAGTGCAAGATAGCTAATGTGGTTTGGAACAAATGTTATAAGTGGTTTGACATAAGTACTTGCAGAACTAAAACTCTCAAGCAACATTTGTTACAAAACTACATGCACTTCCAACACAAGAAGGTTAACCTATATTGGAAGGTGGTGTGGGTTGGGGTGGTGTGGAGTTTGTGGAAGCATAGGAATAACGCGTTGTTTCGCAATAAGAAGGTAGATGCAGAAGAAATTTTCTTTCTAACTCAATTGAACTCCTGGTTATGGGTCAAGTCTAAGGTTTCAATGATTTTTGGATCTTTTGCAGAATGGTGTATGGAGCCCTAGTCTTGTTCCTTATATATTGGATAATCTACTTGGTGAGTATCTGATAACTATTCAGTAGGGAGAGAGATAATTATCTAGTTAACTATTTAATTTTCTGCACACTTTTAATCAATTATATCTTGTAATTATTTTTTATACTTTTAGTACCAATTTTTATTAATATATATTATTGCCGATTAAAAAAAACATACTATTTTTATTTTTAGACCTCATCTTTCACAATTGATT
The DNA here is from genome assembly GCA_016859785.1 of Macrotyloma uniflorum. Taxonomy (NCBI): domain Eukaryota; kingdom Viridiplantae; phylum Streptophyta; class Magnoliopsida; order Fabales; family Fabaceae; genus Macrotyloma; species Macrotyloma uniflorum. Next base: position 735,851 of record BDMB01000047.1, read on the forward strand.
AATTTAAATTTTTAGATTTTATTTTATTACAGTATTTTTTTTTTTCTAATTGTAATATAATACATATTACCACCTCATCCGGTTCTTTACATAAAAACAAGTAAAAAGTTTATCACGATCAGTAAAAACAGTTAATTTGAATTAATAGTATCATGAAATTAAATTTCGTTTCACATACTCATAATTAATTAAATAATGTAAGTAGTTATATTTAATAATATTCTTATAATTCAATTAATAGCTCTTTGCATCAACGAGTGTTGGTTATATGGTTAGTAGAATAAATTTGCCTCTCTTCTCCTTCGGCCCTCCTTTCTATAAGAAGAAGGGAAAACCTTCTCCTTCATTCCTCCAATGCCAACTTCAAAACTAAAAAAAACTTTCTATATATTTTCAATCCTCCTACTTCTTTTAGTTTACAGATAGTTTTTCAACTTCCTCTAAACAAAATAACTGTATTAGCAACATAATATCATTTCCCTAATAATAGGGAAACATAAGTAGAACTTTTTGTTGGAAAAGAACTTGAAGTAGTATCACTTAAAAAAAAACTATTTAAATTAGACATATTTATTAATTCTCAATCAGCACCTTTTAAGTATTGTTATAATGAAAATAAATATAACAACAATCCCACTAATAATGCATTTTTTTAGCTTCCTAGCTGTTTATTATCAAGTAATGATATTTATTTTGCGACCATTAAATAGATAATAAAACTTTATGGGATCCACAAAATTAATGAAAACTATATGAATGTGACTCAATTCCTAATAATAAAGAATATATGAATGTAATACCTAAAAAGTACACTATTAGTATTTCAATTTTAGCAACATATAAATCACTTGTGCTTGTAAAATGTCAATAGAGAAGTATGGAGTTGAAGGATGAGTATTATTAAAAATGTGTATTACGAAAATGAGTGAGTTATTTACTAATCAATATTTGTTGCCTTAGATAATTTAAAGTGTCTAAAAATACAAATATATGTTAAGTATAAAAAGAGATAATATTTTGAAAGATATTCACTAATATATAAAGATTATTATAAAGATTATAAGAGAATCTAGTTTTATTTTCAATCTAAAATCTTAATAAACTTGTTTTGTTATTTATATATTATTTAACTTTTTTATTTTTATTTTTATTTTTATGGAATCACCTTAGAACTCTAACCATATATATCTTTTCTTTTACTAAAATATTATTAAACAATTAAAAAAAGAAACAAGGGAGAAATAAGGAAAAATTACGTAAAAGAATATGTTACAAAACTTTCTGAATTTTATGTAAAATGAGTCTGTTCCTGCCAAAGGGTTAATAAAGGGACCGACAGCGATAGTGAATCTTCACATTAATCCTTCTTTCTTAATCTTCTTCAATCTGTCATTCTTTCTCCTAGTCTGTCGTGAGCCTCTTGTTTAGATGTCGAGAGCTTTCCTTCCACCGGATGGGAATGTATCTGTTGATTACACTCTGACGCTCAAGTCAGTAGATATTCAAACAGAATATATTCTACAGTAAAATCATTATTTAAGTCATTTTTACCTCATCATTTATTACCTATTTATAGCCTCGTAAACTGAGCCGAAACAGTGGGCTTGAGTTAAGAGTTAACTCTGTCTTAATCATCTAATTATGCCTAGCTAGCATGATTAGGTCATCCTTAAGTTTGGCAGGGAGACTCACGGCTTAAATCGGGAGCTCCCAAGATTGTTATGCTTAAATTATTCCTAATTAAAGTGGTTTATAAGGTGGTTTAGGAGTAACCGAGATATTCCCGGATTTCCCATCCGTACACAGTCTAATTTACAATTGGAATCGAAGCAATATTGAGGAAAATTTGCATGAATTTGGTGTATAGGTTTTGTTTAAATAGGTTGGTAAGTGATCGATTTCTTGGAGGTCCCAGTAGATGTATGAGGCATGAGCATTATTGGTGATTGTGTTCCTTCAGATTTGAAAAAGATACATAGCTTTCGAAAGACGAATTTATACGTGTGATTGATGAGGATGCACATGATGATGGCCCTTTTGTAGAGAGGACAACAATGTTTATCCCTCTGTCATTGGCATGCATGTTGAAGTTGCAGGTTCATGCAGTGCCAAATTAAGCCTTGGAAGATCGAAGACGCGAAACATAGAAGTAGAAGACTTTTGCATACCATCCAGATCTTTATCCAAACGTAGTGGCTTAGGATTCTCTTCAAGCGGGGCATGCATGTAAGCTCAAAAGCAAACATGCAACTACAGATGAATTCACCACATCATTCATCTTTACTCCATCAATTATTTCTGAACATCACAGGCCACAGACCCGTCAAGTCATTTCCATTTGAACTCCCTAATACATTTCCCTTTTTTTCTTTCACATTCCTTATACACTATTCATTTGTTTCGTGTCTATCAGAAAACAGAAATTATATCTGCACAACTGTTTTTATCATGAAAAGGAAAATAACTGTAGAACATTGAAGATGAATTTTTATGAGAGACAAATAATGTTCATTAAAGAGAATGTGTTGAATACTCTTGCACCATGTTAATCTGGAATCTTCATAGGAGTTCACATACATGAAAGACAGAAACTTGATGGATGGAAATTCACACTGTCCCTATTTGTTACTGATAAGAAACTGTTATAGGATTTAAACATCACTCATAGTAAGGAAGAGACACAGGCTCCACTTTCCTTTCTGAACACACCCATGTGGCCATGTTCTAACTTTCATTAATTCTATATCAGTTCGTGGTGTATCTACTTTCTGCTAGACAAAATTATTTGATTATTATAGAGTCAAATTGTGTACAAAGTATACAAAAAAGTCTACATGTATTATAGATAAGATTCATGCTAATATATTATTAGATGAGATCATTAATCATGCAAACGTTGCACCTAAGATTTTCAGTATTTGAGTATTTGATAGGAGGTGTTTGTTATGATCTCATATGAACTAATTATATAACCTAATTAAAATATATAACTAGAAATGATTCTTATCAGTTAATGTTTTATAATTAGATTATACACCTCCACTTACATTTTAAGATAATATCATAACATATCCATGCATTAAACCTATTTTACAAAATCAACACAAAAAACAAACACACTCATTGCAGAGGAAACTCTAGTGGTCAACCTATATTGAAATCTGCATATTTTGTGTAAATTTCAAATTCATGAAATTGATCTAGTAAAAAATTACTCCTAGTTAAAGCTAATTTTAACCTGAGACCCACAAAAAGTTACATCATTAACACCTTATCTAATCAAATTAAGTTGACTAAACCTGACCCGAAGAGTCACATTAACACCCTATTTGTTCATCTAATCAGATTAAGTTGTGTTAAAGTTAAACTAAACCTGTCCCAACTTGTTTATCTAATCAAATTAAGTTGAATTAAAGTTTAATTATAACTGGCCCAGCTTGTTTATCTAATGTTAAAGATAAATTAGACCTGACCCAACTTGTCTGTCTAATTAAATTATATGAAGAACAAAAGATAAACTCAATCTGAAACAGGTCACATTGCACCCTACTTGTTTATTTAATCAACTATATTAAATTAAAGTAAATGTAAACTTGACTTCTGTGTTCAGCTAACTACACTGTGTTTTAACTTGACCCATCTAGTAACCTTAATTAACACCTACTTTTTAATCTAATCATTCTAATGGGTCGAAAAGTAAAGATGATTTGTGCCTAATAATCTAAGGATAGAATCCTCAGCAAAACTGCAGTGTCGAGAGCAAAGATAAACAATAAAGTTGATAAATTATGGAGATCACTTTCTACTTGTAGGGTCTTTGAATGACATCAAACGAATATTTTCAAAAGCAGTGGGAATGAAAGTAAATTTGATTGATATGCACCTCTAAGGCTTTACACGGCAAAAGAAATTTGTAGTTGCAAGTACTCTCTCCACCCATTTTGATTATGACAGAAAACTTCTAATTTGATTAGGTTTACACTTTATAATCATGTTAGTTTTTATATATGGAGAAAGATGGTTTTCTTATGGTAATTTTTATTTTTATTAAAATAGGTAAATTTTTAAAATATTATATATTTAGTACTTTTATTTTTTTTATATAAATAATAAGTATTAATTTTTTAAAATATTAAAAATATGATAGACCGTTTAAATTTTATTATTATTATTAAATAATTTATTTTATATTATTATTATTAAATAATTTTTTTATAGTTTATTTTAATTAGGATATTTATTATTATTTATAAATAAATAAATTTATAAATAATTAATTTTGATAAATATTAGAAGTATAGTAGATAGTTTATTTTTTTATTGTTATTATTATTATTATTTATATTTTATTTTTATTAAGATATTTATAATTATTGTAGATAAATAAATTTATAAATAATTATTATTAATTTTGATAAATATTAAAAAATGGTAGGTAATTTAATTTTTTTATTATTATTGTTATTGTTATTATTTATATTTTATTTTGATTAAAATATTTATTATTATTTGTTGATAAAAATTTTTTATAAATGATTATTATTAACTTTTTAAAATATTAAAAATATATAAGAAATATATAAATTTAAAATAATTATTATTTTTTAAAAAATAATAAAAATTATGTTTTGAAAACAGATTTTCACATTATGAAATTGTGTTTTCATAATGTAACATACCATAATTATACCTATTTTGCTGTTATAATAGAATAAAAATCTACCAATACATTATTAATAATTTCTGAACCATCATATAACATGAAACGTCTGAATACATAAAATTTTATTAAAAAATAAAGTCTTCACAAAAGTTTCGTGCAATTATTCATCAACATAAAATTAATTCTCCTTCAGGCAAAACTTGAAACTTTCTTTTAGCTTTCACCTGCATTGCTATCTACTGCCGTGTCAAGACACGATCATCGCAGTATCAACAAAACCACAAACACAAACAGAAAGGGTAAGCTAATGTAAACAAAACGAATCAAAATATATATAATTCATAATTTCATCCTCACAATCATTTATCTAAATATATTAAAATGTTCAAACCATCATATTCGTTCTCAATCACACACATTCATCACACTCATTCATTCACAACACCTAATATGCTAGACAGACTCTTCCGGAAAATCATATGAAATCCTTAATCTCAGAGGCTAGCAACTAACATATTGTTACCGGGCCACAAACACAACCCCTTCAGAGTCTTTTTCACCTCAGGATTGCAATCCCTTCAGAGTCTTTTTCACCTCAGGATTGGTAATCCCTTCAGAGTCTTTTTCACCTCAGGATTACACGCCTATCACCATTCTGGTAACCACATGTCAGGATGATTTCTACACACACTTATCAAAGAACTAATGGCTCCTCCCACTCAGTGATAAGCGTAGTCGAAACCTCCATCGACCTCCACCACATGGTACCCTTGTCTATGTAACTAGAATCCCATTGAAGTCTGGATACCTCCTTTAGAGACATCTAGAATTCCATATGTACACTAAAACTACACCAAATAGTACCCCATGGTAACTATCTGGCTCACACACAACAACACAATCCAATTCACAGTTCATCACAATTTCATAGATACACAATCATCTCAAGCACACAACCATCTCATCTCATTGTCACAACTACCATCACAAATTTATTGGCTCCATTGCCATCACAAAATTATTGGCTCCACTACCATCTCAATCTCATTAGCACCACTGCCATTACAAATCCTTGTGACCTCAGTCACAATTCACAAACAAAATTCACATCATTATCACAAATATCATCTCACAATCAAATTTTAATCACAATACATCACCAAATCACACATCACATAACTCAATAATTTAATTATAACCTTTTATCACATTTCAACCAGTATCTCCAGTTATAATTAAATGTTGTTGTAAAAGAAGAAAACTATGAACAAGAAAAGTGGTAGGTGGCGTTGTTATACCAGAATGCATNGAATGCATCTTAGACCTTCAAATGAAGGGATGTTAACAACTGGTTTCCAGCCTATATACCTTGTTTATATATACACAAAAAGCAACATTTCCAGATTTATCGTAATGCATATAAACTTAACAACAATAAATGTTACTCTATCGTAATGCGCATATATATATATATATATATATCCTATTTTTAATATAAATTAGAATATGAATATTTATCCAAAAATAATAAACTTTCGCTCAAGCAAAAATACTTTTGAAAACGTTTTATTCATCCTCACAGCATGATCTTTATTCACTCAAAAATTCATAACTTAAGTTCTACATATTATTTTCATATGAAATAAAATCCATTAGTTAGATAACATCCAGGGCTAAAACTTTTATGAAGGACACTTTTCCAAATTCAAAGTACAAATATGTCAAAAGGGGTTCACAAGTTAAAAATGAATATAATTCCAGATAGCTTGATTTTTAATTACTAAAAAAATCATATCTTGAGTTACACACGTCCGTTTTATATGAAATAAAATCCATTAGTTAGCTAACATCTATATCTACAACTTTCATGAAGAAAACTTTTTGAAATTCGAAACAAAATCAAGCCAAAATAGGATCGCAATCTCAGGGCGAAACCCAAATCACTTTCAAATATAATAATCAAAATAATTTTCATAAATCTCACGTAATAACACAAAAACACATATAATCATCCAATCAACCATAATTAATTTTGTTTAATTAACTTCCCTTATCTTTAAAGGATCTCAAAAAGAAATTCTATTCGAATAGAATTAATTTACTCTTCACACTCTTTCTCCCGGTATTCTCGAATTTTCAAAGAGATAAGAATTGAAGGAGAATTCTTAGAATTGAGATGAATTGAAGAGAAGGAAATTAGGATTTTCTAAAAATAAGAGTGAAAAATGAGAGGATTAGGATTAAATAAACTATTTATAATCTCTCCCCTTTTTAAGTAATTAAGCTTAGGGTTTACTAAAAAATCAGGCCCTCACACATAACACAATTTTCTTAAATATATAATATTTTAAAAATTTATCTATTTTAATAATAAATGAAAATTACTATAAAAATTAAAAGATTCGGAGAAAAATATAGAGGAAATTTTATTTTATATACTATTATAATAAAAAAAATTACATTATATCAACTGCTCAATAATCAATCATCTCCTAATTTTTCTTTTGAAATAATTATTAAAAAATCAATAATTTGTCAACATCTTTTTAGTTATATAAGAGTCCATAATATAGATTATTTTTTAATACTGTCATTGTATTTTATTAATTCACACACATATGTGAACAGTGACGATTCATAATAGTAGGTGTCAAGTTTTGTGAATGGACACTTCTAATAATTTATTATATATAACATTTAGATATATTATTATAATTCCTTATATATTTTAAATATATTATAGGTTAAAATAGAAATGAGTATTTAATGATTTAAACTTTTGGGTTGGGTATTTTGAATGGGTCATTGGATCACTAGTTTAGGGAAATGAGGTAAGTATTTAAGGTGAAAATTTTCTAAACTCCTTTATTTTTTTCCAAAATTTTACATTAGCATTCTAATTTACTTTCTCTTAAACTCTCTTCATTACCTAAATTTTTTCAACTTTTCTCTTAGATTTATTTTTCAATTTTTCATCTAATTGCGAATTTGGATACACCGAGAGGAAGATCTTCAATAACATCTTCTACCAAATTGAATCCTATTATTAGGTGAGTTTTTCTAATCATGAAGTTTAAGGTTCTTCAATTTGGGACTAATTTGAGGGAAAAGGTTAATTGAGGTAGACCTTGGCAAATTCTTGATGATTAATAGTAGTAATTAGGATATTTTATGTGTTTAGATCATTGGAATAGATTTAGCACCGAAAAATTCTTTGAATTTTCAAGTTTTGCTGGAATTATAAGGTAAGGGAAGCTAATTAGATTACACTTCTCTAAAATTAGATATTTACTGATTTACTTGAATTGTTCTTGTGAGATTGATGGAGAATATGACATTAGGATTACTAGAATTGGTTTGTAAATTGGTTGAAATCATGAGTATTGCTCTCAGGTGCATTTTTCGCTCTGAATGAAAATGCTCTAACTTTGTTAACAATCAGGGTTTCTCATAATCTATTAAGAGGTGACCCAATCTAGGCCCAACAACCTATCTATTAAAATTCAATATATTAACAAGTGATCGAATTTAGGTCCAACAATCTTGTTAATCAGGCTTTGATACCATGTAGAAAGCGATTATGGGCCTAACTCACTCTCAAAACCGGTTTAGAATATGAGGTTTATACTTCAATTATATATTATAGTTCGATCTTATTTTTAGTCAATGTGGAATTTTCTTAATACAATGGATTTTAGTCAAATGTTATTTATAGATCTTGGTGTTGGATTAATGTTTTATTCAATATAATATCTCATTCTTTTTTTTTTTACAATCAGGTCACAAATTAAATAAACATCTGTGATAAAAAAAATCTAACAAATACCGTAATAATTTATGAAACAGAGTGAGGGAATTTGAAATGTACTGTATCTTTAAATTTTTTCCAATAGATTTTGTTTATTAAGAAGGTACTTTACTATTTTGATTTCTACTTTAATTTTGGTTAAATTGTGTTGAACTTTGTAAGCTTTATTGGTAGAAACCTAGCACTTTCTATGAGTGATTTCTACTTCAATTGAATGAATTTTCTTTGTACCTAAATAAAATCAATACTTCATACTTTTTTTTATTCATTAGTGTATGATATTATTTTCAATATTTCATACTTTTTTATTCATTAGTGTATGCTATTAGTGTCTTTATATAAGTAAAAGAAAATGCTATAATTAAATATTATTAAATTTTCTAGAATTATTTCATTTTGATTTTAAGAACTAATTTAACACTAAATCAAGAATCACTTTATCACTAAGTTATAAAATTTATGTATCAATTCTATTTTTGGATGTTAAAGGATTAAATTATATTTTTTTGTTTTCTCAAAATTTTACTTCACAAAAACCTCACGTATTCACGAATCTAATTAGACATTTATTCTTAAAAAAAATATATATATAAAATTACATAAGAAAATGGAAAAGGGAAATAGGTGCTAAGATTTCCAAATTTAGGGCAAACTAGAAAAGGTGTACAGTATCCACCTTCCATAATCCTACACCAAATTCAAACATGTAGCGGCCCCACGCACAATATTTCATGAACATCTTCAAATTTTTATATCTAATTTTGGTCCTCTAAAGATAGTAATTAATAAAAAATATTATTTTACCTAATGACTTTAAATAAACTAAATTATGTAACATTAATTTATATAAAAAGTGAGATTTATATTTATTTAATATATTTTAATTTGATTTTATCTTTAAGTGATGTAAAATTTTTAACATATTTCCTTAAGATCTTCTTAACTCGAATATGAGATTAGATATTAAATAGATAATTTAATAGTGACTCAATAGCAAGTAGTACAATAAATCCAACAATTTCATTAAAGTAGATTTTGATATTATATTAAAAATAGATTTCAAATTTAATTCAATCTCACAAAATTAGTTTATAAACTGAAGTTTATACTCACTTAATATATCATAATTTGATTTTATATTTAAATAACGTGAAATTTCCTATATCACCTCACCAATACATAAAATTTTTTATTCTTTTATAATAATAGATGTTTAATTTTTATTTTTTTATTTACAACAGAAACAATAAGATTAAAATTCATTGTTGGTTTCAAATAGTACTTTAGAAGCAATTAATATTAGTTTAGAAAATTTTCTTAAAAGCTTGTAAACATTAATGAGTTTTTCAATAATTTAGGATTTTAATGAAAGGTGATTTGATCTTGTACCCAGAGAATTTCAAAGAAAAGAAAACAGATTTTGTTTTGGTGATTCCCTCCCAGAAGAATCTGAGCACTAAACTATGAATTAGGTCCTGAATTAATCCCCCACCACAATTCTTAATGCGACCTCATTTTGTGGTTCCCAAAGCATGTTTCCTTGTCACTGTTCCCAATTCGTCTATATTGTTCTTGCACACCAAATACTTGCTACCCCACCTAATCCTTTAGGCATTCCATTTCCCAACATTTTGGGATCTTTATTTCTCTAGAAAAAAACAACTTGCTTATACATGAACTTCAACAACTTCCCCAATTACTCCATTTTTTCAGCTATATCACTATTACAAACAGATTCACAGAAAAAGTTTTACTTATAAATATTAGTCTATCAAAATATTTCCCAAAGTGAATAATAATATTCTGTGTTTTTTCTATTTGAAATAGAAAGAAATTGCATAATATATTATGTTTGTACGCAATAATGTTGTAATGATTATATTGCCAAATAAAAAATTATATACTTTATAATAAAAAAAAAATTCAAATCAATCTAAAAAAATTAATTTAGATAATTTTTATGATTTTTAATTTTAAATTTTATTAAAAATAAATTAATTTTTAATTTTAAAATTAAAATATAATTATAATAAATATTAATTAAAATTTTAAAATATATTAAATAATAAATTAATAAAAATATAACTATTAAATGTAAGTATAATATTAACTATATTTATTAAATATTATATAGGTATAATATTAGTTTATAAGTAATATAATCTGGTGAAATAATAATATTATAATAAAAGGAGGTAGATTATTAATCATCGTATTATTTTAATAATTTTTAAATATTTTTATTATTATTATTTTATTCCTTAAATTTTAAATATTATTAGAAATTGAAATTATATTATATTAAAACTTTCTTATTTTTCTTATTATTATTAATTGTCCATTAATAATATTTGATTTTACATTTAAAGTCTTACATGAATATTATTATAAAGAAAAATATTAACTTTACAAAAATATAAAAATAAAATAAAAATAATCTGATAAAAATAAAATTAAAATTAAAACAAGAAAATAACATAAATATTTATCCAATAAAAATTGAAATACATAATAATAAATACGAAATTCAAATTAAAATATGAAAGATAAAAAAAAATCAATTAACACAAAAAGAAAACTAAAGAGTAAATCAAATTAAGAAAAACAACAAAAAGAATGATTTAAATAAAGAGTGAAAATATAAGGTGAAGAAGGATTGAAATAAGGGTTGATGATGTGATAGTGAAATCATAATAATGAAATTTTTAAAGAAAAGAGACCTAAAATATGTTTGGTAAAATGAAAGTTATTGTAGAAAATGTTAGGTTTTCTCTTTAGAGTAATATTAAAAATATAATTATATTTTAATAAGGCAATTCAATTTAGTTTAAATCGGTTCTAAAATGGCAAATCATAATCCAAATCAACTTGTTCAATTTTAGAAAAAAATTCAACATAAATTTTTTTTTATTCTAATAGATGGTTGATTTTCGATTTTCTTTTTTTATTGATTTAATTCTAAACACCTCTATTATCCATATATCTTATATATCTCCTATATTTGAATGATATCATTTTACATAATATATGAATACATTAAATTTGATATATAATTAGATTTTTTTCTTTCATTTTATTTTTCTTTATATAATATGGTGTTTTCTTAAATAGGAGTTTTGGAAATATGTTTAGATAAAATATTTTTTATATCGATAATATTATTTAAGATATTTTATTTTCATCTTGGTCATAAAATTCAAAATTTAGATATTTCTATCTTCGATTTTTTTTATAGTTTGATGGTAATTTTTTTTATAAAATAAATAAATTTTTAAAATATTACAAAAATTATGTTATGAAAATATACAATTTTGTTACCACTCTTTGAAGATTGGACAACTCTACACAAGAATTCAAGTATTTTAATAATGATCAAGATATTCAAGAATCAGGACATCAAGAAAATTCAAGTTGGAAGCAAGCTCAAAGACTTAGGACACTTAAGTTAATAGTAAGGAGTGTATGATATCAAAAGGTAATCATCACTCAGCTTAGAGTGTTTTCTCAAGAAAACTATTTTTGAAAAATCATAAAACTCACTGGAATAATCGATTATATGAAGAACATAATCGATTATGATTCTGGAAAATTTTTTAAGAATAATTTTGACTCGGCAATAATCGATTAAGTAATAGATTATACTTTTTGGAAAATGACAAGCTTGCGCTAATAATCGATTAAGTAATCGATTATGCCATTTTAAAAAATAAAATGCTTGCAGGAATAATCGATTAAGTAATCGATTATCTTAAAATTAAAAGTTTTTCTTTCGAGAATAATCGATTATGTAATCGATTATTTATTTCAAAACTGAAAGTATTTCTCTCGGGGATAATCGATTATGTCCATAATGTAATCGATTATGTTCGAAGATATTTGAAAAATAAACGTTGCGAAAAATTCTTCGAAAATAAAGGAGAATCTTTGATTGAAATTTCTATAAGTTGTGAGGCTCTGAACAGAGGAAAAATTTGATTTTCGAATTAAAATAAAATAAAAAATATTTTATTTGGAATATTTTGATTATTTAATTAGGGTATCAGGGTTTTTAAAAATACAACATTCATACGTTCTTTAAGACTTTTTCTCTGGAAAGCTTTTATACTTTTTCTCTGAGTTTCTTGAGCCTCAAATTTTTATATGTTGAAAGTGAGAATAGTTTTTCTGTACAGTAATCTTTCTGAGAAAAATCTTAAGGAGACTCTTGAGTAGAGCCGGTGCTACAGTTTGAAAGCGTCACTTCAGGTGATATCTATTATTGTTTATGTTCATCCTCTGATGCTGTTCAGAGGAGGTGTTTTTGTCCTCCTTGTGTGGTTTAAGGAAGGTGTTGTTTCATTCCTTGTGTGATTCAAGGAAGGTGTTTCATTCCTTGTGGGACTCAAGGAATGTGTGGTAATCTCTTGTGGATTTTCAAGAGATTCTGAGGTCTATCTTTAATTTTGTATTTTTGTATGTTTCACTTGTGATTAGTGGTTGTAAAAATTCTGATAAATTAAAGATATAAGAGTGTGGGATCATCTCAGGTTGAGGTGATTGGGAACTGGACGTAGGGTTAAGGATTTGACCCGAACCAGTATAAATTCTTGTGTTCTTCTTTCTTTCCCTTATCTTTTAATGTTTTCCGTTGCACTTTATAAAATATCTGCTAGACTAATTAATTCAAGAGGGATAAAATTTGAATTAAATAAGAGTTAAAGTTTTAATTTTTATTGCATCAATTCATCCCCCCCCCCTCTTGATGCTACTTGATAACAAGTGGTATCAGAGCTTGGTTTGATAAGGTATTTCTAAAAGATTCTTGAGATGTCTATGCAAAATCAAATTTACAGGGAAGGAGCATTAATCAACCGACCACCACTCTTTGAAGGAGACAACTATCCATTCTGGAAAGCAAGAATGGAGATTTTTCTTCAAACCCTCGATTATGGAGTTTGGGATGCAGTGCAAAACGGTCCGTTCATACCAACGATAATGCTAGCTGAAGGACCTACACCAAAGCAATTTCTACAGTGGACACCAGATGAAAACAAAAGGGCTCAATACGATGTTAGGGCAAGAAATGCTATTGTTTCTGCACTAACATTAAATGAATTTTACAGGATTTTCAAGTGCAAAACTGCCAAAGAAATGTGGGACACACTAGAAGTCACACGTGAAGGCACAAAAGAAGTCAAGCGTGCAAGGAAAAACACCTTGACACAAGAATATGAGCTTTTGACTATGGCGCCAAATGAAAGCATCGGAGACTTTCAAACAAGATTTACACATATAGTAAATCACTTGGAAGCATTGGGAAGAAGCTTTGTCAAGGAAGAGCTTAACACGAAAATCTTAAAGTCTCTGGACAGAAATTGGCAGCCAAAGGTCACAGCAATTACAGAATCAAGAGACCTTACAAAGATGGATATGGCAACCTTATTTGGAAAACTCAGAGAACATGAGCTTGAGCTTCAAAGACTAAAGAATGGATAGGAGAACTACAAAAAGAAGACTCTTGCATTCAAAGCAGAAGAATTTGACGATGAAAACGAAGGTGAGAACACTAATGATGATTTTTCTTTTTTAGTAAAAAAGTTTTCCAGGTTTCTAAAGAACAAGAAAAATCAAAATCAAAAAAAGGAGAAAAGCAATCCTTCTACAAACTTCAAGTGTTTCGGATGCAATAGAGTGGGCCACATCAAATCCGAATGCCCTTTTTCAAAGAAAGATGAAAAAGAAAAGAAGAAGGGTAAAAAGATGTTTAGAAAGAAAAAGAAGGCCTATATAGCTTGGGAAGATAATGCTTCAACCACTTCAGAAAGCAGCGCTAGTGAAAGCGAAGAAGAAGAAGAGGCAAATCTCTGCTTAATGGCAAATGAAGATCTCGAGACATCATCACAGATTACCTCCAAGGAAAGAAAAGTGCTATGGTACCTAGACAGTGGGTGCTCAAGACACATGACAGGAGACAAGAATAAATTTTAGAGTCTCAAAATGAAGAACCAAGGTTTTGTGACCTATGGTGATAACAACAAAGGGAAGATTCTCGGCTCTGGAGACATAGGTATCACTGAGAGCTTTGTGATCCATGATGTCTTCCTTGTAGAAGGGTTAAAGCACAATCTATTGAGCATCAGTCAATTGTGTGACAAAGGATTGAAGATAGTATTTGAATCAAGCCACTGCCAAATACTACAAAAAGATTCAAATGAAGTCGCTCTAAAAGGTACTAGACTGAATAATATTTATGTTATTGATCTTGTCAATGTTGCATCTAGAAACATTCCTTGCTTAGTAGCAAAGGAAGAAAATCCTTGGTTGTGGCATAGAAGAGCTGCACACATACATATGCATCATCTAAGTAGACTCATTGCTAAAGACCTAGTAATCGGTTTACCAAAACTAAATTTTGTGAAAGATAAAATTTGTGTAGTATGTCAAAAGGGTAAACAAACTAAAGTTTCTTTTAAAAGTAAAAACGTTGTTTCTACTACCAAACCTTTAAAAATGTTACACATGGATTTATTTGGTCCTTCACGGACTAGGAGTCTTGGTGGAAATTACTATGCTCTTGTAATAGTAGATGACTACTCTAGATATACATGGACGTTCTTTTTGTCAACCAAGAGTAATGCCTTTGATACCTTTAGAAAATTTGCCAAGGCTATTCAAAATGAAAAAGAATTAAAAATAAAATTTTTAAGAAGTGATCATAGTGGGGAATTTCAAAATGAGTCTTTTGAAAACTTTTGTATTGAATTAGGAATATCACACAATTTTTCTTCACCTAGGACACCTGAACAAAATGGTGTAGTAGAAAGAAAAAATAGATCTTTGGAAGAACTTGCTAGAACAATGTTAAATGAACACAATCTTCCTAAATATTTTTGGGCTGATGCTGTGTCTACAGCATGTTATGTTTTAAATAAAATTTTAATAAGACCTATTTTGAAACTTACTCCTTATGAATTATTTAAAGGAAGAAAACCAAATATTTCTCATTTGAAAGTTTTTGGATGTAAATGCTATGTTTTAAATAATGGAAAGGATAATCTTGGTAAATTTGACTCAAAAGTTGATGAAGGCATATTCTTGGGTTATTCTTTGTCTAGTAAAGCATATAGAATTTTTAATAGGAGAACATTGCATGTAGAAGAATCTATACATGTAACCTTTGATGAACAATTGGACCTTGAGGAAAACCCTCTTGAGTCAAGAAAGAAATTGATAGATACAGAAGAAGAGAAAGCAGTAGTGGAAAAATCTCAGGAAGAAGATCTAATACAAAAATCATCCAGTGGAAGTAACATAGAAGATCTTACTCGAAGCCTAGAAGATCTTTCCATAAATGAACATCAAATAGTTGGTGATCTTCCAAGAGAATGGAGAACGCCAAGAAGAGGACTATCAATGGACAACATAATAGGAAGCATTGATCAAAGGGTTACCACAAGAAGCAAATTGAATAACTTTTGCCTGAATGTAGCTTTTGTCTCTCAAGTTGAACCAAAAAGCATCGATGAAGCCTTAAAGGATGAATATTGGGTAAATGCTATGCAAGAAGAACTCATTCAATTTAAAAGAAATGAAGTATGGGATCTTGTACCAAGAACAATCTCCCTACAAGTTATTGGAGCAAAATGGGTATTCAGAAACATGCTTGATGAAAATGGAAATATAACCAAGAATAAAGCAAGACTTGTAGCCAAAGGATATAGTCAAGAAGAAGGCATAGATTACGATGAGATGTATGCCCCTGTTGCAAGACTTGAAGCAATAAGGATACTGCTCGCATATGCCTCAATAATGAAATTCAAGTTATTTCAAATGGACGTGAAGAGTGCCTTCCTAAATGGATACATAAAAGAAGAAGTCTATGTTTACCAACCTCCTGGATTTGAAGACTATCAACATCCCAATCATGTTTATAAGCTAAAGAAAGCTCTCTATGGACTTAAACAAGCACCAAGATCATGGTATGAAAGACTGAGTAATTTTCTGGTAAGCCAAAATTATAGAAGAGGTAAAGTAGATCCCACTCTATTCATTAAAGAATCTCAAAAGCATATTATTGTTGTACAAATATATGTTGATGATATAATTTTTTGATCTACTAACAATGATCTTTGTCAAGAGTTTGCCAAGCTTATGCAAGGAGAATTTGAAATGTCGATGATAGGGGAGCTAACATTCTTTCTTGGACTACAAATCAAACAACTAAAGGAAAGAATCTTCATCTCCCAATCCAAGTATTGCCTAGAAATTCTGAAGAAGTTTGAACTCGAAAGCTCAAAGGAAGCAGCTACTCCAATGGCTACATCATGCTATCTGGATTATGATGAAAAAGGTAAGATGGTTGACCAAACCAAATACAGAGGTATGATTGGTTCCTTGCTTTATCTTACTGCTAGTAGACCAGATATAATGCATAGTATTTGTGTGTGTGCTAGATTTCAATCATCACCAAAAGAATCACATCTAGTTGCTATTAAAAGAATTCTAAAATATTTAAATGGAACTAGGAATTTTGGACTTTGGTACCCCTCAGGATCCTCCCCTAGCTTAATAGGTTATTCTGATTCAGATTATGGAGGGTGTAAGATAGATAGAAAAAGCACTAGTGGCACATGTCATTTATTAGGATGTTCCTTAGTTTCATGGCACTCTAAGAAGCAAGCATGTGTAGCTTTATCCACCACAAAAGCTGAGTATATAGCAGCAAGTAGTTGTTGTGCACAGATTTTGTGGATGAAGCATCAATTAAAGAATTTTAATATATATCTAGATCACATACCCTTAAAGTGTGATAGTACTAGTGCCATAAACCTTACTAGGAACCCTATCATGCATTCTAGGACAAAGCATATTGAAATTAGACACCATTTTATAAGAGATCATATAGTTAAAGGAGATTGCATAATTGAATACATAGATACTAAAAATCAATTAGCTGATATTTTCACTAAACCATTACCTAGAGATAGATTCCTTGGGCTAAGAAGAGAATTAGGAATTTTAGATGGTAATTCTGTTTTGTGAAATTTGTTCTGGAATATTTTTAAGTCTTGAGCTGAGTTTTGTATTTCTCTCTATTGTCCTTCTTTTTAATAATGATCTAGTAAAAAGGGGGAGAATTTTCTTATGTGTATGTGTGTTGAATTAAATTTTGCTTATGTGTTGATCTATGCTTATTTTTTATGAACTGTTGAATTATATCATAAGCAGGGGGAGTTTTATTAAATTATTTATACTAACTGGAGTTTTATTAAATTATTTATACTGACTAATACTATACTAATGTTGTTGAAAGTTTCTGGTTTAGTTTCAACACACAGGTACACTTATATTTTTCTTGATCATCATAAAAAAGGGGGAGATTGTTACCACTCTTTGAAGATTGGACAACTCTACACAAGAATTCAAGTATTTTAATAATGATCAAGATATTCAAGAATCAGGACATCAACAAAATTCAAGTTGGAAGCAAGCTCAAAGACTTAGGAGACTTAAGTTAATAGTAAGGAGTGTATGATATCAAAAGGTAACCATCACTCAGCTCAGAGTGTTTTCTCAAGAAAACTATTTTTGAAAAATCATAAAACTCACTGGAATAATCGATTATGATTCTGGAAAATTTTTTAAGAATAATTTTGACTCGGCAATAATCGATTAAGTAATCGATTATGCTTTTTGGAAAATGAGAAGCTTGCGCTAATAATCGATTAAGTAATCGATTATGTTTTTTTGGAAAATGACAAGCTTGCGCTAATAATCGATTAAGTAATCGATTATGCCATTTTAAAAAATAAAATGCTTGCGGGAATAATCGATTAAGTAATCGATTATCTTAAAATTAAAAGTTTTTCTTTCGGGAATAATCGATTGTGTAATCGATTATTTATTTCAAAACTGAAAGTATTTCTCTCGGGGATAATCGATTATGTCCATAATGTAATCGATTATGTTCGAAGATATTTGAAAAATAAACGTTGCGAAAAATTCTCCGAAAATAAAGGAGAATCTTTGATTGAAATTTCTATAAGTTGTGAGGTTCTGAACAGAGTAAAAATTTGATTTTCGAATTAAAATAAAATAAAAAATATTTTATTTGGAATATTTTGATTATTTAATTAGGGTATCAGGGTTTTTCAAAATGCAACATTCATACGTTCTTTAAGACTTTTTCTCTGGAAAGCTTTTATACTTTTTCTCTGAGTTTCTTGAGCCTCAAATTTTTATGTGTTGAAAGTAAGAATAGTTTTTCTGTGATGTGAAATTTCTAACATACCTCCTTAAGATCTTCTTAACTCGAACATGAGATTAGAAATTAAATAGATAGTTTGATAGTGACCCAATAGCAAGTAGTACAATAAATTCAACAATTTTATTAGAGTAGATTTTGATACTATATTAAAAGTAGATTTCAAATTCAACTCAACCTCACAAAATCAGTTTATAAACTGAAGTTTATACTCACTTAATATATCATAATTTGATTTTATATTTAAATAACGCGAAATTTGCAGTATCACCTCGTCAATATATAAAATTCTTGATTCTTCTATATTAATAGATGTTTAATTTTTATTTTTTTATTTATAACAGAAACAATAAGATTAAAATTCATTGTTGGTTTCAAATAGTACTTTAGAAGCAATTAATATTAGTTTAGAAAATTTTCTTAAAAGCTTGTAAACATGAATGAGTTTTTCAATAATTTAGGATTTTAATGAAAGGTGATTTGATCTTGTACCCAGAGAATTTCAAAGAAAAGAAAATTTTATGAGGTGATTGGGAACTGGACGTAGGGTTAAGGATTTGACCCGAACCAGTATAAATTCCTGTGTTCTTCTTTCTTTCCCTTATCTTTTAAAGTTTTCAGTTACGCTTTATAAAATATCTACTAGACTAATTAATTCAAGAGGGATAAAATTTGAATTAAATAAGAGTTAAAGTTTTAATTTTTATTGCATCAATTCACCCCCTCTTGATGCTACTTGGTAACAAATTTCACTTTTGGTCAATAGGTAAATGTACTTATAAAGTATGATTTTTTTTTTCAAAAATTAATAATAATTATTGTTAAATTTATATATTCCATATCATATTTAAATATTTTAAAAAATTAATAATAATTATTTATAAATTTATTTATCTATAAATAATAACAAATATATTTAAAAAATAAAATATAAATAATAATAATAATAATAATAATAATAATAATAATTTTAAATTATCTATCATATTTTTAATATTTATAAAAAATAATAATTATTATTTATAAATTTATTTATCTATAAATAATTATAAATATCCTAAACAAAAGAAAATATAAATAATAATCATAATAATTATAAAAATAAAAGTAAAATATCTATTTTACTTTTAATATTTATCAAAATTAATAATTATTATTTATAAATTTATTTATTTACAAATAATAATAAACATCCTAATTAAAATAAAATATAAATAAAAATGATGATAAAAATAATAAAAAAAATAAATTATCTATCATATTTCTAATATTTTTAAAAATTAATAATAATTATTTCTAAATTTATTTATCTATAAATAATAATAAATATTTCAATTAAAATAAAATATAAATAATAATAAAAAATTACTTAACATATTTCTAATATTTTAAAAAATTAATAATAATAATTTATAGATTTATTTATCTATAAATAATAATAAATATTCCCATCAAAATAAAATATAAATAAGAATAATAATAATAATAATAAATTTAAACTTTTTATCATAATTTTAATATTTAAAAAAATTAATAATAATTATTTATATAAAAAAATTATGTTTTAAAAACACAATTTCATTGATCAGGAATAAACTTATATTTTCATTCCCTATATATAATATTTTAAAATTTACTTATTTTAATGAAAAGAATATTACTATGAAAAGGTAAAAGAACCTCTATCTTCAGTAGATTTTTTTAATCCATTTTCTTATTTGTTTAAAATGTAAAATGCTATTTTGATGTTTTCTTTATATAGTTTGGACTGATTGGATGATAAACTAAATTTCAATTTTCTGAACTACATATATTTACAATATACGATGGAAGGATGGGGTTTACCTTTGTATTTTCTTTTTCTGTATTTAGATTTTTTTGCCCGATAAACCTACATATTATTACGAGAAGAAAAAAAAAACTTTCCTAATTAACTTTTTTTCACGCATAAATTTTTTTATAATAGTTTGTATGTTAAAGCAAATTTTGGGCCTATTTGGTCTTTAATAATAAGTCACCACTGTTCTTTTGGACAAGTTCCCAAGGTAGACATATCTCAAGGAATTGGGGTGACCGGACTGGTTACTTGGTGATATTGGGGTAAACTTCTCGAAATAATGAAATTTATTTTATTTTTCTCTTTTTAGAGGGTGTATGGTACCAGACTTTTTTTTTTTTTTTTCATAATCGGGATCATGATTTATGAGGAAAAAAAATTATAATTCTTAAAAATGAATGAATTTAATTTATTGAAAAAATATTGTTAGAAATTATTTATATAAGTTTTTCAGAAATCAGATATATTATTGTTACTTTAATAACATGAAAAAGAATAATAAAATAAAATAAAATATAACTATTTTCTAAAATTCTATGATTCAACTGTTTTTTTTTTTTAAATGTTTTTTTCTAAATTTAAGTTAAAGAGATTTTATTGGATTAACTCACTCTTTCTCTTATCTTTTGACTAAATTATGATGATTGTGTTTGTTATTGGAAATTTTACAAGAGAAGAAGAAACGTTTGGAATGTAGGGTAGTCAATAAATTCATGGGATGACTAGAGAATATATTTATATGTAGTTTTGTATATCTTAATGGAATTTCTCCTTTTGTAATTGATACAAATACACATGATATATTATTAATCTATCATACACATGATATATTATTAATATATGAGTTTATTATGTTGGCCAAGTACTATTTTAGTAGTGATTTTTAGGTTCTTTACACTTATAATATCAAAGCAGGTAGTATCTTAGATAAACTTGGGGGAGAACTAAATTTACTACGAATCTGGTATGTGAATGGATTGTTACCAAGTAGCATCAAGAGGGGGGGGTTGAATTGATGGAATAAAAAATAAAACTTTAGCGTTTATTAAATTCAAATTTTAACCCTCTTGAAATACTTAGTCTAATAGATATTTTATAAAGCGCAACGGAAAAATGAAAAGATAAGGGAGAAAGAAAGATAACATCAGAGATTTATACTGGTTCGGGTTAAACCTTTAACCCTACGTCCAGTTTCCAATCACCTCAACCTGAGATGATCCCACACTCTTATATCTTTAATTTATCAGAATTTTTACAACCACTAATCACAAGTGAAACATGCAAAAATACAAAATTAAAGATAGACCTCACAGTCTCTTGAAACCCCACAAAAGATTACCACACATTCCTTGAGTCCCACAAGGAATGAAACACCTTCCTTGAATCACACAAGGAATGAAACAACACCTCCTCTGAACAGCCTCAGAGGATGATTATAATCAAAATAGATATCACCTAGAGTGAAGCTTTCAAACTGTAGCACCTGCTCTGCTCAGAGTATCCTCAAGATTTTTCACAGAAAGATTAATGCACAGAAAAATATTTTCACTTTCAAAACATGAAATTTCGTGGCTCAAGATACTCAAAGAAAAAGTGTAAAGCTTTTCAGAAAAGAATGTTGTAAGAATGTATCAGTCAGGTGTGTTTCTGAAAAACCCTAATATGCTTCTTAAATAGACAAATATTCCCAAATAAAATAAAATCTTTATTTTAATTCGAAATCACACGTTTTACTCTTTCAGAGCCTCACAACGTTCACAAAATAAAAATCAAGATACTCCTTTAATTTTTGGAGGATTTTTCGCAACGTTTATTTTTCAAAAATCTCCGCACATAATCGATTATGTTATGAACATAATCGATTATTACCGCAAGCTATTTATTTTTAAAATCACATAATCGATTATTGCCGCAAGCTATTTATTTTTAAATCCACATAATCGATTACATAATCGATTATTGCCGCAAGCTATTTATTTTCATAATCACATAATCGATTACATAATCGATTATTGCAGTGAGAAATATAGTTTTTCGAAAAACAGTTTTCTTGAGAAAACACTCTGAGCTGAGTGATGATTACCTTTTCATAACATTCACTCCCAACTATAAACTAAGTCTTCTGTGTCTTTGAGCTTGTTTCCAACTTGAGTTTTCTTGTAAATCTTTGAGCTTCTTTTAGTCTTCTTGAATTAACTTTGATGTCCTAATTCTTGATTTTCTTGATCATTATTAAAACACTTGAATACTTGAATAGAGTTGTCCAATCTTCAAATAGTGCTAACATGGATGAATAATAAGGTTAGGAAAAATGAGAAGGTTTGTTATTTTTTTCTGACCTATGATTGTTTATTTAGGATGACACCACGATTGCCTAAACCACATACCTTATATCCTCCACAAACGAACATGGATGTCCTAGTAAGGACAATGAAGATGATGATAGTTGCGATGTAGTAGTAGAGTTATATGATGGCACAACAACAATGTCGACATTTGCAATGGAGGCCAACTATGGTAATGTCATATGCTAGATACTATCAAGTTAAGTAGGTGGGACGATTGAGTTTATGAAGCATAATTCTCGTAATCTAGTGATAGTTCTGGACCTAAAGCATTGAGTAATGGTTGGGAGAGGTAGAAAATATTTTTAAGACTATCCTATGTCTTGATGATAGGAAGGTGATGTTTGTTACATATCATTTGATTGAGGAGGATGAGTTCTAGTAGATGGGAACTCAATAGTTGATGGTGACTTGGGTTATTCCATTGATTATGAGAACTTTCGATTGTGGTTTCTAGAGAAATATTTTCTAAATAGCTCTCATTTTGAGATGGAGTTTGAATTTTTGAGATTGAAGTAGGTGACATGTTGACACATGATTATTTTACTATATTCGAGCACTTTGCAAGATTCTACACTCTAAGGTATGAGCTCAAACTTTTGGTGGTGCCATTATCCATCAGAGAGTTTCCAAAGTTGATGGAGAAGGTGAAGACTATGGAAAGGCTTCAAGAAGAGGAGGCCAAGTTCTTAAGGCCCAATCTAATGGTTCATCCAACGGGAGAGAAAGATTGATAAAAAAGAAACCTTATTCCTGACCATAGTAATCCAGGAGTGATAGTAGCACCTCTCAACACTCACAATCACAGCAACTTGAGGTGAGATGTTTTTAGTGTGGAGACCAACACTATAAGAGCTAGTGCCCTCAGATGACTACTCATCCGACATCTCAAGTGACTTTTCGTGTGATGTGTTATGTATGTCAGAAACCTAGTGATAGAGATAAAGATTGTGATTAGAAACAAATTCCTATGACATCAAGTAGGGCCTCTTCTAGGCTAAAATGAAATTATACAAAGCCCCAAGCAGTTAGGAAGGTGTTTTCTTTGAGTGGAGTAGGGGCATCACATTCAAAGAACCTAATATAAGGTGTGTGTTCTATTTCTGATACCTCTTTGTAGGAGTGTTCAGAACCGAACCGATCCAAAAAAATAACCGAAAATCGATCCAAAGAACCGATAACTAATTAAAATCACAAACTTTTGGATCATTTTGGATTTTTTTTTCTAAAATCGCGCAGTTTGGTTTGGATTGTAGTTTGACATTTCAAAACCGATCCAAAACAAACTGAACCGCAATACTTTATTAAAATATAATTATGTTTTTAATTTTACTTTAAACAAAAAAATCTAATATTTTTTACTACAACTTTCGTTTTAATATATTTTTCTTGAAAAATCTCATCATTATGATTTTGCTATCACATCATCAACCCTTATTCCAATTCATCTTCACCACACATTCTCACCTTCTATTTAAATCATTCTTTTTATTCCAAGTGATATGATTTTCTTAATTTGATTTACTCTTTAATTGATCCTATTTTATCACTCATTTAATTTCATACTTATTGTTTGTCTTATTATGTATTTCAATATTTAGTAGATAAATATTCTATTATTTATTTGTTTTGATCTAAGATTCAGATTCATTTCAATTAATTTTATTTTTACTAGGATTATTTTTATTTTATTTTTTATATTTTTACAGAGTTGAAATTTTTCTCTATAATAATGTTCATTTAAATGTATAAATGAATCAAATTTTGTTGATGAATCAGTAGTGAGAAAGATAAGAATTTTAGTATTCTAACTTAAAATAATATATGATTTCAATTTTTAATAACACTGAAAAATTTAAGTAATGGAATAACAATTTTAAAAAAAATTTAAATTACTAAAATAATTTTATTTACACTTATTTTTATATAATATTATTATTCTCGGTTTGCAATCTTTTATTTTTTTTTTCTATTTTTTCCTCTTTCCTATTTTTTCCTCTTAGAATATTCATAAACTAATGTTGTTCTTATATAACATCTAATAATGTTTATATTTTGATTAGTTTATTATTCAATATATTTTTTAACTTCTAAATAATATATTTAGTATAATTATATTTTAATTTTAAAAATAAAAATAAGTTAAGCTTTAATAAAAAATAAAATAAAATAAAAAATTAGATACCGCAAAAACCGATCCAAATCAAACCGCTAAAATTGGTTTGGATTGGTTCAAAATTTTTTCTATTTCAAACTGAACCAAACCGAATCGCATAAAATTTTTATATTTGGTTTGAATGTATTTTTAGTGAAAAACCGAACCAAACCGCACCGCGAACACCCCTACCTCTTTAAAAGTGTTGCATGACTCTAGTACTACACATTATTTTATATCAAATATATATGTGGATAGATTGAATTTGTTCATGCATGAATTGCCATATGAGTTGATAGTGACTAGACTAACAACTAGTCTGGTGACTACTTCTACGGTGTGCATTTAATGTCCTCTTATGGTGGAAGGGGAAAAGTACAAGGTGAACATGATTAAGGTGAACATGATTAGTTTTCCTTTTAAAGATTTAGATATGATTTTTTGGGATGAATTGGTTATCTATCAATCACATCTTAATTTATTGTGGATAGAAGATGTTGGTTTTTCTAGATGATCAAGTGGAAGTAATTACTTTAGCTCAACAGATTTTGGAAAGAGATGATTGATGAAGTTCAATGTTTTTATGTTCTAACAAAGAAAGTGATTTCAAGAGATAGTTCGATGAATGATATTCTATAGGTGAGGGAATTTCTAGATGTCTTCCTACATGAAGTACTTGGATTACCACCCCGGAGGGAGGTGAAGTTTGGAAGAATAGCTCTAGTAGAACTAGTTGAATTAAAAAAAAAAAAATAGGTAGAAGATTTATTGGAAAATAAGTTTATTCGACCCAATGTGTTTCCATGGCATGTACTTAAGTTACTTGTAAAGAATTTCCAAGTTATGCATTGGTTACATATAGTTGAACAAGGTTACTATTAAGAATTAATATTCCTTTCCAAGGATAAACGATGTATTAGATCAGTTTCATGGAGAATCAGTCTTTTCCAAGATTGATTTGAGATCAGGATACCACCGGATATTAGTGAAAGAAGAAGATGTACAAAAGATTGCATTCCGATCTACATATGTCATTATGATTATATGGTCATGCCTTTTGGAATGATATATGTCCTAACCGTATTCATGGATTATATGAATAAGATCTTTCTTTTATTCATAGATAAATTTTTTGTCATATTCATAGACAACATTATTATCTATTCTAGGACTCTTGAGGAACATCAGGAGCATTTGAGATTGGTGCTGAATGTACTAAGGTAAAGACAGTTCTACGTTAAACTATCTAAATATGAGTTCTAGTTGTATAGAGCACAGTTCTGAGGGCATAATTTCAATAGAAGGAAACTCTATAGACTCTACAAAATTAAAAGTGGTATTATAGTGGAAAAATCCCAAGATAGTGACTAAGATAAAAAACTTTGTAGGATTGATCGGATATTATAGGAAATTTATAGAGGGATTCTCCAAGACATTTTGTACTACTAGTTAACTTGTAAGGATCAACCTTTTCCTAAACATATGAATGTAAGAATAATTTCCAAGAATTAAAGTTAAGATCGACTAGCTCCCCGATATTGGTAATCCTTGATGTCACTAAGCCTTTTGAGGTATATTGTAATGTTTCCTATCAGAGTTTGAGATGTGTTTTAACACATGAGAGGAAGGTTGTTGCTTATACATCTAGATAGTTGAAAATTCATGAGAAGAACTATCTCACCCACGATCTACAGTTAGATGATTTTTACTTTGAAGATGTGCAGACATTATTTACATGTTGTCACGTTTGAAGTCTTTAATGATCATAAGAAATTGAAATATGTATTCAACTAGAAAGAGGAGTAAGGAGAGCTACTAAGTCCAAGAAGTTGACTCCAAAAATTCATTGGACCTTATTAGATCGCCCTAGTAGCGTATGAGTTGGCCTTGCCACTTGTTAAGTGTTTATATGTTCATGGAAAAGATATCAATTTAAAGCACTTTCCGAGGAAAAGTAGAGATAAATGACCACAAAAGCCCCAGTTTTGGTTAATCCAAGTGCATGCCATTAAATGAGAAGAAGAGAGTTGAAAAGTGCTACAAAGTTGAAAATTTCGAGACAAGGAACAACGTTGAGTGAATGCTCGCGCGCTAAGCGAAAATTTCTAGAAGTTTGTCATTTCTAGGCCATCCTCTAGAGGTGTGACGTGACCATTGGGCTTTCTAGGGCTCATTCATGGTCTGTGCAGAGCTAACAGGGTTCCAATGGCTAAACATCCGGCTTAGAAGCTTCACCTTCCGATTAATCCACCATACATTGAGTCACACTACATGCACTCCACAGCACTAGGCGCCACTAGTCGCATCAGGCCACATCCACAGGCTGCCCAGCCATAGAGGGAAGTCCCTCCTACTTCTGACCTTTTTCTTTTACTACTATGCAGGGATATTTTGATAGTCATTTTGATCATATGTATGATCAACAGGCTTCTAATTATAGGGCCTACCTTGCCCTCAATGACTCCTTCCACCAGTACCACATGCAGCAACATCCGACTTATTCTAATCCTTGGATGTCTCCAGAGCAGTTCCAACAGGCACTTGCTTGGCCCGGGGACAAGCCTCCAGTTTTTGGCGGTGTGGATGTTTCGGCTTCGGGAGGACCATCATTCCAGACACAGAGGGAGGAGGAGTAGCAGGATATGTCCGAAGATGAGGAGTAGGAGGGTTGTTATGTTATTTTACTAATCTTTGTGCAGTGTGATGAATTGAGTAGATGAAGAGAGAAAAACTATGGCCTGTATGTTGAAAATATAATTATGTGCTTACATGCTTTGATGACATTTTGAGTTGCAATTAATGATTCTGTGCATGATTGAGAATTCTTTGTTGAAATTAATGATTATGTGTATGTTGAAAAGTGAACGTGAGATGTGTATGACAATTACTATGAGAGGAGTAAATTCAATGGAAATAAGACTTGATTAGAACAGCCTAACTCAGTGAGAAGAGCATCTTAAACACTATTGAGAGTGATATTATTACAAGTTTGTGACTGTTATTGTTTGAGTCTTGCTAATTGTGTTGTTGAGCAAAGTTTGAAAATGATAAAGGCATGTTCTTGTTCTTTGAATCAGAAACTAGGGCCAAATAGCTAACCTTACAATTTGAAAATTTTTTATCCTTGTTTTGAGCCCGATTAACCATTTTCACCCTTTAAGCCACATACACAAATTGTTTCCCTACCTTTTCATTTGAGTGTTTACAAGAAACTATGCTAAGTATGAAAGGTTAAGTGGGAATCTTTCTCAAAAAGGAAATTAAATCAATTTGAAAAAAAAAAAAAAAGAGAAGAATAAAAGAGAGAGAGAAGGGTGAACGGTCAGAGAGATGTGAGGAATTGGGATTGTAGAATTGGGATTGCAGTACTTATTATAGTTTCTTAAATCACTTAAATTATTGTGATCCTAGTAAAATCAACATTTTTTATAGCCCAATCTCATTATAAACCAAAGAAGACCTTTTAATTCAAACTTTGTCTAATCAGTATGAAGAAGTTGAGACAGGTAACAATAATGGTTAACTTGCATGTTCTGATTGAAAAGAGAGAAATAGGTCCTTTGAACGTGGGAGGAGTATTATGTTTATTATTCTGATTAAGTCCACTATTCACTTTTTGCACTCCAATTGTGTTGATTGTTTCACAGACTTGCAATGATCTTGGACACTAATACGGTATGATGAGAACTCTCGATTATGTACCATGACTCAGTGTTATCTAATTCCATGCATGTAAGAGTGAAGTTGACTTATACACTTAGGTACAAAGTTATTGCTTGAGGACAAGCAAGGTCTAAAAAGGGGGAGTTGTTTGTTAAGTGTTTATATGTTCATGGAAAAGATATCAATTTAAAGCACTTTCCGAGGAAAAGTAGAGATAAATGATCACAAAAGCCCTAGTTATGGTTAATCCAAGTGCAGAGTTGAAAAGTGATAAAAAGCTGGAAATTTTGAGACAAGGAAGAGTATTGAGCGAATGCTCATGTGCTGAGAGAAATAAAACTGAATTTGTTACAAATCCGCTCAGCGCATCCCATGTGCTCAGCGCACATGGGTCAGCGCTCAACGCATGCCAAATTCGCTGAGCACATCCTAACAAACTTCGGTCAAATTTTCCTATTTAAGGAACGAGGCATGAGGCTTTCAAATCACAACTTCTACAAATGAAGGCAAAGGGAGAAGACTTAGGGTTTAAGGGTTTTGCTTGGGAAAGCCACCGGATACTCCAGAAGCACAATTGTGTCTAGGGTTCTTTTCTCTTTTATCTTATCTATGAAGCAACCCACCATGAGTGGCTAAGGTACATCTTGTATAGGAATTGAGTTTAATTTGTAATTTCTCACTACTCAGATTCATCTATGCAATTCTTTGTTTTGATTAAAGTTTTGGTTGTGCATATTCATTTTCATCTTTGAATTGATATTTTGTGGAAACATAGTATCTTTTCTAACTTCGACCTTAACCCCCAATTTGCCTAATTTTGGGAACAAAATTAGGGTAATTGGGTTTTACAAAATCCTATCTTTATTACGAAAATTTCTATTGATCTTCTAAAGGAATTGAAAAAGGCTTAGGGAATTTTTAGGGTTTCCGATCAAAGAATTGACGAAAACTACATTATTATTTTGATAATTAGAATAAAGAATTGTATTAGATTGTTTCCATGTTTTGAAAAAATTACAAGAGAATCTGATTCCTATATGTTTTCATTATTGCAATTTATTCTGATTTATCGCACTTATTCTCAATTCAAATTACTTATATCACACTTTGAAATTTGATAATACATGAAACCCTTGTTGGCATAGTTTTTCCAAATCCCTATGTTCGATACCCTCTATTCGGTACACTTGCCGAGAGGTTTTATTTGAAAACTTACGATCTATAGTTAGATGATTTTTACTTTGAAGATGTGCAAACATTATTTATATGGTGTCAGGTTTGAAGTCTTTAATGATCATAAGAAATTGAAATATGTATTCAACTAGAAACAGGAGTAAGGAGAGCTACTAAGTCCAAGAAGTTGACTCCAAAATTTCGTTGGACCTTATTAGATCGACCTAGTAGCGTATGAGTTGGCCTTGCCACCTCACTTGGCAAATCTACATAATATTTTCTATCTTTCATAGTTGAGGAAGTATGCGTAGGTCTTGAGCCCACATCCTAGAGATAGATGATGTGCAAATTTGAAAGGACTTGTCAATTGAAGTCAAGCGAGTGAGGCTTGTTGATTATTAAATGAGACAACTATGTGACTGAATGATCAATATGGTAAAAGTGTTATGGGATAGTAGATTTGGTGATTTCATGTAGGAGCTAAAGAACTAGATGTGGAGATCCTATCTCATATCTATTTATTGATAAATTCATTTTCAAGGATGAAAATTTTTATACTAGAGAGATTGTAACGATGTGAAAATAAATAATAAAATAAGTTTTTTTTTTCAAAAATCTATAAATAGAGGATTGAATTATTTTGCTTTTAAATAAGTTCTATCTTTCCAAAATATTTCCTTTGAATTTTCTCTAAATTTAATAGTTTCTATTGAATTTTAGATTCAGAAGTGGTAGTAGGGAGCTAAAGCTATAGGGGGGATTCTACTTGATCAGATAATTAAATGGGTAAGTAGTTTGGTGTTTATTGTGGATTTTTCTTAAGTAAGAATTTTCCTATAGATGAGATATTATAGCTGGGAAGTAACTTCAATATTGAAATGTTCCCCAAGTTTCTGAAAGTTTACAACTATGATTCTAGAAGGAGAATATCTGGAAAGGGATTAGATTGAGAGATTATCTAGGTAAGGAGAGTTATTATTAAAGGATATTAATTTGTTGGAAATGTAAAGTTGAATGTATATAGATAAGTAGGTGTGATTGTTCTTTGAAAGGATTCTTATTGAGTAGTATGTTAATAAAATGTATTATTGGATTAAGAGAAACATCCTTTTAGGAATTATATTGCTTTGAAAGGAAAAGAAATGATTGTGAAAGCATATGTTTATTTGGTTTAAAACCATTTGAGCATGAAAGTATATGTTCTTCAATTTTCAAGCATTAGTATGAGTGTTGTGATCGAATGTAAATTTTGAGTTAAGAATAAGGTGAATATGACTTATGATGTTTTATGAGAATGTATTGTTGGATGTTTGGGAAATATGTGATTTAAGGTTTATATTAAATGTTTCTATCATTTTTTTCTCAAACAATAAGTTTTCACTCAAGCGAAAATGTAATAGAGGAAAAGGTAACCTTTGACAATAGTGGTTCGTTTAAGCAAAAGTCAAAGTAGTAACGTTTTCGCTTGAGTAAGGAATGCTCGCTCAAATGATAGTGCAGTAGAGTGGAGGGAATGACCTTGACATGTTTTTTTATTAAGTGAGAAAAATATAGTAGAGATATGAGCCTAGGTTTCATATTCGCTCATGTAAGAGATAGTTGTTCAAACAAAAATTAACTAATGATGGGTAGTGATTGTATGTATTAAGAAGGAAAATGATTGATTAAAAGGTATGGATTTATATCCAAAGAATGATATGTGATATATGGTTAAGTTGAGCCATTAGGGTTAGAGTCCAAAATCAACTAAATTGTATGTGAAGTGTGGTCGAGCTAAGCTGTTATTGTTGGTGCCCATAATTAGTTGTGATTTATGTATGATGTTTAGTATTACTGAGGTACAAATATATATTAGTGTGGTGTCTATATTAGTATGAATTCAATTTTATATCAAACTCCACTAATTGGTAAGATCATATAAATTATTGGTGACTCACCTAAAGCTATAAAGAGGTAGATTAGGATGAGTGAGGGACACCAATAATCTTACCTTATGTAAGGTAGCAAATGATACTCTACTCAACAATATTAATCTAGTATTGGGATCGCAATGTAACATACATGTGTTAGTCTCTATATTCAGGTATAGTACTAAGTCTTCTGGAAGGTATCTATTATATAACTTATTGAATAATTGATATATTAAATTGTTTAAATTCAAATAACTATTATTGGTATGTTTAAACAATTAACTCATTATTTTCTTCTAAGTTAACTAGACAACGATAATCATGTTTATTATATAGAAATATAAATTTTTTAAAAAAAATAAAAAAACATTTAAACTATAAAACTAATTCAAATTATAAAATATTAAAGAATGTATCTATATTTATATATTATATAATTTTGTATTTTTTATATAAAAACTTTCTATTAAGTAAGAATTTTTCTTTTACACATATATTATTAGTATATAACTTTTTTAATATTAAACCAAGTCTATTGCATCAATAATTTAATAATAATAATATAATATTTTTTAATAAAATATATTTTAACTTGAAAAGGTTTAATATATACAAGGATAGAGCTAAAAATTTTAGGTGAGGGGACTGAACTAATTAATATATATATATATATATATATATATTAAAATTAATTATCATATAAAAATAAATATAATAAATAAAATTATTAATAAATTATAAATCATTTATATATATTTAAAATCAATATAAATAATTATATATATATATATAAAAGGTCAAATAGATACTTACATTTAATTTTTTTAATTATACTTGTCGATGTTTCATGTTATAAAAATAATCAATTATCATATTTGTATTGAACCTTACAATAATTTCTTTTTTCAATATAAATAATCACAGGATAAAATATTCAAAATTTATATAGACTCTAAGAATTTCATCTATTTGACTAACATGACAGGATAATCACAAATTTTTTTATGCATTCTAGGAACATGTATCAAAATATCAATATCAATGTGTTCTTGTATCCTCATAATTTTAGAAGAAGATTGTTAAATAGGTTGATCAATTGTTTACATTGTGGGTTGTTCATCAATAACATCTTCAACATTACTCATTGAATTTAAATTTGGTAGATTAGAGGTTATTTTATCAATCCTATCAATTTCTCTTTTCTTAAAAAAATGAATTTATTTCTTCTTAAACATCTCTAAACCTCAACCTGAATTTTTAATATTTTAGCATAAAAAATTATTAAAACAACTAACGAATTGATAACAAATAAAAAAAATATATTACACATACTAATAATAAATAAATTTTTTTTCTTATCTTATTTTTTCACTGTAAGAAAAATATAGTCAGTATCGTATCTATTTTATTTTTTAATTTCTTATTTTTTTAATTTTTAATACTTTATAATCTTCTAATATATATATACATATATTAAAAAATTATTTTGATATATTTTATTTTTTTAATTAATAATATTTGTTAAAAATATATACCATATAAATACAAAAATTTATCTTGTTGAGATTACATTAAATATTTTATTTTATATATAAGATTATATATTTAATTATTTTAAATTAAAAAGATTTTATTTAAATTTAATCTATATATAATATTTTTATATAATTTTATATCATATGAGATAATATATTTTATAATTTAATTATAATAAATAAAAATTAAAATATTTGAAAGATAGCCCAGTTCTTAGGAAATTGTGAATAAAGATGTTTGAAAACTTTATCTTTGAAATAAATAAATAAAATATAAAAAACATTTTTTCAACCCCAGTTCTTAGGAAATTAAATATTTTTCTTCTTTATATCAAACACTCCCAATAATATTCTTCAGGAAGATAGTAACATTTTTCTTTTCTTTCCTTAAACAAAAATAACATTTCTTTTGAAATAATAGAATTAATTACATAAAACTGAAACCAACAGTTCTAAACTACTTCAACAAAATTTGCTAACTCTCTTACATGATATTTCAATCCAACAAGCCACCCAGTATCATATTTTACAGTTTCTGATTGGTCAATTTCGGATGTTTGATGGGTAAAAACAAAAATTGTCTTCGATAAAGAGCAAGTTGATGTTGATGTTGATGTAGAATATTATAATTAGATGTGATTAAAGATTTAGATTAGATAGAAGATGGCTTGTTATTCTCATTTTTGGTAGATGAATAACCTACTTGTGTGTACTTTCTCTTTCTCAAACCCATAGTCACTCTTTCTTTTTAGTTATTAAGCTCAAATCAATTGCAGAAAAGGGTGTGAAATATTTACAATTATTTTACTATTGTTTAAAATAATTAACTTATCTAGAAGGTGGGTGTTTTATCAATGTTAGAAATCAAACCTGGGTTTAATTTACTAATTCATTGTTTAAAATTTTGGAAGTTGTTTCATGATGTTTACTTTTAACTTATTAATAAAAAGATTTCTTTAATATTTTTTTTGGGAACCCAATAATAAAAAAACCAACTTTTAAGATAAATATTAATGGTGATATAAGTTTGAAAGAATATATGAATCATTAAAGTATAAATGTCAGCATAAAATATGAAAAAAAAAAAATATATATATATATATATATAAGTAAAAAATTACACATCTAATAATACCTTCAAAATAAAAATATCATATAACAAATAAACATTAATGATGTGGCTTATTTTTTTTTTATTAATAAAAACAAATATATTAATAAAAATTAATATTAAAAATATAAAAAACCGTTATAATATATTTTATATATATATATATATTAAAAAATAATTAATTAAATAAT
Organism: Macrotyloma uniflorum; assembly: GCA_016859785.1. Classification (NCBI taxonomy): domain Eukaryota; kingdom Viridiplantae; phylum Streptophyta; class Magnoliopsida; order Fabales; family Fabaceae; genus Macrotyloma; species Macrotyloma uniflorum. The sequence continues at coordinate 770,485 of BDMB01000047.1, forward strand.
TATTTCTTTTATTATTATTTTTTTCACTATATATATTCTATTTTATAAATAATAAAGGATTAATATATTATTAGACAAAAATCTCACCGTTAATATTTATTCTATTATTCTATTATTATCTATAATCAAGTTCTAGTTTGAACTATATTAAAAAAAAAAATTCTGTATTTATTTTCTCATACATTACTTATCTTTATAAATTTAGATAGATCACATTATTTCAATCTAATTTCATATACTTGATTATTAGCCCATAACTAACAATATTATAATAGATTACTTTTTAAATTATTTATCCACAAGTTTATCTCATTGAATTTTTCAACGAAGACTTAACTTCATGTGATGGGGGTAATCTCTATTGCAGCTTTTTACCTTCATTCTCCATTGGATCATGCTTATCATCTTAACTGTTTAATTTGAAGCTTAATTACAACTTTACTAGTTTGAAACTATGGAATAATCATATTTTAAGGCATACTTTACTCAAATGATGAATGATGAATGATTCACAAACCGTTGTCAAAAAGGTTCTGACAGAGTTTATGATTGAACTTTTGTCCATTAGTCTTGACCTTTTTTATGCATTTGGCCTTTCTGTTTCATCATATATATACCCTTATAGCAGCAGTGTCATGGACCAAACATTTTTATTTTTAGAGACAAATCATATCTTACTTCACATGAAAAAAATAGTATCAAAAAACAATAATTATGACATGACAAGATCAAATAAATCATATTAAACAATTCAAATAAATGGGAACATGAACACCTATTTGGTAATCTAACTTCTGGTGGGGTGTTTGTGGTGCGGTTTGATTTAATTTTTCACTAAAATTTATTCGAATCAAATATAAAAATTATTTGCGGTTTGGTTTGATTCGGTTTGAAATAAAAAAAAATCCGAACCAAACCAAACCAATTTTAGCGGTTTGGTTTGGATCGATTTTTGTGATTTTTTTTAATTTTTAATTTTATTTTTTTATTAATAATCGACTATTTTTATCTTTTTAAATAATAAACTAATAAAATTATATCATTGACTAGATTTCATATGGTTAGATAAAGGATTAAAAACCAAAAATGATAATATTACTATTTAATTTTTTACACACTTTTGCTCATTTATATTTTATAATTATTTTTGGTATTTTTAGTACCAATTTTTATCAATATATTTGTCATTACTGATTAAGAAAAACATGGAATAGAAGAAATGTATCTTTTTAACCATCAAATCATATATTGTTTTAATTTAATACCAACAAAATAACAATATAATATTTGACAAAACCACTAACAAAAATACACAAAACAAATTCAAGTAGATCAATTGTCAAATGTCAATAATTACAACCTGTAAAAAATAAAACATGATTAGTTAAATTCAAATTGAAACATTTCTTGACACATTTTATAAGAAAAAAACATAATTTGTCAAGAAATCATCATACCATATAAAAATTAATTTATGTAGCAACTAATCAGACTCAACATCAGAATTCTCTTCATGTAATGGTAGGACTGGACCAATTTCTAGAAACATATAAAATATAATAATCAATAGAATTAAAAAAGTAGATAAAAAATAATTAGACAATAAAAAAGTTTAGGTAGAATATGAAAATACCCATTTCAATTCTTTCAATGTCTTGCAAGTATTCTTCAATCTCTATTGACCATGGAGAGGGTGAAATGGTATGATGAAGATAGATTTGAATAAGAGTTAACGATGAGATAATGAAATCAGAGTAAGGGAGTTTCAAGTAAGGAACCCTGGAAACTAGAACCCTAAGATGCGTCTAAGAAGATGAAAGTTGTAATAGACAACGACGGTAGGTTAGGTTTTGGTTTAGGGTTTAGGGAAATAAAATTAAAAATAAATATAATATTATTTAATAATTGCGGTTCGGTTTGGTTTGGTTTGGTTTTGAAATGCCAAACTGCGCGATTCTGAAAAAAAAAAAATCCAAAGTGATCTAAAAATTTGTGGTTTTAATCAGTTTGCAGTTTTTTGGATCGATTTTTGATTTTTTTTTTTGTCAGTTCGGTTCTGAACACCCCTATCTTCTAAAGTTATTCAAAACTGCACAATATATAGTGGTATAATTATATGAAACATGTAGCTAATTAACTGAATTTTAATTACCAATTAAAAGTTGAGATTAATAATTTTATTTAAAGATTTCGTATAATATAAGACTAAATTAATATATATAAAATAAGTCTCATAAATTAATTTTATAAAATTAAATTAGATTTAAAACCTACTTATAAATATATTTTAACAAAATTAATAAACTTATCGTATAATATTTTATCTATAACTATCTTATCCCAACATTCTTATTTTATCCCACATTTTAATTAATAAAATTTTACTATAAAAAAATATTAAAAATCTCTTATCATATATTATTTAATAATATAATCAAATTAATATATAAAATAGGAAAAAATTAATCTATCATAAAATAAATACATTAATCTATCATACCAAATTAAGGTTTTATTAATAATCTATGTAAATCTGCATTGCATTATATAGAAAAGTATTTTCATAATCGAATTGGTTAAATTTAAATATTATCTGCAGTAAAAAAAATTAACCATCTTTAAACGCATAAAACTATTGAATAAAATTATTATAATCTGAAAATATATGTCTTTGTGGTTCTTGTTATTAGAAGCTTCTTGATTGCATCCTTTCTTTTGTTGACTTCTGAAGACAAATGTTCGGGCGGCTGCAAAAATCATAACCATTTTCATAGTTTTCCTCGAATTGACAATTAAACAATTCCATAACTCTGAACTTTTAATATTAATTTATATATTTTATTCTTTATTTTTTTATTACATGATTCGTCATGTTCACTTTATTTTTCTTTCCTTTTTTTTATTATTATCTCTTTCTTCTTACCTAACTACTTACCTAATTACGCATTCCTCGTAGTAAAAATGCATAGTATTTATTTTTTGAGATTAGAATAAAGCCACACATTTTTAAAGTTTTGAAACGTGTATCCAAGAATATAAATTTTATAAAAAATAATATGTAATTTTTAATATATTTTTTATTTCTAATTAATCACGGATTTACTCTTAACAAGAGTAGTCCCAAAAAATATTAATGCATAGTTAACTATTTTTAATAAAGATAATTAATTTGGAACAAATATGATTTTCTAAAATATCAAATAAAGTCTAGCTTGGAGAGATTGTAGATACTAAAAATATATATTCATTTAATCGTATGCAATTAACATAATCAATAAATAAGTTATTAATTACTTTACCTGTTTTTTCTCTCAATTTACAAAATTAACATAATTATTTAACAAATTTTCCTATTAGAACAAAGGACCTATTTTATATTATATTAGTATTTTCTTGTATTAATAAATATTTTTTCACATATTTTCACTTTATTTGGTTTAATACATTTATCATATATAAGAAATGATTTAAGAAGAATTAACTTTAACTAAGTGTATTCAAGAAGATTTGTACAAAAAAATTGAATGTAAGAATATAATCTGAGATAAGAAGAAAGGGAGTGATTTATGAAGATTGTGAGCGAAAATATCATGTTACGCATCTTTTTTATTTATTTTTTAAATATATTTATATTTAAGAAAATATATGTAAAGTAATTTTGAGATTAAAAAAAATTAACTATTAACTTTGTCATGTCAATCAAATCAATCATATATTTATAATTTTCAACTTATTTTTATTATTTTTTATTAAATCAAATAATCTTATTTTTCATCAATTATTTCTTTAATATTTTGTTTGCATTTTGGATTTAAGAGAATGAAAAATATAAATAAATAAAAAATTTTAATTAAAAAAAAAAAGAGAAAAATATATAGAATATGAAATAATTTTATTATATTATTTTTTATTATTTATTATAAATAATAAGAAAATTAAAAAAATTATTATTAATAATTAAAAAAATCATCGATTATTAATAACCCATAATAGATTATGGATGCGAAAACTTTTAACAATTGTCATTATTAATACCCATAAGCAAACAAAAATGACTCCTTAAATCATTCATATTCCATCGTTATACACAGTAATGATGCTGAAGCTAAATGATTAAAATTCCATGCCCATTTCCACTCTTTAAATCAATTAAAGCTTAATGTCACAAATCTTAACAATCTTATTGTTTGAATGATTTTTTTTTTTCTTTAAAGTTCTTATATTCATAACTAACTAATGAAAAAGCATTAATTGATATACCTGACTTGACTAAAGTAGTGTCATGTATCTGACAAAAGAGTTACGAGTATGAATCAACTTTCTTAATTCAAGAACTATTTGTGCTTCATAATTCATAAGATTTCCTGAACTTTTTTTCAACGAAACTGTTGTCGCCATATAATCAAGTTTCTAAAGTAATAAGACATTTAGGGCAAGAATTATTCCTTTATATTTAAGCATAAAAGCCACTGCGGATAAAAACAGCAAAAATATATACACCTCAATATGTGTCTTGTCGCCAAAAAAAACATGAACAGACGTTTTGATCTGAATTATGTTACGTTATGGGATATCAAGTTTTATCATAATTATTTTAATACTTAGTTCATATATAGCACATTTTTATATTGAAATACACATAAAGTTAAACTGTTCTTAGTGGTGAATATCTTGATTCCTATGTTGAGTTAAAAAAATCACAGAAAATTGGATGGAAAAAGAAACTAAGGTTTATTGAATATGTAACATATAAGAACCTTATGCTAGAGTTGCAATCACTATAAAATGGTATCTAGGAGAGAAAGGAAAAAAAAGGAAGAAAATAATACTGTAGAGTCAGGTGTCTGAAGATTTGTCACAGTTATCTGCAGATTTTTCAAAGAGAGTGATCCTGTTATCAGAGAGCCTGGACTTGTATGCAGCATTCTTGTATTCCCGCCATGTCAACTCTCTGTACAAACTCTCTTCCTCCATTGACAGCAGTGAAGGTAAAGGAGCAATCTTTTGGTTCAAAGGTGGTCCTCCGAAATAGATCATTGACAACCTTGACATGCTTGAGTCAGCCAATACCCTGTGCCTAACACTTTTAAACCTCCCATTCGTCATAACCTGAAATTTACAAATTCATAAATCACACATTCTCATGCTTCCATCACTCTCCTATTTCTCTTTACTATCATCTAATGTTTAGGTACTTACATCATTTTCCTTACCAATTCATATATATACAGTAAACGTAACTAAATCTATTTTGGTAGTTCTGTAAAAACTCCCCACTATATATATACGTGTACATATATATATATATATAGGCATGTCCATGACTGCTGAGGTAAAGTGGGAGAAAAACAAATTAATGACTGGCAGATTATGAGAAACGATTTTATAGAATAATAATATATTGTATGTTAAAAATATATATAAAAAAATGAGTTAATTAATAATATATCTTTCTCCACATTTATCAGCTTATCATTAAAAGTTTCATTCCATAGACACTCTCTTCTTTTTGTATCAGTTTGTTATTACATAGGAACTATAAGAATGGAGTTATTTTCTGATCTTTTATTCTTCTTTTGTTGTGATTAATCCTACAGTTTTTTGTTTTAATCTTGAGTTAAAAAGGAAGAAAAGAAAAAGGGTTATTTGTGGAAGTGTTTAGTTTGAAAGTGTACCTGCAAGAGGTCACCAACAATGACAAAAAAGGAGGAGTGATCAGGGGGGATTGAAGCCCAAGTCCCATCTGGGAGACAGATTTGCAGTCCTGATGTGTTGTTGGATCTGAGGACAGATATTATCTGTGGATCTGTGTGCTCTCCAAACCCAATCAAATTTCGTCCACTCAATGCACCTTCCTCTTTCAGCTCTGGACATGCAGGGTACCTATTCACCCTGAAGCAGCAATCACTTCTCTCCTCCCTTATCATCCTGCTAAACACATTCCTTCCTTCTATCCCCAACCCATCAGCCATTTCTTCCAACACTTCACAGCACATCTTCTTCACTGCCCCTATGTATTCTTCCACACACCACCTTCTAACCACAATCAAATTATTTATTATCATCTTCATATCAGATCTATATTCTCCATCATTACAATCAAATTCTGATTATTCTCATCATAATCACATCAAAAAAATCACCATACAACTATAATGATGAAACTGTCGTTATGATTATAACAGACTTATTCTTCAAAAATAACGTTAAAGCTTCCATTTATCATCATATCAGATTTATTTATCATTGAAACCGTAATCACATCAGTCCTGTTGGTCAAATATCAGGATGAAACCGTAATTATGACCGTTTCAAACTTAATTACTAAAATCATGATAAAAATGTTTATCAATAAATACAATCAATGCTCTTGATTCCAACAAATGCGGTGGCAATTAAGGTGGTGATGCTGTAGAGAGTACAGCCAAAATTGCAGTGGTGGACACATTTTAAAACCTTGACTTATAATAAAGGAGAAGAAAAAGACAAATAAAGAGAAACCAAACCAGGGTACTCTGTTCTAGAAAGCTTTATGAGTTACCTGAAAACTTGCTGGTTTTGGTGAAAAAGTTCAAGTGTTTTGGGGGAGACGATATCAGGGTTGGTGGTGAGCAGGAGGTACTCAACCCAACCCATGTCACCGTTTGTGCCAATTCTCTTGCTGCCATAGCCATAAGGGTCAGGAGGACCAGCCTTGTCTTTCTGGGACTGGCTTTGCATGAAGAACTTGAGCGCTTCATTCTCCAAACGGGTTATCACCCCCAACGGAACGCCATGGTTGACCACCTTGAACAGACCAAGCTCTTGGCAGGCCTTTACCATGATTGTCTTGGCATCAGGGTGTGTGAGATCAACCTCGGGAACCTCAGTGAACATGGTGGAGGGGTTGCATGTCTTGACGAGAAATAACTCGTTTAGTGCAGATTGGTTAGAAAGAACAACCATGGTGTTTGACTAGTTGCTAATGGTAGCTACCACCAAAAGGAACACCCTAAGAAAAAAAACTGAGAAAGAGAGAGAGAAGAGTAATGAAAGAGGAATGGTGTGAATTGGTTTAAATGGGTGATAATGGGAATGAGAATTGTAATGCATGAAGGTTGAAGAAAGGAGAGGCGTTACGAACTATAGAGACAGACATCTGGCTCTCATTATCTTCGTTGCATTTATACTATCGACTGAGACATGTAATATAATTGTCTTTTTTTCTTTTTTAATAAAACTCACGCTCTTTTTTATCTTTTTATGTTATATAAACAATGAGACTTTATTCATATTTAATGAAATTCTTTTAATCTTCTTCTCCCTTTTAACGTTATTTTATATTCTTTTCATTTTTTTTTCTATATTCTTTTAGTTTATATAATTGTACAAGAAATTTTTTAATTAGTCTTCCTTTGATTAATTCCAACTAAACTAAATTAATATTTTGAGATTTCCACCAGTTTTTATGATTTTTTTTTATGAAATTTTTAGATACTTTAAAAAAAAAATTATCAAATAAAGAAATATGCTTTAACTTTTTTATAATCATTATTATATTTATAATTTTTTTTATCATACTTTATATAACCTCATAATTAAAATTTACCTAAAAAGTTATTATTATATATTGATAAATATAAATAGAATATGGGAGGTTCTATTGTCATTCCTCATTCTTCTATTGTCACTCTTTTTTACCCATCTTTTTTTTATTTTCCTAAAATACTCTTATTTAATTTGTTGTCTATTGCAACTCCCACTCAAACTATCCCACTCCCATGTTACTCTCCTTTTCAACCCTAAATTCATTTTAGCGCTAAAACTCTTCTCTGCATCAACTATTTTCACCAAAACTCTTCTTCTCCTTACTGTTACTCTCTTATGTTATGGAAGAAGGTGAAGCTCATATTACTAATGAAAACATGGATCCACATGATGTTGAACCTCCTAATTCAATAGAAAGCTTTGAAGCAGAGATGAATTCATATTTTCAAATGATTGTCTCAGGTTTGATTTTTTTTTTGTTACTAGCTTTCTTTACCCTTACTGTAATTTCTTCCTTTCAAGAAATCCCAAATTTTCACTTGTGCCTTTATCTTGCAAATTGCAATTTCTATATTAGAAAGGGGGATTTATGGTTCAGTTAATTGCATTTTGGGGTTGAGGGATTCATGATTCATTCTACTAGTTTTTTTCCCCCTAAATTCATAATTTAGCATATGCTGCAGCATGCTCAATTGCTTATTCTCTATTGTTGATTGCTCTCCATGTTCTAGAGTATGGACTATATACAAGTTAAAGGATTGATGTTAATCAATAACGTGTACCTTGCTTCTTAGTGGTCTATGTACCTTGCTTGTTCCATGTCAATTGATTGATTACTTCCTATTTGCTTGTTCCATGTCAATTGATTGATTGCACAGGCTCACTAGGGGAAGCTTAAATATTCTTATCCTAGTCGAAGCTTTTGATAAATTGCATATGATTTTGTTATCAGTTACTTATTTTTGTTTGTCATATAGTCCTGATGAGAAATTTTATTTTGGCGATTTAATGTTTTTTTTCTTTTGACTTGTTCTTAATAAGTTTATACATATTATGTCTATTTTGGAGAGAACAAATTTGACACAGATAACATATATATGAAGGATGCAGTGCTGTGATATTGTTGTCATTTTTTTTTTTACAGTGATAATATTGTGTTTATTAATTAGTATGAGACCAAGCATATATTTGCGAAGGAAAAAAAAGATGATCGTGATGGTGTGACTGGCTATGATTTGGGAAGGAGGCCAATGCAGTACCTGGTGATGGATTTCTTTTGGAATGTACAAGCGTCGTTATTCCATAGGGAAAGTGGAGTGTTTATAGAAACAATTGTTATATTAATTTATTTTTAAGAAAAAGAATGTAAGAGTTGCAATAGACAACAAATTAAATAAGGATATTTTAGGAAAATAGAAAAAAGATGGGTAAAAAGGAGTGATAATAAAAGAATGGGGAGTGACAATAGAGTCTCTCATATAAATATAAATAAAATATAATTAAAACATAAAATAATTATCAATAAATATATTTATGATAATTATTAATTAATTTTAAATATATAATGACAAACAATTTCTATTAATGTTTAATTGTTTTATTAGTTTTTAATTATTATTTTTCAATCAATTCAATTTTAAATACTTTACATGACTTTCATAACAAATATTACGAATTCAACTTGTGATTATAATTTTGAAATCAATTATTCCCGTTTATTACTAAATAAAAAAATTATAACTTATAACCTTTTTTACTTATATAACAATTGATATTATGATTCAATTGTGATTTCACTTATTACATCAGTACACCTACAATTTTAGGATTTTATTTTAATTTTCACACTCTCATAATTAATTTTTTTCACATATTCTCAAACAAGCTTAATGAAATCGGAATCAAAATCAAATCGATATTATTTACTTTCTCTCTATTTTATTTTATTTTATTTTATTGTTGATTTTTTTATTCATAATTATTTTGTCAGATATCGTAGTTGCTCAATGAAGTAATTAATATTTTCTAAAAAAAAGTTCAATCAATTAGTGTTTAAGAAATATTGAAAAATTTTCTTATTTGTTATATCTGATTTCTCTTTTTGACAATCTGCATTTCACAAAAGTAGCCAACACGAGATATTTCCTAGTTTTGCGATAACATAGAGTTAAGAAAATATAGGTGTATAGTTTTTTTTTTTCACATTTACAATATCTTAATAATATATATTATATTTATATTTAGCATAAATATAATATATTTAATAAAAAATAACTTCTTTTAAATTTAAATAAATATAATACATTTAATGATTTATTACGAATATTAAAAAAAAAAAGCGAATGTTTATATATATTATTCAATAAAAAAGGTGGGAAAATATATTTCTATATATAAAATATAAAAAAAGAAAATTGGACTCTCAAGATAAATAATTAGTCAATTCAAGGAGATTCTTTCGACCTTTGTATTAGCAAACATATTTCCAAGGGCAAGTTAACTTCTGCAACTGCAAAAACCATATATACAAAAATTTACAACAAAAACTAGTGGAAATATAGATATTCTGGTCTTGCATATCTATCATTTTTTATAATAAAGTAATAAAAATTATATATTTTGATATTATAGTTTTTTATATGAAAGATAAAGAAAGACATTTAAAGAGAGTTAAAGAAAGTTATATTAAAAATAATAGAAATTATATTAAAATTTACATGTAGAAAAACTAAAAAGGTAAATAAAAAAAATGAAATGTATAATAATCTTTTTATTATTAATTAATGACACCTACTTAGCAGTTGGCAAATCGACCATCCACTCTTCTTTCAGCATAGCTTTTAAAAAATTTATAGCAATCGACTCTTAATTTTTTAGTTTAAATTTGTTATAAGATATTTATTTATTTAAATTAGAAGATTGTTTTTTTATTAAATAAAATTTCAATGTTTTGTTTTATTTTTACATAGATTTATTTATACATTATTTACACATATTTATATATTTTAGATTAAATAGATATATTATTCCAATTATTATATATATATATATATATATATATATATATATATTTTGTACCGGATAGGTATTGGTCTGCCCTTATTAGCCATGTCTCGGACATTTTGCCAATAAGGTGTCGTCCTAAACCGATAACATATCAGCTTATCGTTATTGGAATTCAGTTAGCGTGACTCTCGCGTAGTGGGCAGTCAGTTATTACCCACTCAGGTATTCTGTTAATTCTTTCTCTCTTATAAATTTAGGTTCAGGTAGCCAGGTAAAGACACTCATTATTCTCTACTTACTCTAAAACCCTGTTGATCCCTTACTAACTTGAGCGTCGGAGTGCAATCACATGTACCCCCTCCATTTGGCCCAACATCAGGAAGGATACTCGAAGTGTGAAGAACGTCCGTGAAGTACTCGGCCCTTGTAAGTACATTTTGGCGCCCACCGTGGGGCCCGAGGAATTCTCAGACGATGGCTGTTACTAGGAGTCAACCAGTTCAAGAATAAGGAAGTCGAGCAGTGGAAGCTCCCCCTCCCAACACGGCACAAATGTTGGAGGTAATAATGAAGAAACTACAGGAGCTCAAGCAAGGACTTAAGAGAACGACTGAGGAAGTGGGACAGTTGCATGAATCCCATAACAAAATGAGGCGTAAGATGGATGATAACGAAGGGGCCGTCTGTCGGACTGGCAAGTCGGCTGCTCAATCCGGCAGAACCCCACCTCCTGCTGGGGAGACCTCCACTTCCCGGCTCCTGCCCTCAACTCCGTCTAATAACAAGGCGGAATCCAAACCAAAAGCTGCCAGTAATCGTCCAGCAGGTCAGACCAGGGTCCACCCGACACCTGCTCGGCCAATGCCACCCGCGCACATGCATCCGTTTGTAGAAGGCATAATGGAAGCCCCTTTACCCAAAGGGTGGAAGAGCCTTGGTATGGAAACATATGACGAATCCTCTTGCCCAGAAGACCATCTGCAAGCATACATGACTATCATGAATGTTTACTCGTCCCTCAATGAGATTATGTGTAGAGTTTTTCCCATGTCTCTACTAGGACCTGCTTTAAAATGGTTTTACTCCCTTCCACCAAGAACCATAGATTGTTTTGGAGCTCTGTGTCAGGCTTTCCTTGAACAGTTCGCTGCTAGCACACCCCTCCCCCTAACTACCATGGCACTGGTGAACGTCAAGCAGCAAGAGGACGAGTCGTTAAGAAGTTTTATGGACAGGTATTCAAAAGTATGTCTTAAGATCCCAAGGCAGGGTGGTGAAGTTGTCGTACACCACCTGGCTCTAGCTCTCAAGCCAGGACCCTTCCTAAACAATATCACCAAACGCCCACCAGCGACCATGCAGGAGGCACGTAATAGGATCACTAAATACATGCAGATGGAGGAAGTTAATGAATACCAAGGAGTAGGCTTGACAAATCAACCCAACTCAGCAACCAACCCAGCAAATAGGGTAAACAATGACCGAGTACGAAGAAACTAAGAGCCCAAACCTCGCCATCAGAGGCCAAGAGAAGGAAGATTTACTCACTACACGTCGTTAACATTCAATCATGGCCAAACATTGGATGAAGCCTTGAATGCTGATTTAATGTGTACTAAAAGGATCCCTTCTCCAATAGATGCAGACCTCCGAAAATATTGCCGATACCACAGGAATTATGGACATACAACGGATGAATGTGTGGCTCTGCGGGATAAAATCGAAGAGTTGATTCCATTTGGACACCTCAAGAAGTTGGTGAAAAAATAAGAAAAGCGATACTCAAGCCGGGCCGAAAACAATGTCGGTCGAAATGATACAAGAGATAAACGAAGGAGAGAAGAACCCAAGAGGCGTCCGGAACCTGTCCGGGGAGTGATAAATACAATAGCAGGAGGAGGGGTCTCTAGCTCGGCCCGAAAACGTCACATTCGAAGTCTGCAGCATGTGCATCTGGCTGGACACTCGAAGAGTAATTCGGCAAGACCAAGGATGCCTCCCATTACCTTCTCCGATGACGATTTCCATGGGATTGATCCTCATTAGGATGATCCCATGGTCATCACAGTTGAAGCCGCTAATTTTGCAGTCCGAAAAACGTTAGTGGACCAAGGCAGTTCGGTTGATATACTGTATTGGCACACATTCCAAAGAATGGAAATGTTTGAATCGGCCTTGCGCCCCTACAATGATCAGATTGTGGGTTTCTCAGGCGAAAGGGTGGATACTAAAGGTTATATCAACCTTTACACTAAATTTGGTGACGGAAACAGGCATTATCGGATTGTCATGGTGAGATATTTGGTTATCGAGGCTACCTCTTCATACAACATGCTTCTCGGCCGACCCTCACTTAACCAGATTGGAGTAATAGTCTCCACCCCCCATTTAGCCATGAAGTTCCCAGCACTAGATGGTTCGGTCATAACACTGTATGGCGACCAGAAGGCAGCCAGAGAGTGTTATGTGGCAAGCTTAAGGGATGCACCTCACCTAGAGCCGCCTAAAGAGAAAACAATGAAAAAAGTTGTGGTGGCCCTCACCAATATTGATCCCAGAATAGAAGATGGATGTCGGGTAAAGCCGGAAGAAGAAACTGTACTGGTCATAATACAAGGGGAGGACCAGGAGACATATGTCAGTTCTTTAATGGAAAAAGAGGAGCTAGCTGAGGTTGTCCAACTATTAAAGCAGAACGCTAACTTGTTCGCTTGGTCAACCGATAACATGTCGAGAATAGATCCAAAGGTACTCACAAGTTATCGAGAAGGCAAGCCGGTTTCTCAGAAGGAAAGGAAGATGGGCGAGGAAAGACGACAGGCTGTCAGAGAAGAAGTGGGAAAGCTGTTGAACGCGGGCTTCATTCGCGAAGCCAAGTACACTACTTGGCTTGCTAATGTGGTCCTTGTTAAGAAATCCAATAACAAATGGCGAATGTGCACAGATTACACCGACCTTAACAAAGCTTGCCCAAAGGATACTTATCCCCTGCCAAGCATAGACCGACTGGTTGACGGTTCATCCGGTCACCAAGTGCTCAATTTTCTAAACGCTTATTCAGGCTACAATCAAATAAGAATGTACCCGGCTGATGCTAGTAAAACAACTTCCATTACTGAGGAATCAAATTACTTCTATGAGGTCATGCCTTTCGGCCTCAAGAACGCGGGGGCTACATATCAAAGGTTGATGGACAAAATGTTTCGGCAACAGATTGGCCGCAACATGGAGGTATATGTGGACGACATGGTTGTCAAGTCGAGTTCTAGTCAAGGACACCTTAATGATTTGGCCGAGATATTCTCGGTCCTGCGAAAGTACGATATGAGGTTAAACCCTAAAAAATGCGTTTTCGGAGTTTAAGGAGGAAAATTCTTGGGGTTCATGATAACGAATAGGGGCATTGAGGCCAATCCCAACAAGTGTCGGGCCATCCTCGACTTAAGGAGTCCTTCGAATATCAAAGAAGTTCAGCAGCTTATAGGTCGACTAACAACACTGTCCTGCTTTACGCCGGCCCTTGCTAAAAAAACCAGGCCCATCCTCCGCCTATTGAAGAAGTCATCATCTTTTCGGTGGGATGAAGCATGTGAAGAAAATTTTCAAGTTTTGAAGAGGTTCCTAGCCTCTTCACCTATCCTCCAACGCCCCATAGCTAGGAAGGAGCTAATACTTTACTTATCGGTGTCAAACAGTGTCATAAGTTCAGTATTGGCCCAGGAACAGAATGGAGAAGTTTGCCCTGTCTATTATGTTAGTCACGTCCTTCAAGATACCGAAACATGGTATCAACTCCTGGAGAAGGTGGCACTCGCCCTCATAGTGGCGGCAAGACGGTTGAGACAGTATTTTCAAAGTCATAGGGTGGTTGTAAAAACCGACTACCCTATTGCTAAAATTCTCAGAAAACCTGAATTGTCCGGACGGATGGTTGCATGGACGATTGAGCTGTTTGAATTTGACATAGTATATGAAAAAAGAGGACTCATCCGAGCACAATGTCTTGTCAACTTCACAAGAGATTTACAGCTGGAAGCCGATAACCCGCCGGAATGGAAGCTATTCGTAGATGGCTCATCCAACAAAAGAGGAAGTGGTGCCGGCATAGTGCTTGAAGGACCCTTCGGTATTCTAATCGAGCAATCCTTGGTGTTGTAGTTCAAGGCCTCAAACAACCAGGCCGAGTATGAGGCCCTGGTTGCTGGGTTAGATTTGGCCATAAACTTGGGCATATGCAATGTAAAATGCTTTACAGATTCCCAGCTGATTGTCGGGCAGATAACGGGGAAATTTTAGGCCAAGGAACCACTTCTGCAGCGATATTACCACATCGCCACTAGGAAACTCAAGAATTTCAGCAGTCTTTAGTCTCACATATACCCCGAGAAGATAACAGCAAGGCAAATCTACTCTCTAAACTGGCGAGTGTTAAGGGAACAGGTCATCACCATACGATTATTCAGCACACCATCCGACAACCCTCCGTCTCAGTGAACGAATGCCTACAAACAGAATTAAAAGTAACTTGGATGACTCCCTATATCTCTTACCTTACTAATGGGCAATGTAGCGATGACCTCAAAGAGGCAACGGTGTTCCGGAAGAAGGCATCCTGGTTTTTGCTAATCGGTGATGAACTCTTTCGAAGGGGATATTCAACACCCCTTCTGAAGTGTGTGGTCGAGGATCAATCAACATATATCTTGGAGGAGCTGCACCGAGGCATATGCGGCTTTCATTCGGGGGGAGGAACAATGGCGGCCAGGGTCCTACAAGCAGACTTCTATTGGCCTACTCTTCAACAGGACTTTGTTGAGTACATCAGGAAGTGTAAGAGTGTCAACTCAACGCAGATCTAATCCACTCGGCTCTTGAAAAATTGCACCATGTCACCTCACCTTGGCCATTTGCCATGTGGAAAATGGACATTCTGGGCCTATTTCCCCCGGCAAAGGGACAGTGCAAATTCCTACTAATGGCGGCCGATTACTTTACTAAATGGATAGAAGCAGAACCATTAGCGAAGATAACGGCTCAACAGGTGCAAAAATTCGTATGAAAGAATATCGTGTGTAGGTTCGGACTCCCCCACACTATTGTAACCGACAATGCCAAGTAGTTTGTGGATGGCTCTTTGGCCAAGTTTTACAAGGGACTCGCCATTCGGCACGTTACAAGCTCTATTGAGCATCCGCAAACTAATGGACAAGCAGAGGTCGCTAACAAGGTCATTTTGACGGAGTTAAAAAAGAGATTAGGTAACGCGAAAGGAAAGTGGACCGAGGAGCTCTTGGAAGTCTTATGGGCATACCGGTGTACCCCTCAGTCCACAACGTCAGAGACCCCCTATAGCCTAATATATGGTGTAGATGCTATGATTCCAGTTGAATTGGGCGAAGCTAGCCCGAGGAGACAGTTGTTAACTATGGAGGAAAATGGTGAAAGCATGAGGGTTGAGTTAAACCTCTTAGAAGAACTTAGAAACAAGGCCATGATAAAGCAAGAAGCCTGCCGACTACGAGCCTCAAGGAGATTCAACACGAAGATCAAGCCGAGAAGCTTCCAGGAAAGAGATTTGGTGCTCGGGGTCCGAACGCTAGCCTGAAGGGATCCCGGCGAAGGCAAGTTCGCATCTAATTGGGAAGGACCTTACAAAGTAACTAAGGTTCTAGGAAGGGGAGCATATTAGCTGCAAGATTTGGACAGTAAAGCTTTGCCTCGGTCTTGGAATGCCAGCTCCTTGAAATTTTACTACAGTTAGAATATTGTTATCTGCTCACAATGTTATTTCCCTGACAATGTTGTTTCCCTACTTTTAATAAATGAAGAAATTCAGTTTGTTACATATACTTGTCGTTTCACTCTTACGAAAAATCGCTTAAAGTGCTAAGTGATACCTAACTGAGTACTTATCATTCTACTCTTAGGAAAAATCGCTTAAAACGCTAAGTGATACCTAACCGAGTACTTGTCGTTCTACTCTTAAGAAAAATCGCTTAAAACACTAAGTGATACCTAACCGAGTACTTGTCTTTTTACTCTTAGGAAAAATTGCTTAAAACGCTAAGTGATACCTAACCGAGTACTTGTCGTTTTACTCTTAGGAAAAATCGCTTAAAGCGCTAAGTGATACCTAACCGAGTACTTATCGTTTCACTCTTAAGCAAATTCGCTTAAAATACTAAGTGAAGCTTAAAACCGAGTGCAAGAAACGTTATCGGACACATGAAAATAGAAATATTCATTAAGATTGTTTAGGAATTACAAAAGCGTTAGAAGAACAAACTACAGACAACCTAATATATTACATTAAGGGCATCAGCATCAGCATTCGGCGTCCCCTTCGGAAGGCGGAGTCCCCTCGACAGGCAGTGTCGTCTCGGTTGGCGGGGTCCCTGATTCTTCAGGGATATTATCAACTAACATCCACTCACCGTTATGAATGTCAAATTCCACATTGAATTTTTCAGCCGCCAAAGATTCCCCTTTCTCCTGAAAGTACAGGGCTTGGCGGAGGCACTTAAGGAAACCATTCTTGTGCTCGTCCACCGCCATGCCGGTTACTTCTATGATTTCCTTGGAGAGCTTCTCGTTAGCCATCCGAGCATTAGTTAAGCTCCTCTCCAAGCCCTAGGTGTCATCCACTCACCTTTTCTCCAGCTGCTCCAATTTTTTCTTTAAGTCCAACACCTTGGACTCATGCCTTGCCCTTATATCGGATAATTCGGCCTTGGTCTCGGTCAGTTCAGCTTCAGCCTTCATCCTCGCCGCCGAGACCTCTTCCATCTTTTCCAACATCAGAGTGTTCGTCTCTGCCACATTGGTCGCCTCCTTCTTGGCCTTACTCAGCTTTTCCTTTAAGAGTGGAACTTCGTAAGTAGTTGAGATTTGTTTGTTCCACTCTTCCAACATCTGTTGGCCGATGGCCGTTGTCAGAGCCTGCAACTCGACCCAAGATGCTTGCAGCTCGGCAACCCCCACTTGTTGCAATACTTCTTGTTCTTTTTGGGGAAGGCTGAGTGCCACACCTGGAGCCATTTTGCAGGTCAGCAGCTAACAAGGCTAGCGGACAAGATAGACCCGAAGGCCCCTCGGGCATGTCGGGAACTACACGGGTCCTCTTCGAGCTTGGCGGCTCGGACATAGGTTGCACCCGCTTCTATTTCCGGCGGAGAGGTTGGACTGAACTAGATTGCTCCTCTACTACGATGATAGGTGGTTGAGTGGTAAGGGGGGTAGGGCTGGCAACCGGAGGGTTGTCGGTCCTCACTTGACGGGAAGCAGCCGCCAATCGATCCCTTAGTTGTCGGTACGCGTTCTTCAGCATATCAATGATATCACATAAGATTTATGCAAAACAAATTAAATTTAGCCCTGTTAAGTAAACAATGACAAGATTATTAAAACAAAATACATACCCGAAGGGTTATCGGGAAGGTGCGGCTTTAAGAAACTGCTGAGGAGAGGTCGGCAAGGCAGTTGGCGGGGGATGTGATCGAATAGCTCCAAAATTCGCTGCTCGTATACCAATAACTTGGTCTTCAGAATAAAGCGGTACTTCATTGGATTCTGAGTCCAATAAAAGGGGAATTTAGGCCGAGTACCTTCATAGAAGTAGGGCCTCCCGATTTCCTTCACACATACCTTCATAAAACCTCCATTGAAGTTCTTATAGTTGGTTGTGTAAGGTTTGAAGAGCACGTTGGAAGCTTGGCTCACAAGGGATACCCAAGAGATTAAGTCCCTCCCCTGGGTACAAAAAAAATGAAGAAAATACCCGGGGTTGGGACGATGTCTAGTGCTCGGCACAGTATCCGAAAGGCTTGTAGAAGATCCCAACTGTTAGGGTGTAGCTGGGTAGGAGCGACGTTTAGATTTTGCCAATACCCCCACAGTAAAAGTATCAAAGGGGAGCCTTACCCGAAGATCCGAGAAGAGGCAGGCATACATATAAAAGAACTCTTCCGGCGCCCTTTCTCGGCCATGGCAGACATGTTCACTAGGGGAGCATCGAACAAGGCTCACTAGATCGCCGTCATACCCCCGCACAACCATGACCTGTCCTTCGACGAAGTCCACCACATCCCTTCTATGGGCGAAACGCGAACTGAATTGCCTCACTTTCGGGTCCATCCAGTCATATCCCTCCGGGGAAGCACACCTTTCCCTCAATGGGGTCTCCTCACTCTCCGGAGCCGAATGGTCCTCGGCATTGTCAACTTGGCGTGCAGATGGACCCCCTGTTGTCGGCATTCTTTGTTCTCTTCCCTGAAGCTCGGTACTTGACATTCCAACCGAAGACTTGGTCCCCTCACCGCTTGCCCGTGTCGATGACCCCTCAACAGTTCCAGACCCGGATGAAAAAGAGGATGAAAACATACCGAATACAAGAAGCAGAAAATTGAAAGAAAGCTGAGAAGAAGAAGTTGAGAATATCTCGAAGAGGTGAAACAGTAGAGCGCGTTGAAAGTAGTAATAGGACACCCTTTATATAGGAGTCCCGAGAAGCTGAATCGTTCCCAGTCACTTCTCGCCATAATGGCAAAAACACTCGAGTGCCGCCTCGATCCCCGAACGAAATTGCACGCAGGCCTTTGAGTTCTCCAATTAGCAACTGACACGTGGTTAAAACGGTTTGAAAAATCCCGCCAAGATTTCCCGCTCCAAAGTTTGTTCAATTATTCCAGAAGCTTCCCAGTCGCTTCAACTCCAACCTGGAGACCTAACTTCTCGTTGACGCTTCCCCAGTGTAACCAAAACTAGTCATGTCATCCCTTCTCGACTCATGTTGCCTCGTCTCAACTTTCATGACTAGGGGGGCTTGTGTACCAGATAGGTATCGGTCTGCCCTTATCAGCCATGTCTCGGACATTTGGTCGATAAGGTATCGTCCTAAACCGATAACATATCGGCTCATCCTTACTGGAATTCAGTTAACGTGATTCTCGCGTAGTGGGCAATCAGTTATTACCCACTCAGGTATTCTGTTACTTCTTTCCCCCTTATAAATTGAGGTTCAGATAGCTAGGTAAAGACACTCATTATTCTCTACTTACTCTAAAACCCTGTTGATCCCTTACTGACTTGAGCGTCGTAGTGCAATCACTGCTACCCCCTCCATTCGACCCAGCATCAGGAAGGATACTCGAAGTGTGAAGAACGTCCGTGAAGTACTTGGCCCTTGTAAGTACATATTTATTTATATATTACAAAAGATACTTATAATGAATATTTTAAGGGATCTTTAGTAACATAGATAGTTTTTTATTCAAATACTTTAGAATAAGATAAAACATATTTTATCATCTCAATTTAGGAAAAACTTGATTTAGAGGTAAGGGAATCTAATTAAGTATTTTTCTTGTGTTTTATAACATGATTATTATATGTGTAAGTATGAATTGAGTGAATTAATGGATTACATTAGATGGAGTTAGAAATTATTTTACTCCAATATTATGATCCCATTTTGGCATGTTTTATTTTGAATTTCGAAAAGTAATCTTCATCAAAGTTTTAACCCTAAATGTTAGCTAACCAATGGTTATTTTTTTCATGCAAAAATAATGTGTATAACTTAAGATATAAATTTTTTAGTGATTAAAAGTCATCTTGTCAAGATGAGTGAAATACTATCGAAATTATTTTTGCTTGAGCAAAAATATACTATTTTTGGGAAATTATTCATGTTCTAACTTGATTAAAAGAGTTTATATATGTGGATTATGATGGGAAAATGATGAGATAAATGTTATATAATTGAATTGTTGATTACGTGTTGTGAGATTTGGTATTTCATATTATGAAAATGAGATTGTGGTAAATTATTGAGGTTAAATACTTGTACAATATAATGAATGATGATATGAAATTTTTTGAGTATTGATATGAAATTTTTTGAGTATTGAATTACTGATTCTATATAATGGTAAAATTTGTGGAATGTAATATAAAATTGAGTTGTATTGAAATGTTGAGACTTATGTATTATAATTTGTGATGAATTATGAAATGAGATTGATGATGATGATGTGAATTGTTTCTAGGGTCACAAGAATTGTGGAAATTGATGGCAATGGTGCCAAGGAGTTATGATGGCAATGGTGTTAAAGAATTACGATGATGACAATGGTGTCAAGGAATTACGATGATGATAATGGTTAAGGAATTATGATGATGGTAGTGGTGTCAAGAAAATTGTGATGATAGAGAACTAATGAAAATGAAAATGATATTAATGAGATTGGTTTAATATGTTGTATAATTTTTGAAATGGTTGTGTGCTTTTTGTGTGTGTAAGTTAGATAATTATTAATTACGAGGTACTATTTGGTATAATTTTAGTGTACATATGGAAATCTAGAGACATCAAATGGGGTATCTAGACTTCAATGGTATTCTAGTCACTAGACAACAGTATCATGTGGTGAGAAGTTGATAGAAGTTCATACTACACTTAACATTGAGTGGATTAAGTCATTAGTTCTTTGGTAGGTGTATGTGTGGGATCATCCTTACATGTCGGTATTGGAAAAGGAAAATAGACAAAAAATTCAGAGGTGAAAAAGACTCTTAGGGTTCGTCTATGTCTCAGTAATAAAGGAAACATGTTCGAGTGCTAGCCTCAAAGGTCAAGAATTTCATATAATTTTTCAGAAGAGTTTGTCTAAAATATTAGGTCCATGTGAATGAGTGAGTGTGATGAATGTATGTAATTGAGTACAACTATGATTGTTTGATTATTATGTTTAGATAAATGATTGTGAGGATGAATTTATGAATTATTTATATTTTGATTGGTTTTGTTTACATTAATTTATTCTTATTATTTGTGTTTATGGTTTTGTTGATACTATGATGATTGTATCTTAACACAGAAGCATATAGTAATGTAGGTAAAAGTTAAACAATAACTTCAAGTTTTACTTAAAGGAGAATTAATTTTGTACTAATGAATAATTCTATAACTTTCGATTTATTATGAGTTTTATAAAAATTTTATATTTTCAAATAATAAATCTTATTTGGATATAGTGAATATTTTGTGTTTGAACGTTTCATATTTTATGATGTTTTAAAATTATTAATAATGTATAAGGAGATTGTTATTTTGTTATAAATATAAAATAAGTATATTTTTTCTTCATTACACTCTTCAATGTTATCTTCATTAAAAGGTTAACGGTTAACGTGATACTTCATTGTTATCTTCAAATCCCTTATTATATACATACAATAAATGCTAATATTTATAACTTTTTTATGTAAAAAAACACATTGAATAGTTTGTGGACATTGATATTTGTGAAAATAACAAATATATCAAAATATATAAAATTAAAAACTAAATTAATTTTGTAAAGTTAATTAAGTCTATATCTATTTTTAATATAATATTAAAGATTAATTTATATGCTGAATTTATTGTATCACTTATTATTAAATCATTATTTCATCATTTATATATTTCTATATGAGATAATGTATTGAAATTTAAGATTAATTAAATATATGATAAAATTATAATATATAAAATAAATTATTATCTTAAAAATTAGTTTATAAAATTGAATTATTCTTCTAATTTTGTTTTAATAAATAATTATTTAATAAGATGAAGAGTAACTTTGCAACAAAAGTTTCTTTTTTCATCATCTCACGCATAAAATTTTCCTCTCATCTCATTTTGTTTCAGTGTTGTTTCCTTTGCATTCAGTTTTATGCAGGAATAAAATATGAAAAAACATAAGTTGCTTATTAACTTAGTAAGAAAAGTTTCTTAATTTTTATAATAATTATTTTTAAATATGTTTGGAAAAACTGTTTTATAATCACTTTTAAACTAAAATTACTTTGTAATAGTATACAACATTTATTTGTTAAATATAAAATAATTTATTTTTTTTACTTAGTCAATGAATATTGTGAGTGCCCACACATTTTTGGAAAAACAAAATTATGTATATATGTATAGGTATATGGTGGACAACTCATTACATTAATTTGAAAGACTAGTGACCCCAACCCACTATCTTGATCATTTTGGGACCAACTCCGGTTAGAATACATTGCAACAACTATGTTTCCCATCTTTTCATACAAATATTGTTTTTTCATTTAACTTTTTTGAAATGGACTGTTGAGGTCCTTCAATTTTCAGTGTGACTGCCATATAATTGTTGAGGAGGGAAAACAAAAGTCACTTTCCTATATCTTTATAGCACTTATACATGCTTTTTTTTAGGATATTCATAAATATCCATAAACTCTTAAACGTATTTCTATTCAACGGACATTATTGAATGCAGGAAAAAATGTTTAATAAAATAAAATTTGAAAAAAATAATTATTCCTGAATATTCGTGTTAGAAATCTCACGTCACTTAAAGATATGATTAAATTAATATATATAAAATAATATAAATTTTATCTAATTTTATAAGATTATAACTCACTTTTATTATGATATTAGAATTTAGCCTATCAAAATTATCAAGGTTGATGAGCCTATCATACCATCTCTCACTCACACATGTCTCACAATTGTCTCACAACTGTCTTGTCATATAAATATTTAATCTTATGTTTGAGTTAACAAAGATATGGATGGACACATGTCTCACAACTGTTTTGTCCTATAAATATTTAATCTCATGTTTAAGTTAATGAAGACGTAGACGAGATGTGTTGTACTTTTATGAGTTTGGCTGAAAATTCACTCTATTAATACGTAAATATAATATGTTTAGCGATTTATGAATATTATATTAATATAAAAAATATGTTTAATATTTTTCATATCTTCATGTGATTCTGAATAAGGTTGCTGTCAAATGATGCGCCTAAAACATGCGAATTTAACTAGAACCTCTAGATGTTGAAGAATGGGGTTGTAGGGGAAGACTTAGAGGGAGGGGCCTTCCAAAGTTTCAATAAGAAAAAGCAAGTGAAAAGGATTTTACATATTAGCTCATTACTACGCAAATTCTCACATCCCATAAAGATAAAATATATCTATTACATCATTTTCATCACTATCCTATGAATCAAAATATCTAATATTACCACTTCAAAACAAAAGGAATCAAATATTTTATATTCCTATAAAATTAACTCCCCATGAATAATAAGAAACTTTTCTTATTCACGTGAAGCATTCCAATTATTCAAAAATAAAAAAGAAAGAATAAAAAAATACACTATTAAAAACAAATGTTTATGTTTGAAATAAAATGCTTATTTTCATCCCATTTTTAATCTTAATTATTATTTTTAATTATTAAATTAGAAAAATAAATATTATAAATAAAAAAATTAAGTCTCTTATAAAGTAGATTCCTTATTTTGTTAAATAGATAAAAAAAAAGGATTAAAAAAAGAGTGATACATATAATTAATGAATGATGTGATAAATAAGAAAATTGAAAAGTAAGGGGAAAAAAATTGGATTGATTACAAAATATAGCAAAAACTACTCCAAAGAAATGGATAATGATGTTTTTTAATATTTTAAGTGTAATTAATATGTTTATGTTCTACTAACTGCACTTTCTCTCTGCAATTTTCTGACATATGCTAGTATCCACTCAAGATTCTAAACCTTTTAGAAAACATTAGTTAAATCACATCAGTACAGTATGATGATACAGTAATTACTGATTAGGTATGATTATAATTGATGTAATTTAAAAATGTAAATAATTAAGAAAGAACTTAAATTAATTAATTTTAAAATATTTTATATAATTATTGTGATTATTAGTGATGTGACAATCACACAAAATACAATTTTCATTTATTTGAGTCTATAAAATAAAAGTAGATGATAAAAAATATCATTATAATGTCAATTAAGTTAATCTTTTTATAATTACTTATCATTTACCATACATTAAAGATTATGATAAAAAATCAAATATAAAATTTATAAAAGGATTAAATCAAAATTTATGATAAAATTATCTAAAAAATTCATAATGAAATTAGGAATATTTCATCATCAAATAAAATTATCTTTATGTTTGAAATTATAATTAATTAACTTATTACATACATTTATTTCTGTAAAAATGTGAGAGCAACTAAAGTAATAGATAACCTAATAATCCAACTTTTTCTTCATCTTTCTCCCATAATATGTGATGACAAAAGTCGCGAAATTTAGATATAAATGATACGATATTAGCAATTATTCTAAAAAAAATTCTAAATATCCAAAAAAAAAATATAATAATTATATATTATAATATCTTAAAACTTATGATACACCTACAAAAACATTAAATCTAGAAGTATTACTAGACATCTTCAAATACAGAAGTAGTGCTCTGGACCTAAAGAAAAGGAGAAATATCAAATCATTTACTTTTTATATCATAAATCATTTAAATATTACAATATTTTTAATCGCTTAATTATATAGGCAGATGTTACTTTATTTTATATCACATTAGAAATTAATACTGAAATAATTCTATATTAATATTTGGATTTTAAGCTATATTCATAATTTGTGTAAAACAATTAAGAAGCGGTTTATGACAAAAGTTTTTTTTAAAATAATAATTACACAAAGAAATTTCACTTATTAGTCAAGTTCTTCAATACAGGTTATTATTAATAAAACTAATATATACTTTAATTAAAAAAATCCAATGTCAAGTCCCTTTCGAAAGAAAAAAACAGCACCAAAATGTTTAATGGAAAAGATTTATCTTGAAATAGAAAGACAACGACTTGAAACCAATTCATTCCAAAACTTTGTCATTTGCCCTAAAATAATTAAATTATGCAAAAGAAGTGACCAAAAGGTATAGAGGAATTAAAGCCCCAAATTATATAATAAGAGAAATTGATTATTTAAGAAGAATTATAAAATTTAGAAATAATTTTATGGAGATTTAATTCCTTCAATCAACCTCAAATTCTGTTTATTTAGGACCTCATTATGAAATTTGAGACTATGGAAATTGAAGTTGCAATAACACAATAGATAATGATCAACTATATCCCTTTTATCCATTCATTATAGGCAGAAACATTCCATAAGGCTATCAACTAGTCTGATATTAAAAATTTCTATCCAAGTGGGTTGCACTAGGTACCTTCCCCTACAAGAAATTTTATCATTATCTATAAATTTTTATATATGAATCAAAAATTTTAGATAAATTATTTTATATATAAATTAAAATTTGTAGGTAAATTTTAAATTATTTACTAATATTATTTATGGATCAAGATTTTTGTATTACCTAATAATGGTTGGTAATATTTAATTATTTATCAACGAAAGTAATCCGTAGATAATATAAAAAAAATAAAGATTAGATTCCTTTATTTTATGGTATTTTTTCAATCAAATGAAATACAGTTACTTGAGTAAAATTCACATTGTTTTTTTATTTGTTTTTTCGTTTGAATAAAAAATTTGTTACTTAAATAAAAATGTTGTTGTATTTAACTAACCTTTTGTTCCAATGATATTTTCGTTCAAGTAACAACATCTGACTCAAATAATAACATCTGGCTCAGGTAAAAATAGTGTCGCATCTAACTTTATGCTTTATTAACACTTTCGATCGAGTCACAATGTCTCACTTGAACAAAAATAGTCCAACATCTAATCTTTTGTTCTAGTGACAATTTCGCTCGAACAAAAATAATGAGTATTTACTTTTGCAACATTTTCTATCAACCAAGGGAAAAATAAATTATGTAGAATTATTTGTACTTGAGTTTAAGACTTGATCCGTGATATAGGACTAACACGTACATCTCCGTATATAATGAAGATGAAATTTTTCTAAAGGCTAAATTAGACGTTTGGGTTTTATGAACAAACCCCATACATATAAATAAGGTTATGTATTTAATTATTATAAACTAACCTTCTTAGTTGAGAAGGCTACATAAGTTCTATATGGAATGAGGTCGATAGAGGTTTCACTTGCACTATTCAGTGGTCGTAACAATTACTAGATATGTGCTTGGAAATTATCCTATATATGGTGTCTGGATGGGGGATAAACAGATGGTCCTGAGGTGAAAAAGACTTGGTAAGGGACAACGTTTATTGCTCGACGACCGTTAAACATAACAGGTGTTAACTTCTACACTACTACAAAATGATCATTTTACATCATCAAATTTACATCGGTTCTAAGGAAAACCGATGTAAATATAAACGCGGTGGCATTTTTGTAAATAAAAAACAAGGTGAAAGCACATTTACAACGATGGAAAATAACCGTTGTAAATATGTGCATATTTACATCGGTTGTATTTGTAAATAAAAAACAAGGTGAAAGCACATTTACATCGGTTGTAAAATAACCGATGTAAATATATTTACATTGGTTCTTCAAATAACCGATGTGTGCATATTTACATCGGTTCTTCAAATAACCAATGTAAATGTGTTTCATATCCTTAACTCAAAACCTGCACTGAGCCCTCTCATTTCACATTCGTCCTCTTTGTTGTCTCTCATTCGTCCTCTCTATTGTCTCTCAGGGCGCCTCTCTGTTGTCTCTCAGGCCGCGGCGAACAAAGTGAGTCTCTTCCTCTTCCACCTCCATTAAACCCTATCTTCCACCTTCAATACATTTACTTTCCCTCAAAATTGAAGGTAAATAACATTATGAANTGACTACTCGAGGGTTCCAAAAAGGGTTATGAGTGAGTACATATTTAAGCATTTGTTTGATTTTGTACGTTTGATTTTGTACCTTAAGCAAATTTATTGTAAGTTGCAGAGAATGTGGACTCGGGGAAAGCTTTTTGTTCGTTTAAGATACTGAGTTACAATATTTGGTTCCGGGAAGATTTGGAGTTGCACAAGAAGATGAAGGCTATGAGTGATCTTGTTCAGTTGCATTCCACTGATTTTGTCTGCTTCCAGGTTTCAGTATTTGTGTTCATAGCTTTTTTTCTTATTTGATATTTCAAATTTACATCGGTTGTTTAAATAACCGATGTAAATTTGCTCTCACATTTACATCGGTTACTTTTGAACCGATGTAAATTTGCTGCCCACATTTACATCTGCTTTATTTACATCGGTTCCAGAACCGATGTAAATAACCTATTTTAACCGATGTAAATTTGTATTTTTCTAGTAGTGCTAAGGTTAAGGATTCCATATGATTATCTAGATAAGTCTGTCTAGTGAAATTATGATTTGAGAATGGATTGAATGTGGAAAGTGTTTGTGCTTTGTGTTTAATTATGGAAATTATAATTTGAGAATGGATTGAATGACTGAAACATATTTGAATTAATTACATTTAAGTTTGTTCTTATTTATATTAACTTATCTTTGTTGTGTTATTTTGTGATTTATTGGTACTTTTATGATTGAGTTATGACATGGGAGTATATACTATTACAGGTGAATCTTCACAGAAATACTTTGATATGAACCTGAACTTTTAATGTGTTGTGATATCAAATCAAAATTGACAGGATTATAAATGTATTGTTTTTAGGTTGTGAAACAAAATATTTGTAAAATGTTTACTTGTATTATGAAAAGTATGCTAAATTAGTATGTAAAGATATAATTTTTTGTAATGAGTATTAATTGTGATTCTTAGAATGTGAAATAACATTTTGGGATTTGTTACCTATTTTATATATAATAATATTATAGTTTTATTTATGATGTTACTTTTTATGAATTATTCATTAAAAATATTAAAAAAATAAAAAATAATGTAATAAAATTAAAAATTATATATATATATTTAATTTAATAATTTATTAAAGTAAAAATTAAATTTTAAAAATTATAAAATCTAATTTCATATTTTTATTTTAATAAAATTTATAAACTAATTTTATTTTTTTAATACATATGATAATAATAAATTTAAATGTAATTTATATTTAAATCTTAATTTAAATATAATTTATATTTAATTATAATTAATTATATATTATATAATATATTTAATTATATTTAAATTATATAATATATTCAAATTAATAATATTTTAAAAAAAATTAATAATTTTTTAATATAAAATAACTTCATGTGCATTGTACGGGTTATAAAACTAGTTATATTATAAACATTGATAATGTTTCTTCCACATTATGTACAATAAGCATTTTAACAATAATATCAATCTTCCCAATAATTACAATAATAATAACAACAATATCAACAATAATCACTTTCCCAAAATTAACCTCAAAATGAACATAGAAATTATTTAAATTATTAAAACAAATTTTTTAATAATATTTATAAGAATATTTGTTTGAATTTATTGAACTATCTTTGAATTTGAATTATATTTTAAATTTTTAAATTATGTTATTCGATATTTGAATTTGTAATATATAAATATATATATATATATATATATATATATATATATAAAAATTATGTCAGGAACACTTTTATTAATCTTTGAATTTTATAATTGATGCATATTAAAATTATGTAGGTAACTTGATGGAGTAAAATGCTTAAATTTTAAACCATGAATAAAATCGATAAATTAAGAATGTTGGTTTTATCTATCAAATTTATCTATGAACTTCTGTCCGTAGGCAAATTTAACATATACATTACTTATATATTAATTAATACTTATATGTAGTTTACCTATACAATATAACTCGTATTAAATTAGTTACAGATGTGGATGAATAGATAAATTTTTTACGAAAAAAAATTAATAAATATTTTATATACAAAATATAATTTTGTAATTAATTTATCTACTCATATACAAACAACATTACTTACAAATAATAAATATAATTAAATTACGACACCTAAATCACCTATAAATTTTTAATTATAAATAAAATAAAATTACCATAATTTTTTTACAATACCTATATATTTGTGTTAATAAATAATATTTTTTTCTTCTTTCAAATATAAACCTATAAAATTCTTGATATATTGGTGGGATTCATATATAAAATAGATAAAATGAGAAATATATAAAAATATTCACACAAATTATTGTTTTAAGAGTTTTGATTAAAGGTAATGTATATAATTCATTAATAAAAAAAATATTCCCAATATTTTTTTTTTAATCCAACAGATATAAATTCTTAAAATTTCTAAAACTCTCTATAATCCACCTTTGCATTCTTTCTCAAAAGTTATCCATCTTCATAATTCGATCTCTTGTAATATAATTTTTTTTTTCATTACAAAAACATCTGATAATTTTTTGTCCTTTAACTTCTTTTTTTATATTCTAAATTGAGATGAAATGCATAGTGTGGCAATCATGATTTTGAATATATAAGTGACAATAAATAACTATAGGAAAGCTACATCATCAATAAGTAAATGACAAACTATTTTTAAAATATAAAATTTGCAAGATTCAAATCTTACACAAAGATAAACAACTAAAAGATAACGAAGTTACACATGTAATAATTTAAACATATTTTACTTTTAATGTTGCATGTTTAGAGTGACCTACAGACACAAACAACATTGATTAAAAATAAATTTTACGAGATTATGATATTATACGAACCTCTCAACAAAAATATAGGAAATATTTGAACAAAATTAATCTAAATATTATACACAAGATCTTTAATAAGTTAAAATGAATATTTAGTAATGAATTATCATTGAAAATATAAGTATTTAATGATGATTGTAAATTGTTGTCATTTATCTATATATAAAGATAATTTTTTATCCATATATATTCAGAAAAACAATATAAACAAACAATCCAACTCCATTTTGAATCACTATATAATTTATTTAAAATTATAAAGTAAACTTAATATTATTTATTATAAATTATCATCCAAATTTGAAACTATTATAAATCATATAAAGAATTTAATGTGTGTGAAAACTATTAAACTATCTAAATAGACTATTCAAAAATATTTGTAATCCCTCTTCTTGTTTTTATATAAAAGGAATTCAAACATTTAAAAATAGAGGTAATGATTTATCTTTAATCAATCTCAAATACAAAATTAAGATTCATTCTGTGTAATATATCACATAATTTTCCCAAACTTTTGGTAACATAATACCTAAATATGAATTTCTTAAAAATTAAATAATACACTATGCTGGATTAGATAGCCCTAGACCCAATATCAGTAAATTTAACATATAATTTTTATCCGTAGAAATAGTATCAATTTAAATAATATCATACATCCCAATAAAGCAATACTAATTCCATCACTTCAATAAATAACTTATTTAATCAAAATTACAATTAAAAGTAATATCTTTAAGACAGAATCTAAGATTCTCAATTTTAGTGAAGCAACTCAAATCACAAGCAACATTCTGAACTAAGAGAGCACAAAATAAAACATAACCAACCTGAAATAGAAATAAAGAAAGATAAATACTTGGAAGAGAAAATAGTGACAGCTTCAGTAGTGACAAAATACAAATGGCACAATGGAGAACACATGTATGCCATGAAAAATAGAAAAAGAAGAAGAAAATGAAACTAATGCAAACTCATTGCAATGGTGATGATAACAATGTAGTTAACTAGGGATGGTGGTGCGGGATGAAAGAAGAGTGGTGTGATGAGAATAGGAAAAAGAGAAGAGAAAGAAAAAATGTTTCATAATAAAAATTGAAAGAAAATTATTTTAAAATCATTGTTAAAATTAACATAAGACGATAATTTTAAGATAATTATTATCATATATTATTTTTTACAAAAATTTTAAAACATCCATTATTATATAATTGTATTTATTTAAAAAGTGTTATGCATTTTATATTACTATAAAAATATTTAGAACATTTTATCCAAAAAGGATATTATTACTTAATAGTTTAATAAAGAATTTAAAATAATTAATTAATACTTATGCTCTCATAATAAAGATTATAATTAATTTAAATATATATAAAATTCAACAAAAACAAGTGATAAGTCACATTATTAGTCAAACACTGATATACACTAAGATCTTAGGAGGTTTCACATTAGCAATAATCCCTATAAACTAAGGGGGAAAAAGGCACTTGTAGTCGTGTGTTTCACTGTTGATCCCTTTCCGCAGAGAAATTAATCTGAATGTAGATATAAGTATCATAGAATCATTATTAATAAATAAAATAATTTTAAATTTTACTTAATCTCATAAAATTAATTTATAAAATAATAAGATTTATATTATTTTATATATTTTAATTTTAATTTAATATAGGTTACAAAACTTATATAAAGATTATAAATGTAAGTATGAAAATGTGACAACTAGTTATTAGTCCAAAAATGGGTAGATTGCATATAAAAAAATCGCCAAGTATGAAAAAAATATCAGAAATTTCTATTTTCTGGTAACAAAATTAGAATAGCTACAGAAATACTTAAATTCATGCTTCAAGTATGAAAAAAATATCAGAAATTTCTATTTTCAATCAGACATGCTCTACCATTTAAACTGTCCCAACAAATAGTTCTAGAAGCTTCAATTAAAACTTTGAATGGTGATTACATGAAAAATGAGAGATAAACAAGAATATTTAGGTAAGGAAAATTATTATTCATGAACTAATATCTTTTTTTCCCAAAATATTTTTTTAAAGTGATTTAAAGGATTTTATAGAATTCATCTCCTTATTATTTTGTAACTTTCTTGATATTTGAGGGGAAATGATCTTTGATTGGTTTTCAATGTTATTGTAAACTTGAAAGCATGTTACTTATTGGTTTTACAAGTTTAAATAGTATTAATCCATGGGAATGATGTATTTCTATTTAGTATGGATTTGGATAATTATATGTTGAGTGAAAAATACATGTTTTGAACCTAAGACTAAGATGGTATAGAGATGGGTATTAATGATTAAGACTATAGCTTGAAAAATGTGTTTTAAGTTTTATCTTTTATATTTTTTTATATTTTCTGTTTAATGGAAAAATTTTGGTTCAAACAAAGATATATGTGAAGGAGATCTAAAGTAATAAACTCTCACTCGTGAATGGCAATGAATTATTTACTTGAATGAGGGGAATATCACTCATGTGAAAGAGATCGATCTAAAGGAGATATAATGATTTTAATAAGTTTTTTTTTCAAGCAAAAGTTACTTATTTAAGAGAAAAACTACAAAGGAGATATTGTTCTAGGCTTTTGTTTAAG
The DNA here is from genome assembly GCA_016859785.1 of Macrotyloma uniflorum. NCBI lineage: Eukaryota > Viridiplantae > Streptophyta > Magnoliopsida > Fabales > Fabaceae > Macrotyloma > Macrotyloma uniflorum. The sequence goes on from BDMB01000047.1 coordinate 803,149, forward strand.
TGAAAGAAACTCGTTCAAACAAAAATGGACTAGTAAAGTAATTGTGTGATTTCAATGATTTCAAGGTATAACGAATGAGTTAAAATTTTTGGATTTATACCTATATGAGACAAGAGGTATATGTGATCTAGTTAAGTCAATAATTGACGCCATGAATAAACTAATATGTTTTAATGATATATGTTTTGTTTATTGATCGAGTTGAGCTATTAGAGTTGGTGTATAAAATTAGTTATAGGATGTGTATGTTTTATAATTATTCTATAGTATCTAGAGAGGTACAAAAATGTGTGTAATAAAGATGTTAGAACATATTTAAGGAGATCTCAAACTTTAAGGGTTGGTATAATGAGGGGTGGATGAGATGAAAAATTGTTGATATCATGTTTAAAACATTAGAGAAAATGTCAAAATAAACCAGATTATTAGTAATTATACCTTTCTATATTAAGTGGTTACGATAATACTCATCACACCTAATTAACGTAATATCATATAAAAAATATACAGGTTTATGAATTTAAATATATTATATGATCTTTTAGAAAATATTGTAGACAAATTTATAAAATAACTAATATATTAAATTTTATTGATTCAGCATTTTATTATTTGTAAATTTAATTATGATGACGATATTGATAAGAAAATAAAAATTCTAATAAGAAGTCTTAAAGTTGAACATATTGTATTTCAGAATGTCAGTTTCAATTTATATAAATTTATTATGAAGTATTGATTCTATTTTATAATAATTTTTAATATAATATTTTTATATTAAAATATACAACCAACTTTTGTCCACATTTTTTAATTTTTATAATATATATATATATATTATAAAAAAGTGAGAGAGGATACTGAGGAAAAATTAGTGTCTTTTAAATCATTAAAATATTAATAAGATCATTTATTTCTACTAATGACAATGAGGGAAACATCTACAATAATATAAAAATTATGTTACAAAATATGCATACATACTTAGTGATGAGCCATGTGTGTACTATTTTACACATCACAAGTTTGATCCTCACCAATTCCAAAAGTGGATTTCTGCTGTTGTCATAAATTAAAAAAAAAATTGTAGTGGAAAGGTTAGAAAAACTAATATACTCATGATTCAGTACAATAGAAGTCATATACTAATACCATCAGGGTACGATAGAATAGAAGAATAAAGTTAAGTACGAGAGAGAAAACAAAAATTACCCAAAGTACAAGAGAAGCGTAATATTAAGTACGATAGAGAAAAAAAATTACCCAGAGTACAAGAGAAGCATAACATTTAGAGAAAGAAATAGTCGGAACAAAAAAACGAAGTACAACACCAAAATTAGCCAAACATGAACACAGAATATATAAACTTTATTGCTGTCGTGAAAAATTTTCTTTCTCTTCTTATTCTAACCCATCTGCCACTTACCGAAAAAAAAATAGTCAGATTTTTCATCTGTGCCTACATCTTCTTCTTAAGTATATTAATATAATAATCAATGTGATTTTTATTATATATATATATATATATATATTTGAATAAATTACATAATAATATTAAAAATATAGCTATTATATATAATAGTATTTAAGATTAGAGTAAAATTAATTATATCAATATGCACACCTAATAATTGACTGCTTAATTTATTTTTTATACGAACAAATAGAATTTTACAGTAATACTAAAATTATAAAATAATATTATTCATTAATGCATTGAATTCAATTATATATTATGATTATTAGGAAAATAAAATTCAATTAATAGTATTAATATAATATTAAATTCAATTATTATTTTATATATTATATTATATATTATTTTTATTATATATATAGATAAAAAATAAAAAATTTACTTATATTTATAACGGAATAATAATTTATTTATTTATTATTAATAATTTCAAAATATTATAAAAAGAGAAATATTTAAATATGAAAAATATTTATTTTATTTAAAGAAGATTTATTATAAGGATATAATGTGTGATAGTTCTAGTAAAATAGTAACTTAGGTAGTGAAGGGTGAAAATGATTTGTAAAGTTTTAAAAAGGAATATAAATATAAAAACTTAACCTTTCAACCTTCATTATTTCAAAGTTCACTATTTTTCTAGAAAATCTTTCCTCTAAATTTTCTCTACCTTCTCTCTAACCGTTCTTCTTCATCTTTCATTTCTTTTAAGATCCGAGCACACCATTATAAAACTTGCGAAGAGTAAATTCACTTGAATTGATTGGAATTGAATTGATTGGAATCTCATTTTGAGTAAGTTTTTCGTTCTCTATTTTTCTCTTAAGGTTTGAAAAGGGATTGCTGAAATTGGGGCTTATGAATCTGTGCATGTGATTGTTCTAGGTTTAAATCTCTTCTATAAAAAGGGAATTTTGTGGTAGTGAGTTGAATTTGTGATTTAGGCACTCGTAGAGCACTTTGAAGCATTTTGGGTGTTTTCTCAAGGAGGGCATAAGTTGTCTTAGGATTTTCTTTGAGGTAAGGGAAGTTAGATAATTGTTTTAGAAATCTTTTTAAATTCTGGGTTGGATGTTGGAATTGAGATTATGTAGTTGATCTTGAATTTGTGATTACTCATTTAGGAGTAGGAATTTGTTGTTTTGTACCCAATCTGGGGTGATTGTGGCTAAATTGTTACTTTCCATTGTGATTGTGTTTACTGTAATTGTATGGATGGAATTGAGGAAATACTGGAACCTTGTGTTGACGGTTTAAAATTGATGACTGGAGCCCTGATTTGACGTTGAGATATATATTGCTTGAACTGGAAAATTGGTATGGAATGTTAGTTTGTAAGTAAGAAACTTGATTTAAGATTGTTTTAGTGTTGGGGTAAATTGAGCTTTGTTTGATTCAATTCTGGAATTTTGGTCATGAATTGTGTAGAAGAACTACACTAGCTTGCTTGATCCATCAATTTATCTTAATTATAATATGAATAAAATTGTTTTTGAACCCCAAGGATGTAAATTGATGGGTTGGAGTAAGCAAAATCAGGTTAATCTTCTGCATAATTCAGAATCTACATAATTTTTATTGAGTGCAGGCCTTATGCGCTCAGCGGAATGGCTCCAAGGGGTTTGAGGTGCTCTCAAGTTAAAATGCTATGAGCAAAGGGCTCGGAACTGAGCAATGATGCGTTGAGTGCATTTGGTAAAACAAAAACAAATTTTGCTGAGCAAATTTGAGCTGTATTGAGCAAATTTTTCCTGTTTATTTTGCTTTATTTTACTTGGAATGAAGAAAACTAATATATATATGTATGTGTGATTATTGGAAGAAATGTGTATGATGTGATGTAATGTTGGAAAGAGAGAGTGATGATGAGTATGAATGGAATGTGACATTTGGTAGATTAGTGTGTAGGGATTTAGGGGATACGAAATAAGGTATCCAAACCGCAATATGGATCACGGTCACGTAGACTAAGACCACATGTGGTGAGAGTTTGATGGAGGTCTCATCAGTTATTCAGAGGAGGAAGCTATAAGGGATTACCCTGATGTTATGTTGGCTATGAGTAGCGAGAGGATGGCGTTGGGCTGAAAAGTTAGTCGGTCATTATAAGATCTGAGGTCCTGTGGTTGAAACATCAGGTGCTAGCCTTAGGTGTTCGAGATCCATACGGTCTTTCGAAAGGCGTCAGTCTTGAATGTGATGTATGAATGTGATTATGTATAAAGTCTTAGGTAGACCCTTACACTTGAATGTGATTGTAGTAATTATCTTGTGTAATTTATTTAATTATGCATGCTCTTTTGTATCTCTAGTTTACCCTACTTGTTTTGTTATCTTCGTTTGACTGCTATGATTGTGTATTTTGCACAGGAGCAGGTGTCAAGTCAAGAGAGGGCTCCTCAGCGGGGAGACAGTAGAATTAATATTATGTAATAGGACTTTATTATTATAGTCTATGTTTTTTTTTTAATTTTATTTGGCCATTTGAGACATTATTTTGTAAATGTAATAGACTTAGTACTTTAACAGTGAGATATTGTGGACTATGTTGTATAATATAACATTATGGGTTCGTTACATTTACCACTTGAAAATAAAAAACTTACAAAAATCATAACAAAATTAATTCTCTTTTAAGAAAAACTTGGAGTTAGTATAACTTTTACTTACATTGCTATATGTTTCTGTATCAAGACATAATCAGTATTAAAAAAACCACAAATACAAACAGTAAGAGTCAGCTAATATAAACAAAATAAATCAAAATAATAGTAATTTATATAATCTACATTCTGATCATCTTAATCATATATCCAAGTAAAATCAAATCACAATAATATAATTCAGTCACATATACTCATCATACACATTTTTTCATATGTACCTAAAGTACTAAACAAACTCTTCTAAAAAGTTATATGAAGTCCTTAATATCAGAGGTTAACACTTGTTCATGCATACTAGTTATTGGGCCATAAACACAACCTCTTTATAGTTTTTTTCACCTCAAGACTAGTAATTTCTTCATAGTCTTTTTAACCTTAGGATTATATGTTTATCCTCGTTTTGGAAACTACACGTTAGGGTGATTCGTACATAATATCAAAACACTGATGACTTAATGCACCTAGTGATAAGTACAATTAAAATCTTCATTGACTTCTCACCACATGGTATTCCAGTCTACATAAATAAAATACTATTGAAGTTTGGATACCTCATTCAAAGATATCTAGAATTACATATGTACACTAAAGTTATACCACCCCGTGGTAAATATCTGATTCACACACATACAATACATAATCATTTATTCATAATAAACCATACAATGTAATCGAATTCACAATCCATCACAATTTCATAAGCACACCTTCATCTCAAACACACAGTCATCTCATCTCATTGGCACCACTGCTATCTCAATCTCATTGACACCATTGTTATATAATTTTCACAATTTCCATGTAATCCGTCATAATTCACAATTATAATTTTCATCATCATCATCATAAAATCAATATTACTTTAAACTTCACTACAATTTACATATATAATCTCAAAAGTTTATTATATACATCTCCATATCATACGTCACCAAATCTCATTCAATAGTTTAATTATACAACAAATATTGTAACACCCTTCTACCCCAAGACGTTTTTAATTAATAAAAATAAAATTTGCGAAAAATGAAAATAAAAGAATTCAAATATATTCGCTTCATAAATAAAAAAATTACGAAAACAAGGAAATAAGATTTCAAAATAAAACTTTTACCATGAGTAATATTACCTACTAGAACAACGGTGGTGGATTGTGAACCAGTATACTTGGTAAGTTCCCAAGAAAGAGAGGTGGGTCACTAAGGGACACTCTTAAATACCAAGTTTTACCTAACCATAACTTTCCTAGACATACACTTTCACACTACCACTCAGTATATCCAAAAACAATAATAACTCTTTTCAGATATGAAAAATAAAATAAAATATTATTAGGCATTGAAATAACCTTTATAAGTTCTTAATAATAAAAATATAGTAAACTTCAAATAGACTTCCTTAAAATAAATAATCTTTCTATTCCCCGACATCACACCTAATCAGAGCATCCACGAAATCAAGACATGAAAAACTTATGCATCAGTCAACTCCTCTTTGTTCTCCTCAAACATATGTTCACCTATAAGAGTGTTCAACCCAAATAAAAATACCAAAAATACAAATAGAAGAGTGAGAAATATATCTCACATATGTTATAAATATTTTAAAAAAAATAGACAGAACTAAACACACACACATCACAAGCACACACACTCATCACACGCAATGATACATACTCAATCACAAACTCAATTAACTCAAATGCATTAATGCTCTTATGCTCTTATCTCTGAATGCATGTGGTACCATTGCAACGCAAATGAGTAGTCTAGGAGTACATGAACCGGATCTAAGGAACCTATCAATCCACTCTCATTAGAACGAGTCTAACAGGAGCCAGTCAGGATAGTATAGCTTGACCGTGGTTGCCCCTCATTTCAACTCTCAAATGAGAGGTTTCCTGTTCTAAAATCCCCAAGATTAAGATAGAAGATCATAGAGACCCTCCTTCATAGATCGCGTCTACCCCAAGAGACTATGAATGAATAAAATATGTACATACAAATGCATAACACACAAATGCATAACTCATAACACATCTTGAATGACCAAACATAACTTGGATTTTCACGCTGTTAAGCCTCTACTTAGACTTCACAAATGATCAAGCATAACATGGATTTCACCCTACTAAGCCAAAGCTTAGACTTCTCATAACACACAAACAACTCGCAACTAAGTCACAAATCATCATAATTATGAGGGCTTATGGTTGCCTCAACACAAACAAAATCCTAGTGAGACTTAGGGGTTGCCTCTCTACCCAAAATTCTCGTAAGTATCCCACACATGAGACATTCCCCACTCCCCTTCTTACCTCGAATGACGATACACGACGTCTTGAAATGTTACGCTACACAACGCCTTTAGATGTTATACTATGGGACGCCTTTAGATGCTACGCTCTCAACTCTTCACGTGTTACCTCCTTTAAGGTTTTTCCCAAACGTTAGGAAAAATTTGGAATGAATAATAGATAGGGTTTAACGCCTATTTATACAAGTAGAGTCAAGCTTCTGAAGACTAAATCCAACTCATAATATCCGGATTACATTACCTTTAAAATATTAATAATTTTACATGATCTATTTATAACCGCTCATCATTTATCTTTATTTTATCTTCTAAACCCAATTATATTTTATTTAACTAAATAATTAAGTTATATATATATATATATATATTTGTCTATTATACATTTTTTTTCTCAAAAAAATGGGATGTTACAATTCTCCCCCTCTTACATAAAATTCGTCCCCGAATTTTCCTGTATTGAATAGCTTAGGATAATCCTCCTTCTCTTGCTCTCGAGTTCCCTAGTAGCATTTTCAAAAGTAGTTGCATTAGCTCTAAGGTTTATAAGGCTCTAATGGTATGGGTCAATACTCGGTACAAGATCTATAGAAAAATTTACTCTCACTCTCGATTAATATATCTTTAGGAAACAATTTTGAAAATTACATACTACAAGTATCTTCTCAGAACTACCTTAACTCTTAGATTTCGTAAAAGTTAACATCATGTACACTTGAACATTTTCCTTTAAGGAAACCATAACTTGATCGATAATGAAAAAAACCATTATGCTTACTATCACCATTTACAAAAACTTTATTTGTAAAACTCAATAGGACATGGTTGAAAGATAATCAATCCATTCAAAATAATATCTAGTTGACTAAGGAATAAAAAAATTAAGTTAACTACAAAATTTCTTTTAACAAATCAAAGGATATAAACAAAAATTGGAATTAGAAACTAGCTTAATAGTTGGTGGGAATACAAACAAGTTCAAACTTCGAAGAGAAGTTAGAAAATTAAAGTTTATATAGACAATAATGTGACATGAAGGAATTAGTCATACTAAAGAATTATACAAAACAAATAAAGAAATTTCGCTAACAAGACATTTACTTTGGATTAAGTCAATCGACTTCGTAACTTAACAACAATTTAGAGTAATTAAGAAAAAAAATTAAAGAAACATAACTTATAATACCACAAGGTATAACAAGCACACCAAGACCACAAAATGCTTTTCAAATCACAAAATTCTTTTCAAATAACAAAACGCTTTTCAAATAAAAGAAATGCTTTTCAAATAAAAAAAACGCTTTTCAAATAAAAAAAAACATTTTTCAAATAAAAAAAACACTTATCCCATCACAAAACACTTATAAAGCACTTATCAAACTACAAAACGTTTTTTAAATCTCAAAATTTTTTACAAATCTCAAAACGTTTCTCAAATCACAACATTTATCACACAATCAGAGTACACATAAAAAAACATGGTAAACACAAATAACACACTGGCCGAATGGACCAACCAGGCTCTGATACCACTAAATATAACACCCTTCTACCCCAAGACGTTTTTAATTAATAAATATAAAATTTGCGAAAAATGAAAGTAAACGAATTCAAATATATTCGCTTCATAAATAAAAAAATTACGAAAACAAGGAAATAAGATTTCAAAATAAAACTCTTACCATGAGTAATATTACCTACTAGAACAACGGTGGTGGACTTTAAACCAGTATACTCAGTAAGTTCCCAAGAAAGAGAGGTGGGTCACTAAAGGACACTCTTAAATACCAAGTTTTACCTAACCAGAACTTTCCTAGACATACACTTTCACACTACCACACAGTATATCCAAAAACAAAAATAACTCTTTTCAGATATGGAAAATAAAATAAAATATTATTAGGCATTGAAATAATCTTTATAAGTTCTTAATAATAAAAATATAGTAAACTTCAAATAGACTTCCTTAAAATAAATAATCTTTCTATTCCCCGACATCACACCTAATCAAAGCATCCACGAAATCAAGACATAGAAAACTTATGCTTAAGTCAACTCCTCTTTGTTCTCCTCAAACATATGTTCACCTATAAAAGTGTTAAACCCAATCAAAAATACCAAAAATACAAATAGAAGAGTGAGGGATATATCTCACATATGTTATAAATACTTATAAGAAAATAAGTAAAACTAAACACACACATCACAAGCATACGCACACGCATCACACAGAACAATACATACTCAATCACAAACTCAATTAACTCAAATGCATTAATGCTCTTATGTTCTTATCTCTGAATGCATGTGGTACCATTGCAACGCAAATGAGTAGTCCAGGAGTACATGAACCGGATCTAAGGACCCTATCAATCCACTCTCACCAGAACGAGTCTAACAGGAGCTAGTTGAGATAGTATAGCTTGGTCGTGGTCGTTCCTCATTTCAACTTTCAAATGAGAGGTTTCCTACTCTAAAATCCCCAAGATTAATGTAGAAGATTATAGAGATCATCCTTCATAGATTGCATCTACCTTCATAAGAAAATATGAATAAATGAGAATATGAAGAAATTAATATATATATATATATATATATATATATATATATATATTTTATAGAGATAAATAAAAATTATTCAAATTTTTAATATAGGAAAAAAAAAGTGTGTTAAAGATTTCTCAGGTCAAATTATGAAATTCATCTTAGTTTTCTAAAATTAATTTAGATTCATAATTCTTCCGTAAACATTCTTAAACTTTTATTTTTCAGTTTTCCTAGCATTTTTCAATTATGTAGTTAATTCTCTCAATTTTATTTTTTATTTTTATGTTAAACCTTTATTTTATTTTAAATAGTTATTTTGAATTTCTCTTTTAAGTTTCATTTTTTGCATGCATGCTTGTTTGGTTTGGAAAATCTTAACTTGATTGCTTTTGTATTGGGAAAATTAAAATATACTTTTTACAGTGATAAAAAACAATATTATTTAGTTTTATAAAACAGCTTTTGGTAAAAAAAGAAATACTTTTTTTTCTAGGGATTTGAAATTGGATTTTTTTTCTATTGTTCAAATTATGTTTTAAAACATAATACCCCAAAAATAATGTGTTTAAAATGGTTTTTAGTTATGTTTTCACAAAATTATTGTTATAGAAAAGTAAAAAATATCTAACTATATCAAGTTAAAACTAATTATTGTGATAAAATATTATCGTATTATCAAATAATTTAAAATAGTTTTCTTGTCAGAGAAAATTCTACTACTCCTCAATTCTCTAAAATTTTTATAATACATGACAAAACCAAATAAAAATTTAGTCATTCTAAAAATCATTATTTCCATAATTCATATTCTTAAGTGTAAAAATTATTTATTATACCAAACACCCTTTAGGGTGTATTCCATAAATATGAAGAAAATGAGATAATATATTGATACATTAAAAAATGAAAAAGAATTGTGATAAAATATATACATAGTAAAAAAATATATCTGAATTATTAAAAATGTATTTTAAATTTAATTTATTCTTATAAAATTGATTTAATAAGATGAGATTATATCTATTAATATATTTTTATTTTATCTTATATTTGAATCATATAAAATCTCTAATATGCAAATTAATTATATTAATAGAAATAAGTGATTTTTTAGATGAGATAAATTATTTAATTATATTATAATATTAAATTGAATTATTCCGATAAATAATTTATAATTATGATATGAAATATTATTTTGGTAATTTCTTGCATATATAAAAAATATATATATTTAATGAACTATATAATATATACAAATTTCAAGTAACATAATTTTCTTTAATATCTTTATTTTAAAAATACTTTTATATTTAAATTTAAGTTTAATTATAATGAATAAAATTATAAAAATAAATTAGAAAATATATTTTTATAAAATTAAAAAAATTAAAAAAATATTAACCAACATTGTTAATTCGATAATAATATACATACATCCAAGTTTTCTGAAATACCCTTATAACACCCCATCAAATAGATATATGATATTCACTTTAATTCATTATTTTTTATTTAAAATTAAAAATTATTACATAACAAATGTTGTGGCAAAATGAAATTGTACGTTTATTTATTTATTTTCTTTCTTAATTAGTGTAAATTAGGTGTTTTTGTTTATAACTGAGTTTGTAGGTAATATCAAGGACCTCACTCTTTCTCTCAAACACCCTCTTTCTAATACTCTCTACTCTTGAAATTATCCCAAACACCCTCTTTTCAATATTCTCTACTATTAAAGTTATCTCAAACACTCTCTTTTTAATATTCTCTGCAAACAAATTAACTAGCAATATATATATATATATATATATATATATTATCTGCACTGCAATTGAAGTTATAAATTTTGATGGTTTAACTTCTCTTTCATTGTCAGTTTCTGCAAAAAGAGAAAGCGAGGGGAAAGAAGAGCGACGATTTATAACAATTTACTAGTGTTTGAATTTGAGCATGTGAAAAAAATGCGAAAAACAAAAATATTAAAATCGTGTTATCTTTTTACCTAAAACTGAGCAGAAATATTACGAACATTCTCATAATTAATTATATTAGTCGGATTTTAGGTTAAAATCAATTATATAATCAATTAAGATTGTAATATAATTGATTATGTGGTTTTCTTTTAAATAAAACAAATAATAATATTAATACAAATAATAAAAAATAAATGAAATAATAATTTTTTTTTCATTTTTCTTTATTTCTTTAGTGAAGTTTCTGAAAGACTTGGTTGGTAAGTATTTACTAGGTATTACTGATGGAGAAAGTGTTTGTTGGTAAGTATTTACTAGGTATAACTGATGATTAAGTGAATTTTCGTGAATGAGTTGGTTAATAAATATTTGATAGACATCTTAATGGGTGTAAGTTGGTTGAAATTTATTAAGATATAATTATTAATAGTATTATAAATAAATGATACCACTTAGGCAAAATATATTATTTATCTAATCATATATTAAACCCTACTTTCTACTAACTTAAACGTTAAAATCAGAATGAAATTGTAGATACACTCTTTATTCAGTGCAAGAAGATTCAAAAGAATAAAAAATATTCAAAATTTGAAAGATATTTTTAGATACTATCCGATTTTATAAATATAAAATTTAAATAATTTTAATTTTTTATTCAATTTTTTTTTCTTTTTTCTTTTACTCTTTCGTGTCTCAATTAAAAAAAAAAAAACCCTTAATGATGATTGTTTTTCTTATTCAGAATTGATATCTACTAAAATTTGTGATTTTAATAAAATTTAGTTAATAAGATAAATATCTTATTTATGGGATAATAAGATAAAATGTGTAGAAATAACATACTGCTAGTATACTTCCTCCTAAAATAAGAAAATAATTGTTCTTCAAATTGAAACTTAACTATTAATTAGACAAATTCAATGATCAATATAAATCATCTTCAAAGGTCTCTTTACTATGTTTACTTTTAATCGGAATATTTTTAGGAGAATTTCTTTTCTGTTTAAAATATGTAATATTTAGTTTTAACTTTTTCTAAAATTTTATTTGTCTCCAATTTTGAAATATTCTATTTTTAACTTCTAAGCACTATCTAAATAAAATTTTCCTTTTATAAAAATTATTTTAAAATAATTAAAACTGAACTTTACCTAATTTGATTTAAGCAAATATAACCTAACGGAGTGATGATTAATAATATAATTAGTGCACTTGAAATTAATACGAGATAGAGTTAAATATTTTCTATGAGAGGGTCTTTCTTTTGATCATTGTAATTTTGTAATATTATTTTTTTAAAACTTGAAGTGATCATTTAATTATCAAAAAATGGGAAATTTATTTTTCTTTAAAATATAAAATCGATTTTTTAAGATAAAATGAAAAAAAAAAACAATTTACAAATATGTACACTGACATATTACTATAGACAATAATGAATGCGGTCTAACTTTTTTCGTAAAAAATCATGTTTTTTTTCCTTTTCATAGTTATATGCGAAGAAAGACATATATTATATTTTGTAAGATAATACTACTTTATATAAAAACATAGAATTGATTATATATTAATTTTTTATTAATATTATAAATAATTAAAAAAATATTAAAATAATAAATAAAATTATTAATAATAACTAAATTTATTTAACTTTGTTTGATTTCTATTTTTTTACTTTAAATAATTTCTTTTTTTATTTTTTTTCACTCCCTTAAATAATTTCGTCTATCTTTTTTATTCTTCTAATAAATATATGCTTAATTATTAAGTGTTATACAAAATAGAAGAGAAATATAACTACAAAATTCACTAAAAATTACTAATCTGGTTTTCCAGTAAAATTTATCGTTAGAAAAATTAGTACAAACTTTTGAAAAAAAAAATATTTAACTCAAATAAATAATATTGTAGCTTACGTGGGTTATTTTTGAATATTTTTTCACTCGTTTTTAATAACAAAAGGACGTTTTTGTTTTATTTACCTGGTATCAGACATCAAAGATCCTGCCACAAGCTTTAGTTGTTTTTTCTTTTTTTAAGAAAAAACTGTTATATATATATATTCGTCACGCTTATTTATTTTTGTTTATTTAGTAAATAAAACATAAGAAAAAAATTAACAACTTGGGTTATTATAATGAGAAACAATTTTAAACTTTTGAATATGGTTTATTTTTCTCTAATTAATCAATGTATTAAAAGTGAAAAATGGAGAAAAAGTAATAACGATAATAATAAAAAGAAGAGATAAAAAATTATGCCGACAAAATCATAAAGCTGCATGAGCGTTCTTGATGCTTGGACCAAATTTTGAATTATTTGATTGACATGTACTCTCACTAAGTGATTGACGTGCAACAACAAAATAAGACTGATAAGATGGTAAACATTGTCTGCATTCTTTTCATTTTTTCATTTTTTTCATTTTTAACTTTTATAAATTACTTTTCGTACTGCCATATTAATTACAAGTGATAAAAAAAAATTAAAAATCAAAGAAAAATAGGTGATGATAGAACCTTTATAACCCCGTGATTTAGCGTATTGCTCGTAGAAACTAAGAAGACATAGCTAAAACTTTTAAAATATCTTTAATTATGTTTTTAACTCTTTATTTTTTTTAAATTTATATTTAACAATTTCATTTTAAATTAATCATTATAAATTTTTAATTTTTTAAAAATATATAATTTTAACCATATATAGATTGATCGACTTGGTAGATTTGATTAAATAATTGTCACCACCAATTTGTTTAGCCATAAATACGTAACTAAAAGTAAGTGTACTCATGAAAATATATTTGGTGACGAGAAGGTTGACCTCTTATGGTTAGTATGGCAGTATAAAGAGGCTTAGAAGTGAGGAAAATAACTAGTAGTGACAAAAAAAAACTTTAAAAAAAGGTCGAAGTAATAATTGACTTTTAATTAAATATGTTAAATATTGTGACAATTGTCAAATTTTAAATTTTAGTAGTAAAAGAAGATATAAATAACAATGGAAGAGGTAATTTGACGGTGAACTAAAAAGAATATAGGTGTTTGACTAACTTGTTGAGATAATAGGCATATGGTCGACCTATTGAATTTGATAGCGTATCAAGGTATCATCCTTTGGTCGACCTATTGAAACATTAGGTCTATAACCAAAGTGTTAAACTAGTGATCAAGTTGTGGAAGGGTTCTTATTTGTTTGTCTATTGAGGCAAGGTATACTTTGTCAACCTGTTATAGTGTTGCCCGAGTTGTTGAAATGATCAATGTTTGATTATCTATGGGATTATGTGTGTGTATAGTTGACCTGTTATGATCTTGGTCGAATTATTGAATGGTTTGATGTTGGATTGAAAGCATTGTGATGTTGGCTGAGCTGAGTCATAAGGATTGATATCCAAAATCAGCATTGTGATGTTGGCTGAGCTAAGCTATGATACCTTCTACCCCAAAATGTTTTTACTTAATAAATACAAAAATACGAAAAATAAAAAGTAAAAAAATTCGCATATATTCACTTTTCTAAATAAAAATCATAAAAATAAGGAAATAAAGATTCAAAATAAAATATTCTTAAATACTAAAATAGCCTTTATAAGTTCTTAATAATAAAATCATAATAAACTTTTTAAATCAACTTCTTCAAAATAAAAATAAATAATCTCTCTACTTTGATGTCACACCTAATTAAAACATCCCATAAAATAAAGAAATACAAAGCCTAAACTTCATCACTCAACTTCTCTCCATCTTTATCAAATACATATTCACTTGTAAGAGCATTTTGTCCAAACAAAAATAGAAGAGTGAGGAATATATCTTACATATGTTATAGACACGTATAAGAAAAATAGATAGAATCAACCACACACAAACATCACATGCACCAATACCTACTTAATCACAAACTCACTCCATTAACTCAAATGTATTAATACTCTTATGCTCTCATCTCTACATGCATGTGGTACCATCACACGAAGGAGTACATGAATCGGATCACAAAGAACCTCACAATCCACTCTTAATTAGAACGACTCTAACAAGAGCCAGTTTGGGATAGTATAGTTGATCTTGGTTGCCCGTCATCCCACTCTTAGATGAGAGGTTCCCTACTCTAAAATCTCCAAGATTAATGTAAAAGATCATAGAGACTCTCATTCATAGATTGCATCTACCCCCAAGAAAGTATGAATGAATGAATGAATGGAATACGTACACACAAATGCATAACTCATCACATATCCCAAATGACAAGCATAACTTAGATTTTCATACTACTAAGTCTCTACTTAGATTTCTCAAATGACCAAGAATAACTTAGATTTCACCCTATTAAACTAAAACTTGGACTTCTCAAAACATACAAGTAACTCACAAGCGCATCAAAAACTCATATTACGAGCATCTCAAAACACAACAAAAATTTCACATCTCATTTATAACGTAATTTATCATTATACTATTAAATTTATCTCTTCCACACATATATACATATAAGTTTTACATAGAAAATTATTATTAAATGTTTTTAGTTTTGCATAATATCTTTCTCACTTTCTTTTATTCTTCTATGACCTTTATCGATTGTAAAATCGATATTTAATGTTATACTTATTCAATTAGTTTATTTTTTATTTTTTTAAAGCTAAAACAATTATCAACAACTTTTATTTTTACATTAAGATCTATTGTAATTGTTTACTATGCCTAATTTAAGGAAAAATACAAACTTTTATTCTAATGTTGATAGCATGATATTTACTCACTAAAAAACTCATATCTTGAGCTATACAAATTACTTTTACATGAAACTAAAGTCATTAGTTAGCTAATATCTAGGATTAGAACTTTGAGGAAGATCACTTTTTTAAATTTGTAGTGGACACATGTCATAATAAGATTGTAATCTCGAAGCGAAATAATCTCTAATCCAATGTAATATAATTCTCACATATATCCTGATGATAAGTTTAACCCAAATCCTAGTGAGCAAATTTTTCATATATAAGATCTAAAGATTATAAAAATAATACAATCACATAATAAATTAATAGTTAAACTATAACTCATCAAAATTATTATCTTAACAAATTTAATTGAGGGTTTATGGTTGCCTCAAAATAAATGTTATATTTTATTTTTAAACAAAATCCTATTGAGATTTAGAGGTTGTCTTTCTACCCAAAATTCTTATAAGCACTCATATATGAGACATTCCACACTCTCCCTCTTACCTCAAATGACCATACATGATGCTTTGAGATACTACTCTACAAAATCTTCACATGTCGCCTCCTCTATAATTTTTCCTAAACGTTAGAAAAATATAGAATGAAAAATAGAAAAGATCTAATGCCTATTTATTTATGCAGAGTTAAGTTTCTAAAGATCAAGTCCAATTAATATTATCTTTTAAAATATTAACAATCTCACATTATCTGTTTCTAATAACTTAACATCATCTTTTCTCTAACCACCTAACTTTATTTTCTTTTATTTTATAAAAACATATTATATTTTCTAAACCCAATTAAATATTTTAATTAATTAAAATAATTAAATTATATTTTTTTTTCTAAAAAATAGAGGATGTTTGATTGTCGATGGGACTATGTGTATGTGTGTGTGGCCCCTATCAGTATGGTCAAATGATTCGATGGTTTGATGTTGGATTGAAAGCATTATGATGTTGGTCGAGCTTAGGCGTAAGGGTTGATACCCAAAATCAATATTGTTATGTTTGTCGAGTTAAGCCATAAGAGTTGATGCCTAGAATTTGTAGTATGTTGTTGGCCAAGCTGAGATGTAAGGGTGGGTACCCAGAATCATTTGTGATTGTATGATGCATGGTACCTGAGGTGGTACACGCATGTAATTAATGTGAGGAGCTATACTAGAGCGGATATAGGGAGATTGCAAACTTCACTAATTGACTGGATTATGTAAATTATATAATTAGGTGGTGAGAGGTCGATGGGGGGATGTTGGTGGTACACCTGGTATACAGGTATGCCAAGATGGGTGAGAGAGTGTCAATAGTCCTATTTTGTGTATAGGGTGGTTAGGATGCACCTCCCTAGTCAGGTTTGGCACAGTTCTCATCATGACGTGACACACAGATGTTAGTCTCTAAGTTTGAACATAACAATTAATGGTTTCTAGAAGTGTCAATGTTATGCATTAATGATATATGAATACGGGTTGTGTTATTCTATTTTATATAATAAATATTTAATTATATTATGATTTGAATACATAACTTATCTAGTTTCTATCGGTGGATGGGCTTCTATGATCATGTTTATTACACGGGAACATATAATATTACAGGTGCTAAAGAAAACTTTGAATAGAGAGAGTAAGCCCCATAATTGAGCTAGTTGAGCTTTAGAGGTTCAAATAATTATTTGTATATATTATTTGGTACCATGAGCACAAATTCCTTTGTGTGGGAATTTATTTTGTAGTAGTTGTAAGTAATATATAAATATATATTCAATGTATAAAAGTTATTAGGTGGCTTGATGATCACTTTAGTAACGATTTCTAGAATTATTACAAATGTCAAAGATCATTCAAAAGTCAATTGCTTTATGTAAAGAATAATAACAAGTAGATTAAGTTTTAAAAGTTGCAAAAGAATATTCAAGAATATGAACAAAAAGTTATATTCTTTTGTAGAATCATCCATGCTTAATGTCTTTCATACAAAAAAAAAATTGGTAAAATCAAATAAAGCAAAAGCTACACGAGTTCTTCAGTACCTACAAGCTTGAAGTTGCCTATAAAAAGACAAGCATCCCTGCACGAAGTAAGAAGTGACCACGTAAATCGTATTCATCATTTGCATGCACATAAATCTTTCAAGAAATATGGTTCATAAGTTACATTCTTTATAGGATGAATAATTATTTGGGAGAAAATACCAATTGTAATCCTTTCTTGTGAAACTATCATCTCTCTTCAATAGTTGTATTTGTTTATATCCTCTCTTTGAGAGTTATCTATTGTAACTTCATCAAACTTTTTTTATTATAAGCTAGGAGTGATTTTGTACTCAAGAAAGGCAAAAGTGGCTTAGTGATTAAAGAATACTTATTTGTTTAACGTAGGGGAGTTAAAATGGTTAACTAGGAGTGACATTGTGTACTTGTATAAGTAAAAAATGGTAAAAAATTATTAATTAGTAGAACTTTTCAGGAGTTTCTAGAGGGAAAATATGACTAGCTTAGTTGAATTGAACCAATATAAAACAAGTTTTCAAACTCCATGAAACTTATGCATGTCTTTTCTATTCAAACTAGTTTTGTTAAAAGCTTAAGTACTAAGTGGTACTTTATCATACCATCTAACCCCTACTCAAATTGTTTGATATCTTGTTTTTGAAAAGCCTTTATGAAAATTGTTAACTTTATTCAATTCCCACCTTTCTAGCTAGGTTTCCGTTGGTATCAAAGCTAGTCCCTTAGAGTTAATTTTTTTGTAGAAGAGCAAAGATCCTTAAAGCGACATGGAGAATAAAGGACCATCTGTCAATCATACATCTTTTTCAAGAGAGAGAGTTCAACTACTAGAAGATATAGATGATTGTTTTCTTTGAGTCATGCCACATTGATATGTAGGACGTTAATGAGAACAGGAACTACATCTTGATAGACCACATGGGAAGCCCCTTACCTAGAAAATATGGAAGAGAATGAGAACATATATAATATGTTTAGTAGATTTCAAACTATATTAAATGAACTCAGATCATTAAGTAAAATTTATGATAATTATGATCACATTGAAAATATTTATGTAGCTTGTTAGATAGTGGAGACTGCACGTAACAGTATTAAGAGCTTTGAAAGATCTTGACGTTCTAGCCTTGGAGGAACTTATAAGCATTTTGAAGGCGAATGTATGAGTTACAACAAGATGGACTGTTAAAGAAAGAGAAGAGCATTGCAATTAAAGCTTAAAAACCATAGCGTTGCACACCAACAAAGTCCTTGAAGGTTGAGGAACCATTAAACAACTCATTGGTAGCATATGAGTCAAAAGAAGAGCAAGATGAACTTTCGTTCATCTAAAGGAAGTTGTACTTCATATGGAAGAAGAAGAAGGGAGGCTTTAGATGAAGAAAACCTCTTTAGTATCCCAAAGAACAAAAGGATAACAAGAAGGAAACTTAGTTGGTATGATATGAGTATAATAAAAATCTAAACACTTTAGGTTAGAGTGTCCATAGGACAAAAACAAAAGACCTAGCTTTTTAAAGAGAGGTAAGAAGAAGAGTTTCATGTCTACCTGGAAAGACTAGTCTTCAAAATCAAAAGAAAAAGAAGAGGAGGAGGAGGAAGCCAACATCTGTCTTATGGCAGATGCCACCTTGTGCACATCATCAAACAACTCTATAAATTTCACCTAGCTTGGTCAAGAGAGATAAGAAGAAGGTCTTCATTTCTATATGGGAAAGTTTAAACTCTTCTTTGTCTTTCTAAGGGTTATAAAACTTCAAGAAAAATTGAAAAACAATTTAATGTCTAAGAGTTAAGTTTGGTGCTTTTATGATTTGTTTTGTTTATTAACCAAGAAAAAAAACTAGTAAAATTAAAATCTATATAAAAATAATGGTTAGTTTCCTATACTTCATCTTGTAGCATCTTGTAGCATGGAATATCATTAAATTCAAGGTTAAAAATAGAATCACTTTAGATATATTAAGTTTCTACAAATATGCAATTCAATTATTATGTCTCTTTGACTCATTACATTCAATTTAGTCTAGAGACATGATTCAACAATAGGAAAAAAACTACATCTAACATTGATTCATGATATAATTAATTAAATTTAACTAAATAATTTCAATTACATATTAAGATATTGAATTACAAATGTCCACAATATTAATGAACCAAAGTTTAAGAATTTAATTAGAAAACTAAC
Organism: Macrotyloma uniflorum; assembly: GCA_016859785.1. NCBI lineage: Eukaryota > Viridiplantae > Streptophyta > Magnoliopsida > Fabales > Fabaceae > Macrotyloma > Macrotyloma uniflorum. The sequence continues at coordinate 823,064 of BDMB01000047.1, forward strand.
CTTGAGAATATAGAAAGTCATTAAAGAATAACTAAAAGTAGTAAAGAATGTAAATTGCACTAAAAAGAAACTAAAGAAAGTAGAAGTATAATTTTAAATTGATTTAAAACTAAAGATTATAGAACCTAGAGTAGAAGCCATGAAAGTGAAAGATCATAAGAACTTAAAAATATAGAATTTAAAAAGTAGTTAAAGATAGAGAGAAAACTTATAGCTCTTGTATGTAAATTATGTGTGTTCTAAAAAATATGAAATCTAGATCTATAAATCAACTACATTGAATCATATTTATACCATACAACTTGTAACTAATAATATAAGGCTTATTCAAAGCTTATAAACAATAAATACAAGGAATTTTGAATTGTCTCGCAAATCTACAAAATTCTTCTCTACCCAATCTCTTGAGACATTCGTTGAGCAAAATGTTATTTAAGTTAATTATTTTAGATTTTACACATTTGTTATGTGTCCACAAGCTAAGTCAAACGTGATTTTCTTAACTTTTTCATTCAAGTGGAAATTCATTGAGTGAAATTCAAATTATAATGATGTGAAAAATAAAAATAGAATAATGTTTAGCTACTTTTTAAAACTCTACAAATAGAGGGTTAAACTATTTTATTTTTCACATAATTACTAACTCTCTAAACTTAAATACTCTTTTAGTTCTCTTTGTAAGATATCTGAAAGAGGTAAACAAAAGTGACTATATAAAGTAGAATTTTGCCTGAATAATTTTTTAAATTGGTAAGTGGTTTGGTCTTATTGATTTTTTTTTTTTTTAAGTTAAGATTTTGAAAACATGGATATAACCCCTATATTGGATGTTTCCTAGGCTCATGAAAGTTTTGAACTATAGGTTTTTAGGGTAAATACATGGAGAAGAGTTATATATAGATATATCTGGATAAAAGAAATTAGTATAAAAAAATAACTAATTTTTAGAGTAAAAGTGTATGTTGTTTTTGTCTTTAAATAGGGATGATATGGTTATAAAGATGTGATTTGTTTGATTTTCCACTCATTATGGGTTACAATGCATTTCAAAAGGTTTTTTTTTGCAAGGAAATAGCTTAAAATGTTTGAAATGATTAAATAATGTGATTTAAGGTTCATTTTCACTATTTTTGGCTCTAATCGCTTAAGCGACGTATTTTCAATTAGGTGAAGGGTGTGACGGTGGAAGAGGTAGTCTTGATAGTGGCTCAAATGAAAATTTTTTCTTAGACGAGAAGTAAGGTGATGACCTTCTCACTTGAGCAAGAAGCATGCTACTTAAGCAAGAGACTTGTGGAGGAGATAGAATTGACACATCAAGCGTCTTGATCAAGTGATGAGTGGTCGCTTAAGTGACGAGTGGCTGCACAATTTAGAGACTTGTAGAGGAGAAATGGGCCACACATCCATTCTCGCTTAAGCAATAGATTGTCACTTAAACGAGAATAGGGTAGAAACATATAATTATTTTTTGTTAGATGTTAAAAGCTTTGTTAAAAGAGTAGGTTAATGTCAAAGGAGATAAATGAAATGTGTGACCTAATTGAGTTGACGGTTGGTACCTAGAATTAACTAAAATTGTGAGATATATGTATTGTAATAGGGTGGTATGATTATATGTTAGTGTCGTGTCCTATCATGTGTGTAGGATGGTCAAGTGGTATGACAACATAATAATTTGGAATATTAAGACAATAGAGGCATTACCTCACACTAAGGCCCAACCTAAAAAGATTGTGGTCAAACCAATTTGTGATAGAGAATAATCCAATATGTATTTTGAGCATACCTTTTTGCAATCGTTATTACCTTCTCATTTGTAATCACAATTTGGTTACTCTGTTCCACCTTTTATGGATTATCAATAGTGTATTGAGATTCTTACATTATTTATATATAACCCATATAGATAATGAATAAATTTAATTGGGAGGTTTCCTAGTCCTTGAAGTCCATGCATTATTTGTGTTTATAAAATGGTACTTTAATCGGATTATAATGTGATATACATGTGATAGTTTTTAAGTTTAAGAATAATACCAAATCTTTTGAGAGACACCTATTTTAAGAATAAATATGTATGATTAGAAAAGAATTGGTATATTATTTTTGAATAATTAACTCAACCTATTTTATCTTTTGATTTGATTATAATAATTTTGTTCGTTACACTATGTGTACGTGTGTGTTCCTACATAAATAATAAATATTTAACGAAATATATAAGTTAAACTATTATTTAAACTAAGTTATCATTTACTCTAGAATTTAAATAACTACATTAAATATGAATAATTAAATACTAAAAATATATTAAAATAACTATATAAGAGATAAAATTATGTATAAAATATGTTCATTAAATATTTCTCTAGCTAAACATCTCCATGCAATAGATGACTTATTACATAAGAACAATGTGCTAGTTAAATTTATAGTTAGGAATTTTGAGGAAATTAGAGTCTTCATCTATTGATTAAGACCTTAAAACATCATTTCAATAGGATTGGTTTAGGCTTTACTTCTAAGAGAGTTCATCAAAGTCCAAAAATAAGTTTGTAAAGTTTGTTAAGGTTGGTGAGCTAGAATTTGCTCAACCTTCTTATCCTAAAAATACTAAATCGTTGAAAACTAACAAGAAAAGTCTTAATTCTAGATGGGTACCTAAAGACAAAATTGTTTCTCTATTAGATCTGCTTGATAGGAAAATAGAAACATCAATCATGGTACTTGAACATTGGATGCTCATAATGTTTTGTTATTAGAAGATCTCAAACATAATATACTTAGCATAATTTAATTATATGATAGTAGATATAATATTTTTTTGAAAGAGATTAATGTATAGTCAAATATGGCCAAGGTCAACTAACCTTTTCACTACTAGACAAGGTAACTTGTACAAAATTAAATTAATTGAGTTGTCAACTCAAGCGATATGATGCTTAATGTCTATTAAAGAATATCACAAGATTTGACATAATAAATATGGTCATATTAGCATGAGGATAATCTCAAAGTTATAAAAACACAACCTTGTAAGAGGATTGTCAATAACATCAATAAAAAAAAATGATCTCTTTTCTAAGGTATGTATAACAGAAAAACAAATAAATGAGTGTTTCAAAAGTAAAAATATGGTTTATCTATGAAGACTTCTTGAGCTATTACACATTGAATTATTCGATGTAACAAGGATTACGTCAACCAATAATAAAAGATGTGGTAGTCATAGTAGATGATTATTCTAAATGAACAATGGGTAAAGTTCTTAACCCACAAAGATGAGGTTTTTGATATCTTTCATAAATTTTTTGAAAATGTTCGAAAGAAAAAAAAATACAAAAGAAAAAAAAAACCTATCTATTTATAGGAAAAGTGAACATGATGATGAATTTGAAAATGAAAACTTTAAGAAATTTTACAAAATTTTTGGAATAAATTATAATTTTTAAACTCCAAAAACACCTAAGCAAAATGGTGTTATAGAGAGAAAAAATCGGTCTTTAAAAGAAATGGTTAGGACATGTTGAATGTTAATGCCACACCCAAACAATATTTATATTAGATAAGACATGTTATTTATGAAACATAATTTATATTAGACCAATCATTTTAAAGATTCCATGTGTATTATGGAAGAACAAAAAATCTAATATTTTTTACTCCCATCGATTTGGGTGGGTATGTTTATTATCCTAAATAAAAAGTAAGTATTGAGAAAGTTTGATTCCAAAAGTGATGAAGGAATCAAGGTTGATTATTTTGAAACATCTAAGACCTATACAGTTTATAACTCTAGAACATCTAAGGTTGAGGAAACAATCCATTTCAAATTCAATGAAAATTATCCTAATAAGGAATTATCAGAGCAAGATAATGCTTTTAGGTGATAAGTCTATGGACTCCATCAAGAAGGAGGAAGAAGTAAAGGTATTTGGTAGACCTTTGAAAAATGTCAATGAAGAAATAAAACTCATTGGATCAAATCTAGTGATGAAAAGTCATCCTCTAGAAGCCATCATTAACAATCCAACGAAGGACATCAAGACAAGGTCACTCTATAGATAATAACGAGCTACCTTCATCTCTCATATCAAGTCTAAGACAATCAACGAAGCACTAGAAAATGACAGTTGGTATAAGCTATGCAAGATGAGTTTGACCAAATTCGAAACAATGACATCTAGAAGCTTGTTGAATTGTCCAACAACAAGAATGCATAGGAATCCAATGGGTATTCAGAAATAAGTTAGACAATCAAGGTAACGTCATAGGAGACATAGCTAGACTAATAGGTAAAGGTTATTCACAACAAGATAAAATAGACTACATATAAACTTATGCACCAGTTATAAGACTTTAGACAATAAAAATTTTACTTTCATTTGTTGCCTGAATAAAATGAATTTTTATTAAATGCATGTAAGGCATGCATTCCTCAAATGGTGAAATTAAGGAAGAAGTTAATGTAGAAAACCCTCCTAGTTTGAGTTCTTAACCAATTCTCACCCTATTTTAAAATTAAACAAAGCTCTTTATAGTTTAAAATAAGCTCCCAAAGCTTGGAATGAACATTTAAGTTCATTTCTGATTGAGAATGACTTTGTAAGAGGAAAGGTTGATACTACTTTGTTCCACAAAGACTACAAGTCTTATTTATTTTATTATTCAAATTTACGTTGATGATACTATTTTTTATGCTACTAGTGAACTCCTTTGTGAGCAATTTTATAAGTTTAAGTAGAAAAAATTCAAGATGAGTATGATGGGAGAAATCGAGTTCTTCCAAGGATTTCATATTAATCAGTCACACAATGCCATATTTATTCATCAAATGAAGTATATGAAGGAACTTTTGAAGAAGTTCAAGTTGGACAATGCTAAAGAAATAACACCAATGCATCCAACAACTTCACTAAGATTAGACAAGGACTCAAACAAAGCAAATAACAATTTAACGTCAAATGATTGGTTCACTTCTATACCTTACAATGTCTAGGCTTGATATTATGTTTAATGTCTATGTCTGCACTCGCTTTTAGTTTGATCCTAAAGAGGTTCATTTAACATTAGTAAAATGAATATTTTTTTATTTTATTTCATAGGGATATCTAACCTTGTTTATGCTTCAAAAGTCGATAAAATTTCAAGTTGCTAGGCTATTATGAGGCTAACTATGAAAGAGTAGAAGTGATATATGCCACTTTATTGGAAGCAACCTTTTCTCATGGGTAAGCAAGAAGTTAGGGACCATAACACTATCAATAGTAGAAGTTGAATGCATATCAACCATTAGTTGCTACTTTCAACTACTATGAATAAAGAATCAACTAAAAGACTTTGACGTCTATAAGAGTAACATTCTTATGCTTTGTGATAATAAAGTTGTAATTAGTTTTTTTAGGAATCTAATCTTGCATTCACATGCCTAACATAGAGAAATTAAACATAATTTTATCAAAGATCATGTACAAAGAGGGAATGTGAATTTATAATTTGTAATTACAAAGGTACAATTAACTAATATTTTTACAAAACCCCTTGTTGAGATAGACTTATTCAATTAAAAAACTACCATTAAAAAATTATTAATTATCATATGTAAAGAACTATTTGTTCTATCAATTGATTCATTGTCTAATGATAAGCATGCATTATATATGCATGAAGTGTCTAATGACATGTAGTCAACTAGACAGTCTACATGCACACATGCATGTCACGTAAGTCTTTAAGTAAGGAGTCAGTTGAGCTCAAGTGAACTAAAGCCCAAACACTTAGCTTAAGAAGTGCCTCACGCCCTTTCCTCTTTATTTGTATGAGACTCGTAAACATCCTCTACAAACACGACATTAATGGTTTGAAACTTCCCATGATGTCGCAAAGTTACCATATAGAGTATCTAAGACAAGTTACCTACACTCATGTACTCTTACACTCAAACCCTTACAACTAGAGATTTCATGTTCTCACCTTTCTCACCAAAGCTTTCATTTTCTAATCATTTTAAACGGAGCAAGTTACACATACCATTCCCATAATCAAGATGACCCCTAAGAAACCAATCAAATCAACATTAAGTACTAGGTTGATGATGAAAAGTTAGGTGCTTGTAGACTGGAGTTGTCCCAAGACTTTAAGATAGTTTGGATTTCGAAGTACTTTAAGAACCATCTCATTATTTTTCTTAAGCTAGTTAGGATATTCTAGTGGTAGGAGTGTTCGCGACTTGGTTTGATTCGATTTTTCATTAAATATTTACCTATACCAAACATAAAAAATCAAATGTTATTTAGTTTGATTTGATTTTAATTTAATACAAAATCTAAATTAAAGCAAACCAATATTTATAATTTGATTTGGATCGGTTATATAATTTTTATTATTATAAAATTTTTAAACATTCTTAAAAAAATTATAAAATATTCTTTTGTAAAAAAATTATTACATATTTTATAATAAAAAATTATTAAATATAAAAATATTTTATAATTTTTATTTTATTTATAATTTTAATTACTCTTATATTTATAAATAAATTATATGATATACTTTAAAGTTATAATACAAGTTTTTCACAATGATTTATAAATATAAATATATTATAAATACTAGTGAAATTATAAATATTTCATATTTGTGTGTCAATATTTTTTATTTTATTATTTTTTTAATAAATTATGCTTGTTTTTATTGACACATGAAATATTTTTTTAAAATTCAAATAGGAGAAAATAAAAATTAATTAATAGATAAAGAAGTTGATGAGAGAAAAGTTAAAAAAAAAAATTAAATAATTAATAAAAAAAATAATAGAGAAGTTATAGATAAAAAAATAATAATAAAATATATTTTAAATAAAAGAAAATAATTTTAAAATATATTAAGACGATGATAAAAAAATATAATAACACAAAAAATATTATAAAAAAAATCTCTTTATATATTATTATAGATAATATAATAAAAAATAATTTTTATGAAGATTTTTTTATATTATTATAAATAATATAATAAAAAAATTATGAGACATACACGTATATATTTCTTAGTTATTATTTAATTTTAAAAATATAATTTTTCATTTAAATACAATAAATGATTTGATTCAATTTTTTATTTGAATTCCAAAATCTGAACCTAAGAAAAAATATAATAAAAAAATCTAATATAAATTCGATTTTAATCGGTTTTTTATTTTTTGGATAATTTTTGCGGAACACTATACTAAATCCTAAGCGCACCATTGTGTACAAGGTTCTCGGAAGAGAGTTAGTAGTCAACAGGACCCATTACTCAAGCGATAGAATGTGAGTAAGTCATGAACTACTACTATGATGTTGAGATGTCCTATATTAGGAGGACATATTAGGAAGGGGGTATTGTGAAGTGTACCTTCTACAACAATTATCAACCCAAGCATAAGGGGAGAAGCTACTCTATAAGTTGCTAAAGCTTGAGGCTAAGGTCTATCAGTAGATTTTCATCAAGATCATTCTATACAAATTTAGATTCAAGGACTCTATTATTAAAATGGGAAGGTTCATCTTCTACCATTTACTGGTTCAGATCCCTTTCAACCTTCCGCACATCCTCTTTGTCAACTTCATCATCTTAAGCTTTTTCACTTTAAAGCAAAACAAAAGAAAAGAAAAAGAAGAACAAAAAAAAAGGAAAACAAAATAAAGGAAAGAAAAAAAAATAAAAAAGAGAAAAAAAGTAAAGAAAAGAAATAGAAAATAAAGAAAATAAAATTTTAAACAATAAATAAAAAATGAAAACAATAAAACAACTTTTCAATAGATATTAAGAAAGTAATATTACAAGTAAAAGAGAAAATAAATTCATAATAAAAAATAGCAAACATGATCATCATAGTTTTAAAGGCATACCAATAAAAAAACACAATAATATGCATCATAATTTTAAACCAACTACACCATTATTTCAATAATCATTATATGTTAGTCCAATTTCAAAAGTTTTCCATTTATCATACATTGATTAGTGGTCTCATAATCTAGCCATATCATGTTATATCTTGACCCTAATACTATTTTAATTACTTTCATATGATAGGAAACATCAATTGTATTAATTTGCAAAGTAAGAAACTAACATATGTACATGTTAATATTTAATCTCATAGCAAACACATCACAATTTCACTCACCAAAGATACCATTGTGGTTGCTCTCTTAGATTAGGAAATTCTTAATAACTACTTTATTGCTAGTGCATACATACCCTATAACAAGTTATTAGTAATATATGTTGGATGTTCAACACTTCATACCTTAATCTACATAATTTAGACTATCACTAGAAACTAGATATCTCCTTCTAAATCTAGTCTACTCATTAGAACCTCTTTTGTAATTACCTATAACAAATCAGGCACACAACTTCTAACACATTCTCTCATTGACATGGCATCTCATATCATATTTTGTTTATATATTTTATTTGAATTCTTTCTTGGTCGCTTGAGCAATATACCTAAAAGTTTATTTTTTTTCTCCTTTATTAGTATTTCTCTTAAGCATTCAAATAGTCATTTGAGCAAAATACTTATTATGTCATTTCTCTCTTTTTTTATAATTTATTTGCTTTAGCTTTAAATGATTGTTTGAGGAATAATTCAAAACTTAAATAACAACTTGAATAATAGTTGGTGGCTTGAGCAAACCACCACCATTTTACTCACCTCTTATCATTTTGCATATTATTTTAGCTCTCAACACATTGCATAAAACCTAACATGTAACTCAAGCAATATGACTTAGAAGAGAATCTCAAATAAATGAAATAGTAAACTCCATACATCTAAAACATACAACAATCAATACTGATCTTCCAAACTCATAAAATACTAACAAAACAATTTTACCATATCTAACTATCGTACAATCAATAAAATAGAATAGTAACTCAATTCCAATTTTCACAAAAGCATATTTTTCAATATTAATTTTCCGTAACAATATGATTCTAGTTCCATGATAATTTCATGATGTTCCGGTCAAGAGGTTAACTATAGGACCGACAATAACAAAAGATATCCACACTAACTTTCCCTTCTTAATCACTGCTAACTTCTCCTTCTCACCCTTTCGCCTGCTGTGAGCCTCTCGTCTGGACACCGAGAACCTTTCCTCCACTGAATGGGAGTGTACCTGTTGATTACACTCTGACGCTCAAATCAGTGAATATTCAGAGATAGAATATACTCTACCGTAAAACTATTCAATTCATCCTATCTTACCACATCATTTATTACCTATTTATAGCCTCGTAAACTGGGCCAAAGCATTGGGTTTGGATTAAGAGTTAACCTTCTTGACCAATCACATGATCTTGTCTAATTGGCATGATTAAGTCAAGTTTGGAATTGGCCGTGAGGCGCAAAGATTAATCCGGGTGATTCACGGAATAATCCGAGAGCCTTTCGGATTATTACCAGTAAATGCTTAAATTATTCCTAATTAAAGTAGGTTAGGAATAACCGAGAGGTTACCAAATACCCTATCCATACACATGATAATTTTCTACAGATAAAGTCAATAATATTATAAGAATCTTCCAACCACTTTTACATAGTATGGTATAAAAATCAAATTATTGTATATTTTTCCTCCAACTCAACTAAAATTTAAAGAAATCTTTTAAGGAAAGACAAAACTTACCTGGACTATACTTCTACTATGTTAATATTTTTCTTCACGCCACTAGTTTCACTATATTGTACTCCCAACCTTTGATTAGACATAGTATTAATACATAAATTTTAGAACAAAAGAACTCTATCATAAAAATATTTCAAAGAATTTGGAATTTTAGAGACATGGAAGTTTAAAGTTTATGAAAATGAATTGTTTACTCCTCTATTTATAAACTTTTCCAAGACTTAAATAAACAAATTTTATCATTTAAAATATCAAACCTATTTTAAAATTTCATTTCCTTAAAAAATCTATATTTAAATAAAATTGACCTTTAGTCTCAAAAAATGTTTATTCAAACTTGTCATACTAATTTTGTAACAAATAGAGCATTTTCAAATGTATAACTTAACAAATGTCGATATAGTTTTTAAAAGAAACTTTTGTTACAACTTATTACTATGATAAATTTAAAAACTTAAAATTAAGAATTTAATTTTATATAAGATTCCAAGTATTAAAAACAAAATAATTTTTCAATATGAACAAGATTTTTCCTTTTATTATAAATAATTTTAAGGAAATGACATTGTTAATTAATTAAAATTGAAAGTACATAAAGGAAAATTCTTGAATGATAGATGTTACTAGTGATATTACAAATGACAAAATAACGTAATTGAATTCTCTACACAATTAGATATTATATCAAAATGATAAAAAATTATTAAATAGTGGTGAAATATACTTATAGTATCTTCTATATTAAAAAAGTTAACATATTGTCAAGCTTATTCAATATTACTTATAATTTTTATTAACTTTATGAAGTATATTTTTTTATATATTTATAATTATTATAATAACTAAAAATATTATTATCATAAAAATAAAGAAAAGAAAGAATAAACAAGACAACCTCAAATAACATACTCATGAAAAATATTAAAAATGGAATGATAGATAAAATTAAACAATAAGTAAGTAAAGGCTTGAATTGTGATCACAAGTTTAGCCCAAATGAGAAAAATAGAGAAATGTTTAGACTCATAATCTACAAGGGTTTAAGTGTAGGCAACATAAAACTACACGTTATAGAAAAAAATTATATTTTCCATAAAAAGAGTTTATAAGTAATACTTAGAATTAATGAGAAATGTAAGTTTTTCCATAAACTTATCACAAATTTCTCATCACCATAAATTTGTAGCTAAAAGACTAGTAGAAAATTATTTTTCACAAAAAATTTATAAGTAATTTCCCACAAACAAATCTTCTGGAAAATTTTTCACAAACAAATCAATAGAAAATTTTTTCACAAATAAATTTATGAAAAATTTCTCACAAAAAAATTTATGAAAAATTTGCATAAAAATAAATCTGTAAGAAATATTCAATGGATAATTAATTTATTTTTTTTTATAAAAAAAGTCTGTAAAAAATACTTTATCCGTAAATAAGTTTATTATTTTAGTGTACAATATAAAGATGGGTGTTTTACATATAGTCTAATATGAGTTTGAGAGAGTAATACTGGTATCATTTCTTATTTTACTTTTATGGTGATGTTTGAAAATTATTTGTTTAAAGGAAAGAAAAAACTTTAATAAAATAGAGACTAACTTATAAGATCATTATGAAATCAAAGCTACAAAATTTACGAACTTTCATTTGAAAATCTTTGCAACAAGTCATAACACATAGAAGAGTTAAAAGGGTAGAAAAGAGTGTTTAAAAATGTATATCAAACTATTGGATACCTTACATTTTATATTCATATTTAAAGTTTTATTGTATTTTTTAAATAATTTTATATATTTCATTACTTTTATATATATATATATATATATATATATATATATATATTTTAATTTGTAATAATTTAAGTATTTTGAATAAATATTTTAATTTTGTATATTTTTCTACATTGACACATGCTTACTTTTTTTGTTATGTCTTTTTTTATAGATATCCATTTTTGTTAATTTTTGTTTGAATACGTTCCTTATTTCCAAAGCTTCAATTTTTATTTATGGATTCTGGGATTTGGAGTTCGAAGTTATTTTTTATGATTTTTTAAAGTACAAATAGAAATACTAAAATTTTGTATACAGAATTACAATTCGTAGTTGGACTTGTAGGCCAATTTTGACCCATTGTAGGTCCATTCACTTTCCTCTTTTAGAACCTATAAATACATGTTTAAGACTTTAAAGAGATAGAATTTACATTTCAGAAATTTACAATTTACAATTTTAGATAGAATTTTCAAATTTAAGGTTTGCCTTTTGAAATTATCTCTTATTTATTTCTCTCTTCTCTTTGTCTTTTCATTTTCTTATTTATATTTTCACATAACTTTATATTTTCCTGCACATAGAAGAGTATTTCTATAAAAGGCTAATCTTTTTCTTCAATTTACACATTGAAGATCATAAGAATTGGGAATTGAGTTTCATAAAAATTGATCTACACACGTTTCAAATTTGTTTTTTCTTTCTCTAACTCGTAAAAGTGCATCTTGTAATTATGATTTCTCATTGCGTTTTAGAATTCAAATTAGATTCCAATTGAAATTTAATTTTATGACTATTAGATTAGATGATTATTCAATATTATTTAAAATCATAATTGTTCGAAGTTAGATTGGTGTTTCTTTAATTACAATGATATTTCATTTTTCTTGTACATATAAATTTTTAGGTTGACATTTCAATTTTGTTCTTTACAAGTTCAGTTTGTTTTATATGCAATTTCGTTTAAATTTTTATGCACTTTACATTTTATAGGTTTTTAATTCATGTATTTTAGATTCCAAACATTTGAATCTCCAAATTAATTTGTATTTATACAAAAAAATATTAAAGATTGAATACAAGTTGATATATGTCTTTATAATTTGATCTAAGTTGTGCTCTATATAACAAAATTTAGAAAAATTTTAGATCATTTGATTCTCATTCGATAGTAGCAAAATCAATTTTACCCTTATATTTGACTACATTCAATTTTTTTCTCTTATTAATTTTATATGTCATGTATTTGAAGTGAGTACGGTCAATTAAAAGGTTCAATTTTGCTTGATTAGTAATTTGTAGAAACTTCAACATTCATAATACATGATGTAAAATTTGTAAAGACGACAATAGAGGATGGATGAAAGTCAATGTGCTTATGATTTGAGGAAAATAAATGAAAAAATAAAAGAAAGGAATGAGAAAAAAAATAAAAGATATATATTAGTTATTTTTATTATTTTCTTTTTCATTTTTATCTATAAAAAAATGGTTAAATGTCATACTAAATTTATTACATATAGCATGGTAAGAAAATAAGCTATTGTGCTAAAAATTTTCCAATCTATTAAATATTACAAAATATTTTATTTAAAAAGTGATCAAGTTTTAATAAATAAATAAAGAAAAAAAATATAAAAATCTTTTTATTAATTTACATAAGATAAAAAAAAAAGGAAAAAATGACATAAATTTGAAAAAAAAAATAACATCAATTTAATTTGTTTAGATTGTAACCTACAAACTAAAGAATGGACAAATTTGGATATTCACATATTCATTAACTCTTAAAAGTTTCATAATAAAATAATATTTATTACTAGTTATGTATTTTTAGTTATAGTAGAAGTAATAAGTGAGACATCTAAATTACGAGTTGTAATCTTTTTTATTATAGAAATTTAGTAGATGACAATTATTCAAGCATGCAAGAAAGACATCTAAATTTAGGGGTTAACGGAAGATTATTCAAGTACAAACAATAAAAAATTATTATGTATTATGATAATCAGAGTATCTTACACATTAAAAGAAATCTTTCCTATTATTCTAATACAAAGCATACAAGTGTATAATACTACTTTGTTTGAGAAGTAGTAGAAGAAGAAAGTATGAATATATATGACAACAAACAAAAAGGTGGTCAATGTTAGGGTTCCATATTTCATAAGTGATGATGTCATATGTATTAGAGTTTGTGTTCATTAGAGTTAGAGTTTAGGTTTAAGCTCACGAGGGATAGGATGGGGTTTGACCTTGTGAGGTGACCTTGTGAGGTGACGTAATTGGGGTTCAAGCTTACAAGGTTTAGAGTTGAAGTTAGAGGTAGTGAAGGAAAAAGTTTGGCTTCAAATGTTTTGAATAGTGGCTCAAACCTTGGACAATGGTGGTGTATGTTAGACTATGCTAGTAAGGGTTCAAGAATCTTGCAAAAACAATGTTTATAAGGGTTCTAGGATTTCTTAAGTAATAACTTAGTGTTAGGTTTAAGGTTGGTTGGAAGATGAAATCTAGACTTGAAATTGGAGAGGGAAGAAAAATTTAGTGACTAATTTTTTGTGACTGACAATCTAGTTACAATATCAAATATTGAATTAGAAAAATATATTTTTATCACATTCATTCATATAGTAATAATGACTAGATTTTTCAGTTTTTTATTTCAATCATTATTTTGCATTTCAATCATTGTTTTGCAATTTTCTTGTAGTGGCTTTTCTGTCTAGTGAAATAGGTATTAAGCAGAAGCATTGACTAGCTGATACAAAAAAAAAAAAAAAAATCAAATGTTGAATATGGCTAGCCTTAAAGGTAAGGCTTTTCCATCACATGTTTTATATATGTTGATGACAATACTCCTTCAAAAGTCTTATAAAGTTGTTGTATGGGACGATTTTTAGTCAATTTGTTAATTTTGAGAAGAGTCACTTTTATATTGATTCTAATGACATGAATTTCAATAAGAATATCAATGAGAGTCTTAAATTTGGTAAAGGTGATTTTCCTTTCGTCTATCTAGGGGTGTCTAGCTTGACTAATAAAGTTAAACAGAAGTCCTCATGAAGGGTAAACTTTTGAACAAGATGGGAGGATTTAGTTGGTAAATTTAATGGTGTCTAGCATTCTTTCTTACAACTTCCAAATCTATAAGTGGTCATCTTTGTTGTTCAAAGAGAATGATGCTTGGATCCCAATTTCATTTGGTATGGGAAACTAACCAAAGGAAGTTGGTTATAGTTCATTAGAACATGGTTTGTAGCCCCAAAGACAAAAGGGATCTTTGGGTGGTTTCTGTTGAAGAGGAGAATCAAGCTACCCTACCTAAGTTGGCTTGGGAATTTCAGAATGGGAACATGTCTTGATCTCAGCTCCTTAATCAGAAAAAGAAATTTTTTTTCATGTACAATACCCCCTCCATTTGACCTAGTATTATTAGTATGTATGACACTATTTTTGGCTTAACATTAGATGGGTTATTAGGGATGACAAGAATGTTACTTTTTAGTATGACATTTGATATATGGATCTTTTAATTAGTTACTATAACATCCTTTTACTTCAAAACGTTTTTAATTAGTAAATATAAAATTTGATAAAACTAAAAAGTAAAAGAATTCACATATATTTATTTTATAAATAAAAACTTATAAAAGTAAGGAAATAAGATTTCAAAATAAATATTTCATCTTCAATTTTTATATCGATGCAGAGTAATTATTACCTACTAGAATAACAATAATAGACCATGCCAATATATCAAGTAAGTTTTCAGAAAAGAAAGGTGGGTCACTATATGACACTCTTAAATATCAAGTTTTTCCTAACCAAAACTTTCTTAGACATGCATTCTTACACTACACTGTATATCCAATAATAATAATAACTATTTTCAGATTTAGAATATTATTAGGTATTGAAATAGCCTCTATAAGTTCTTAACAATAAAATTATAATAAATTTCAAATCAACTTCTTCAAAATAAATAAATCTTTTTATATTTCGACGTCACACCTAATCAAAGCATCCCACAAAATCAAGGCCTAGAAACCTTATGTTTTATCCGCCAACTCCTCTTTATCCTCATCAAACATATTTTCACCTATAAAAGTGTCCATTCCAAACAAAAATATCACAAATAAATACAGAAGAGTGAGGAATATTTCTCACATATGTTATAGATACATATAAGAAAATAGACAGAGAGAGAGAGGGAAGGGAATTTGGAGAGTCAGAGTAGAGAGTTCATCACTGTTCATCATTGTGCATGAGCTTTTTATTTTGATTATCAATCAAGATCACTCTTCACTCACTAGGGAAACAGTACATAGGTGAATCGTATAGGGTTGCGTTCAAATGAGACAAACAAGAATGACAGAAGAGAAGGGTATAATGTGGTAACTTTTTTCTTCTCTCACTTTCCTTTTGTGTTCGAGAAACTGATATGAGGAAAATATTTCAAAATTGGGGAAATGTAACTGAGGTGTTCATAACGAAGAAGTTGAATAGACAGGGTCAAAGATATGGGTTTGTTCGTTTTATAAGGGTAAAAAATCTATTGGAACTTGAAAGGAAGTTAGACCAGATTTGGATTGGTAATAAGAAGATACATGCCAACTTACCCAGATTTGGGCGACGGAAGGAGAATCAGAAGGATGTGAAACATGTCATTTTGCCCACTTCCAGCACCCGGAGAAAGGAAATCGGTACCATTAAGGAGTGGAAGTTGAAGGACAAGGATTGTACGTATGCACAAGCGGTGAAAGGAGGGAGTAATGGTTCGGGAAAAAAAGGGAAAATCGAAAAAGGTGAAGAACCAAAATGGGTTGGAACTGAGATAAATGTCTACTGCGATAGGAAAGAATGGTTGGAAATGAGCATGGTTGGGAGATTATACGATCCTTTGAAGGCAGAGATCATCCAAGAAGCGTTCTTTATGGAAGGTGTCTATAACATCAGAACAAGGTACCTTGAAGACAATTTGATATTATTATCGGGAGATGAGGGAGTGGATCTACAGGATGAAGTGGAGAAAAATACCAATTGGTTATCATTATGGTTTGAGTCAATCATACCATGGGAACAAGATGCAGTTTCTGGGAACAGAGTGGTGTGGGTAAGATGTAGAGGTATTCCTTTGTAATTGTGGGAGCAACAGTGCTTTGAAAGGGTCATTGCCCCTTTTGGGACGCTGATTGCAGTGGATGAAGCAACAATGAAGATGGATCGTTTAGAATTTGCAAGACTATTGATTCGTCTACCTGTGTGTGATTCGGCTAACTGTTCCCGACGCATTAAGATTAATGGTAAGGAGGTGTTAGTATCCATTGTTGAAGAGCAATATTTGGTTCATACTTGCTTGAAACGGAATGCCATAGGGAGAATATGTTTGGAGGAAGATGAAAGCTCTATTGCTAGTGTTGATCTAAATCAGGGAGTTTCGTCCTGTTCAGAGCATTCGGTGCCGCTCTCTGGTGGTTTCATAGTCAACGACCAAGAGTTAGGATAAAGGTCAGAAAAGGACAAGACCAACCCTAAGACTAGCAGCCTGGAATCCTGGGTGCAGGATACACTATCCCTACATGTTGAAAAGGAAAATGATGGAAAAGGGAAGAAATCAAAACAAAAGAAAAGTCCTGGAATTCCAAGATTGGATAAAGCTATACATGATTACCAGAAGAATGTAAGACCTATAAATCTGCAGGATGAGATATCAAATGGTTGGGTAGTAGGAAAGGAAAGTGAAATGAAAGGTAGTGGGATAAATGTGACTCAGAAAGGGCACTCAGAGATGGGTATAAAGATAAATAGGGAGAGAGGTAGGACAAGAGTGATAGGCCGAGTATGATGTGGGCTGCACTGGAACGTAAACGTCTTGGGGCCAAGAGTACAAGAAGTGAAGTCGATAGAGCGGATGCTTTGGCCAAGGGTATACATACACTTAATTTTGTTGATGTGGACAATAATGCTCAAATTGGGTCTTTGAAAGGGGACTTAGAGGAGGTGCTAGGAAGGTCGATGATAACAAACTCAATGGGCTTTGATGGAGCGCGGGAAGCATACCAGAACAAGAATAATGGCAATGCAATGGTGAAAACAAAGTCAAATGCAGTAGTTCAACGTCGACAGTTAAGGTTAGCAATTCACTCTATTAGCAACAGTATCTCTGATGAAGGAATTAAGAATTGCAATAGGTTATTTTGGTTAAATAATGGACCTATTGAAGTGGAAAAATTATGGGATTTGGGGAAAAAATTGGGAGTTACATTCATAGTAGACAAACGCAAAATTGTTGGTCGGTTCAAAGAGTTAGAACGGAGAGACTCCAATGAGAAGAGAAAGGCAGAAATAGAGGAAGAAGAGGAGGGTATGACAGGAATATTATGAAAATACTCAGTATGAATGTGAGGGGACTAGGGGGGCAAGGAATGAAAAGAAGCTACCTAAGGCAAACTATTAGAAATGAAGGGATAGAAATGGCCTGTCTACAAGAAACAAAATGTGAAACAATAAATGAGGCTATGTGCAAATCCATTTGGGGTGACGATGAAGTTGAATGGGTGGTTAGCCCTGCAATGAACAAGGCTGGGGGGTTGCTCTCCATCTGGAAGAAATGACAATTTAAATTGGAGAACACAATACAAGGAAAGGGTTATGTTGGAATATCAGGAAGATGGGGGTCAGAACAACAAGCATGTATGGTAATAAATGTCTATGCACCGTGTGATGAGAAAGAAAAAACACAACTGTGGGATGAACTGTTATGGGTGAGACAAAACACAAGTTATAATATGTGGTGTCTAATGGGGGATTTCAACTCAATTAGGAATCCAAATGAAAGGAAAGGAGTCGGTGAAGCTAGAAATGAGTCACAACAGATAAAGAGGTTCAATAATTTTATAGAAGGAATGAAGTTGTTTGATATACCGATGGTAGGAAGAAAATTTATTTGGTACAGGCCAAATGGCACATCTTTAAGCAGAATAGATAGGTTTCTAATATCAAAAGAGTGGTTGGAGACATGGCCTAGGTGTGTTCAGTATGCATTGTGCAGAACAGTATCATATCATTGTGCGCTGGTGATGAGAAATTCATGTACGGATTGGGGGCCCAAACCATTCCGGGTGATAGATGCGTGGATGGGAGCTAAGGGTTATGAGAAATTAGTCAAAGATTCATGGCAGATGTATGAGAAAAGAGGGGCAAGATTATATAATATGAAGGAGAAATTGAAGTTACTTAAGTTTGATTTAAAAAGGTGGAACAAGGAGGATTTTGGGCATATAAACCAAAATGTGCAAAAGTTGACTGAAAAGATACATGATATGGACTTGGAGGATGAGAACGGAAATCTATGTGATGTGGGAAAAAAAGAAAGACAAAAACTATTTGCAGAATTAAGGAAGTTATATTTTAGAAAAGAATCATTAGCAAGGCAGAAATCCAGGACTAGATGGTTGGCTCTTGGAGATTCCAATACTAAATTCTTCAATGCAATGGTTAACTAGAAAAGAGCTAAAAATAATTTAAAAGGGATCATGATTGATGGGAGGTGGATAGATGACCCAAATATGGTGAAGAAGAAGATATATGATTATTTCTCTGGGAGATTTTCGAAAAGTGGGGGGGAGAGACCTTTGTTGGATGGGATTCAATTTGAAACTATTAGCCCTGAAGATAATATAGGGCTCACAGCAATGTTTGAGGAGCAAGAGGTGAAGGAGGCAGTATGGGATTGCGATGGGAATAAAAGTCCTGGTCCGGATGGATTTAACTTTGGATTTATAAAACATTTCTGGAAAGTATTAAAGGATGACATTATGGAGGCTCTTATGGATTTCCACAAGAATGGGTGTTGGCCCAAAGGAAGCAATGCATCATTCATATCTCTCATTCCTAAAAAGGAAAATCCTGCTAATCTCAACGATTTCAGGCCAATATCCCTTGTGGGTTGTGTATACAAAATTGTCACTAAGGTGTTGTCTAACAGATTAAAAAAGTATATTCACAAGTTAATTGATGATTCGCAGAGTGCATTTTTAGGAAGGAGATGTATGTTGGATAGTGTGCTTGTGGCAAATGAAGTGGTGGATGAGATGAAGAGAAAAGGGAAGCAGGGACTAATTCTAAAGGTTGATTTTGAAAAAGCATATGACTCTGTGAGTTGGGATTTCTTATTCTACATGATGAGAAGATTCAATTTTTGTGAGAAGTGGATTGGGTGGATAAAAAATCTTTTGTTATCTGCTTCTGTCTTTGTTTTAGTCAATGGTAGTCCTACAAAAGAATTTATTCCGACTAAAGGACTTAGACAGGGCGACCCTTTGGCGCCTTTTCTTTTTCTGTTGGTGGTAGAAGGACTAGCAGGACTAGTGAGAAGTGCACAAAACAAAAGTATGTTGACAGGAGTGAAAGTTGGGAGGTTAGATGAGGAGGTCAGTTTGCTACAATTTGCTGATGATACAATTTTTTTTTGTGAGGCGTCACACCAAAATGTCTTGATACTAAAAACTATTCTCAGATGTTTTGAGCTCTCTTCAGGGTTTAAAGTTAATTTTGCCAAGAGTCGACTAGGTGGATTAGGGGTGGAAAGTAGAGTGTTGGAAGTGTTTGCAGATATCCTGAATTGCACACAAATGAGAATTCCTTTCATGTATCTAGGAATTCAAATTGGGGGAAATCAACGACGTATACAGTTTTGGGAACCTATTCTCTACAAGATTCGGAAGAAATTGGCAAAATGGAAAGGTAAAAATATATCTTTCGGTGGTCGGGTATCTCTACTTAAAAATGTGTTGAATTCGGTACCTTTATTTTATTTGTCATTTTTCAAAATGCCTAGTACCGTGATTAAGGAGGTAATGAAGATACAGAAAAGGTTCCTGTGGGGGTGGGGGAATGACGGGAGGAAAATCTATTGGGTGAAGTGGAATACAGTTTGTAAAGAAAGATGCAAAGGGGGGCTCGAAATAACTGATATCAGGTGTTTTAATATTGCTCTTTTGGCTAAGTGAGGTGGCGACTTGAACATGAAAGTGGAGGGATATGGAAATAGGTAATGTTATCAAAATATAGGGGGTGGAGAGGTCTAGATGATTTGATAGGAGAAAATGATTGTTCTACTTGGTGGAGAGATCTAAGAAAAATTTGTGGGGCAAACGAAGTGGAAGGGAAATGGTTTCAAAATGAAATTGAATGGAAGGTGGGGAATGGTAGGAAGATTAAGTTCTGGCATGACAAATGAGTAGGGGATGAAACACTTAAATCCAAATTCCATAGGTTGTTTCTCAATTCTAATAATCAGAATGGGACTATTGAGGAAATGGGTTGCTGGAAGGAAGGTGCATGGGAGTGGAATATGAGGTGGAGGAGGGGGTGGTTTCAGTGGGAAGAACTCCTATTGGAAAGATTAATAAATATTATAAATTCTAAGCAGCCAATAGAGGGTGACGAAGATAAATGGTTATGGAAGAGTGGTGAACTGGGAAGTTACTCTATACATTCTGTATATAATCTTATATGGGAGAGTTTTCAACAGGACCAAGACTTGCAGGAGGAGGATAGAGAATTCTTCACAAGGCTAT